>JAWZYV010006146.1:0-314275 GCA_038373885.1 Cheiracanthium punctorium
TGCATGAATATCCTGAATGAGGAAACCAGCGGATTTCCGTTGTTTGTCTTTGTGTTATCGGGGCTGTTATTAAATTGAGAGTTAACAAGATTTTTAAAAATATTTTAGTACGGCTTCAACTTGGTGGAGAATTATCTCGCTTGAATTCCAGCATAAAATAATACTTTATTCCTGATATTTATCCCTGCTTTATTTCTTTACTGCAAATTTGATATTGAAATTACAATAAAATATTGTTCCTATGAACTTTACAAATATTTCAGATAAACAAAAATTTGGTATGAGATCATCATTTACCTACTATTACAATTTTAAGCTATGTTTGTCAGAAAAGGATGTAAAAATAATGAACTTTTGTGTATTTGGGATTCTGAGAAATAAACGTGTGTGTTTCTCTGTAGGAAACAGGGAGACGCATGAAATAAATGCATGCATTGTCACATATCTTCTCCCATCAAGCTTTTTGAAAAAATATTTCTTCAAATTTAGCCGAGAGTATGGTAAAATTAAAGAATGGATAATGTTTTTATTCAAAACAATGAGCCTTGGTATATTTTAAACAAAGAATAATAATCTATTGAAAATATATTAACTGTATTAAAATAATCTATATTTACTATGTTAGTTATGAGAAATGTGTGAAAAACATGCACCCCAGAAAAAAAAATGGGGGGTGGGTATTTAAAATATCCTAAATATTAATATTAGCTAAACATGTTTTTACCTGTACAAAGTTGTGGATGTACATAAGCGAAAATGCACTGTTCTAGAAAGGCAATTTTTAGAAAACTGATGTTTACATTTAGGGTTCCAAGTTTATTACATTGTAATATTTTTAGAATGTAACATTATAACTTTTTGGAAATCGGTTTCTTTTTAAGATATAAAGGACGTGTAAAAAACACGTTTTGGACTCTCACTTCAAAAGGGATAAAATTTCCTAAGTATAGCCTTTTTGCTTGAAAAAAAAAAAAAAAAAAAAAAAAAGTAGAAGAAGGCGTATTTGAATCTCAAAAACGTTAGAAATACATTTACGAGGGAAAGAAAGATCCAAACTCAATCACCAAACTATGCCACAATATTATGATTTTCTTAAAATGTAACAAGAAGCACAATCCCCCCCCCCCCTTGATATGAACGTAGTTTTCTCTTACGAGATCTATGACACCTCGGTCTTTTACCCTAGTACTTCCAATACACAATTGATACTTAATTTCAGTTCACATCTTTGTTCAGAAAAAGTTTTTGTTTTCCTTGTGTGCAAAAATAAACATTTTATCGATTGTTTTAATGTGTTACATTTTTAGACCATCTAACAGCAAAAATAAACTAAAAATAGCTAGCAAAATATCATAACAATATGTTTTTTCTTTGAATTTGGTTCTGAACGAATCATCAATTCTGTATTTAAATGTAAATTAATGCTGTTGCATAGCAGTCGTAAGCAGTGACGTTTTTATCTTTCTGCCACTATCGTGTCGTCTGCTCCGGAAGTGCACTGGCAACAAGTTTCCTCCCCTTGTGCGCAATCTAGTTCACTGCTAAAAAACGAGTTAAGGTGGATTCATATCTGCCCGCGCCGCATCGCAACCATGCCGTACTGTTTCGCGGTTTTGGACCGTTGGCTGTCTTGGCTGTCGTTCCTTGACTGTAGCTTTGCGCCAGATAATGTGCAAACCCTCGGCGCTTGCATTTTCGCCGATCCCAACCGCCCGCGCGAATACCGCGTCTGCGCATGCTCAGCGAGATCGAGAGACCGGAAACCGCACAAAGCTTTAAGGACGGTGCTGGCGCCATCTGTTCGGTGAAAATGTAGTTAGTTTATTATAGTGATAATGAATATATAGAGGATGACACATATTGAAATGTAAATTTTATTACCAGATCGCAGAGGTAAGTGTTTTATTTTTATTTCTGATTGTATTTATTCTTATATGGTCTTTGAAATAAACATTTTCAATAATGAATATAAACAAATATACTGGTATTTTTCTACTTACATGTACTACATTTTTAAAAAAAATTCGGTTGATTTAAATAAATTTGTAAGTATCAGGTATTTTTTGAATGTTTTAAAACTAAAAGTAACTGCTCTGTAATAATAGGATGCAATAAATAAGTTACATACATTGTTTTGTTTTTCTTTAAATAAATAAATAAAAAAACTTTAAAAAATAAGCTGATAAATATATATTTATATATATAACAGGTAAGTATTAAATATATACATCCATTAGTTTTGTACTTTATTGTTTTTAAATATCTATCTGATCTATTCTTCTACACATGTCTCAAAAAAGTAATGAGATGTTTCATAATATTATGTTAGTTAATTTTGTATATATAATGAGAAATGTAATTAGGCATTATTTATTCTGTATTATACACACAGGAGTTTTATCAACAAGAACAAAATCAAAGAAACAAAATCTGTCTCACTTGGTACACAGATTAAAATTATGCAATTGCACCAAGGATTCAAAAAAAATTCAGGAAGTGTTTACAATTAAAAATATTAATTTTTCTGCATCTGGTAACAGGAACAGTGCGGCATGGCTGTAGGTGCTGCTGATTATTTTAAACTCACAGATAAATCTGGCAAATTTTAAAAGTTTTTTTTCTTCCAGAACATGAATTTTTTAATAATTATATATTTTTTAGATATTAAGTACTGCAGTTTTGAGGCCCAAGATTTTTTTTTTTTTTTTTTTTTTTTTGTAGACATGGGTTTTATGGCCCTATTCTATAATCAGGCCCTGATTGGACAAAAGGTAGCCGAGAGGGGGGGGGGGGTTGTTACAAATCTGGTATTGGAATTTGAAAAATTGGTGACTTATTCTACATTTCTGTGGAATCTTGCATGTGTGCACATATGAATTTAAATTTGAAAAATAATAATGAAGGCATATTAATAAAATAGCATCCTACTATACAGCTATGTTGATACCTGACTCATTGACTGGAACAATTCTGGTTCAACCACTCCAAGATAAAACTCTTACCACCATCACTCCAAAAAGATTACAAAGTTCTGTACGACAAAGTAATAAAATCTATGTATCATTTGAAATTTTTCATAATAACGTATAAAAATAATCTGCATGATTCTAAAAATCTGAAAATCCACCTGTTCCCTAATTTTCAAATGAGTTTTCACTATTTTCATCTCTATTTTATTTCGGAGAGTTAAAATGAAGTTAATCATATGTGTGAAAAAAAGTAGGTGTTGCAAGTGATAATGGCATCATACTGAAGTCCTGGTCATCAGGTTTTGAAGGGAAAGTTGCGATTCCAATTAGTTTACAACAGTTTTTCTCGATTACCAAGTTAACTCTTTTTGACAAATAAAATGATTTCCTCTGCATGAAATATTCATGTAAGAATGGATTTTCTTAGCAAAATACAATCTTTCAAATGTGAAAACTTTTTGCGCGTTTATAGGAAAATGCAGTTTTGATTTCGGTATGTACCATAATAAAAATTGAATATGAAGTTATTCTTTTTTAAGTGACAAAGATGGAATATATTGAGTGTAGACCATCTTTTCTAGAACCCATTGTAATTGCCTCCACACCACGATGGGCTTTGACTTCTAGTAAATATATAACTATGTAGCCTATGTAAATGCAAATGTTTTATTACTGTATTTCCTTTTAGATTTTGGTGGATAAATTATGCAGTGAAAGTCATGTAACATGGAGAGTATTAAAGACATATTCAAGATCTGGCGAATAGAAAACAGAGACATATTCCCACGAAGACTCCTTGACCATACAAGCAAGGTATCGTAGTAAAGAATATCATTCTGTTTTTTGTGTTTCGTTCATGTTTGCTCTACTGCCGATGTGTATGCAAGTTGTGTAAAATGGCTGCACAGTACGAAAAGGTTGCATGTTTTTATTGCAATGAGCAAGTTTTGATTGTAGTTTATTCAGGGAACGTTAAGGTCACAGATAAATTTTAGTTTCTGATCCTGGTGCTACAGATTGATACAGAAAATTCTTCTACTGGGGATGTCATTTATTCAATGTTTATTTACGTTTTAAGCCTAATGGCCAACAGCTCGGAAAAGCTATTATAACTTATCAAAAAATTCTACTAGTAACCATCTAATTTGGACAGGAAGAAAGTAAACATATTTATTTAACATCATAAACATACATATTCACTTACATGAACAGACACAAATACATACGAAACCTTTCAAAGCGAGCATCTGTTACAAACTTATCCTTTGGAACAACCGATGATCACAGCACAGATAATGCCGATGTCCTTTTCTTCATTTACAATATAAACCTTTCTGGTTCATTTACAATATAAAAGTTTTACTAGCTGCTGTTATGACTTTTCCCATTTATTTCACACCAAAATCTACAAGATATAAGGGTTTCTCTGATAAAAAAATCATTTAAATTTATTTTTTTTTTTTGCCACAACGTAATGCGGAACAATACAATTAAATTGGCGGGTTAACATTGTTTTACCTACACCAGCTGATTCAGAGGTGTCCTTCTTCTCGACATGAAAGGACCCCATTAACATGTGTAACAGTCATAACTACGTCTTGCCAAAATTTGCTTTGTGGTCCTTAATCTTGCCTTGTGGATAACTAACAAGTTCCTTATTTACTATCGTATATAGATTGTATCACATGAATTTTATTAAAAATAAACTACATTGCACTCATGTTTTAATTCTTTTTTCAGATTTGTACAAGGTAGTAGGAGTAAGACAGCAGATCCTCTTAATTCAAGATTACCCAGCTGTTATTACCTTTAAAAACCAGCATAACCATCCGATTCATTGTGCTGATAGCCTCAAACATAGAGACATGTCCGTAGATACAAAGGAAAAATTATGTTCGTTATTTCGACGGGGACACAATCTGTCTTCAGCTCATCATTCATTAAAAATGGATTTAATGCTAGAACACAGATATAATTATTTTAAAGTTGCCACTGATGGGCATTATCTTCCCACAGTATCTGTAGTTGATAAATTATATAAAAAGGAATTTTCACATGAGTATGGTAATTTTGAAGGAGATAAAATGTTTCAAAAATTAGAAGAAATGCTACAGGAATACAACAGCAAAGGAAAATGCCACATAATTTGGAAAAATATGTTTATGCAAATAAATCTTTAGGAAAATAAACAAGAGTATGTTTTATAAATAATGCAAGAGTTTTATGTTTTATAAATAAACAAGAATATGTTTTAGAAATAATGCAAGAGTCTTATGTTTTATAAATAAACGAGAGTATGTTTTATAAATAATGTATGTTTTATAAATCTTTATTTTGTATACTTAAAATCGTCTTTTTTAATTATCTTTTTTAAATAAGAGTTTTATGTTTTATAAATAATGTATGTTTTATAAATCTTTATTTTATATATTTAAAATCGTCTTTTTTAATTAAGATCTAAATGCGCATGCATGCATGCAGGATAAATTTTTAAATTCAATCCTTGGTGGAAGAATACACTGCAAATTTTAAATAAATTTTACCTAAATCTAATAAGAGATGATATGTACATGCATGACAACAATTATTCCTCCACAACTGTATATGTATATATTTTTTCATTGTGCTCTGTGTTTGTGGTTAAATTTTCTAATTTACAATTTTGTGGTATTAAAATAAACTAGAAATAATTATGGTGTTATATAACCTATTTATTGCAAAATTAAAGTAAGCTTTTATTTGGTATTTCTCGTCGTAAGGGTAAGCTTTTAAGTTTTGAAATCACTTTTTTCTATCATCTCGTGTTGCATTTTACTTTAATTATTTATATGCTTTTACTTTTATGCATTTTTAAAGTAGGATTACACTCCTCTATAAGGGTCCTATGTAAAAAAAGAAACAATTTTGTTTGTGTTGTATGTTATGAAAAAACATACCTTCTGGCTCATAAATCAATTTAGGAAGCTTTCAAAATTTTTTTCAAATGCTTAAAAAAGAAAAAGAAAGTCACAGATTATATTGTAAAACATATATCACTGTAAAATGAGATGAGATTTTCTTTTAAAGTAATTATGTATGTGTGTGAATCACAATAAAAGTAAATTATTATTCCAAATGTTTTAAATTTCTTTTATGCATTCTATTCATATTCCTTTTATTTGAGATGTTTTTTGCTGTTTCCTAAGAGGAAAAAAATGTTTCTGGTTTATATTCTTTTTTCTCCAATAAAATAATTGAAAACTAAAAAGTATTACTATATACTGAGTAAGGGTATTTATGTTGCAAATCACTTCACTATTTTATATAAATTACCAGAATTGCATGTATCATTATTTCAAAATTTCTTTTGTATTAGTTTTGTTATGTTGTTGCTAAATAAACTTTTTTTTATATATAAAGACTACATTACTTGTGCTTTTGTATGTTCATAAGACACTATGTCAATAATTTTGCAATTTTCTTTGAATGTTACTGCTACTGAAAAACAATAGACACGCAGTAATAAGGGATTTTTTTTTTTTTTTTTGAGTTCAATATAAGAATATTGTTTTAATACTAAAGAATACTTCAGTATTATAATACTATTACAATTTACTATTGTAAATAGTATAATACTGGCACAGTCAACACTCCTTATATTGACCATACATTACATTGCTTTTTTTCTTTATCTGTGTGTTTAATGCAAAGTATTTTATCGGTGGTCAGTCCAGGAATTTTTTCTAGGCTCCCATTTTTGTGAATTTCAATACTAATTTTGCGACTGATTTTTGTGAATTTTCATACCAATTTTTAATAAAGATCACTTTTTTGTTAAAATAATTGATACAGATTAAATTGTAAGGAAAAACAGACCCAGTTTTCGTTTGCATCGACCCCTGTTTATTGTAATTATATCATAACACCAGTTTTGTTAATAATCCCTGACTGTGTATACCAATATGCTGTATTTTTTTTCTTCTTGCGTAAAAACTGTCCAGTGTCATCTTATACCATTTCAACAGACACTCATTTTGTAATTTTTCCAAAAAGAACATGTTCCCAAACATTAACTTGAAATGACTTTAGTGCAGTTGCGGGTACATCCTTCTCTTGACTACAAGTAAACCTAAAAATTTCTTGAGTTGCTAAAGAGTTTAACCTGTTCACTCTCATCATTGAAAAGGCACAATGAAGAATACTTCTTAACCGATGTAGCTTCCAAACATGCGTCAAAGATAGAAGGTGAGTCTGTAGCATTTTTTCAATGATGGCAATGAAAAGGTTAAACATGGGTTCAAAATTACAAATGAATTGGGAGGGGGGTAAAGGAATGACCCATCTCTGGTAAAAATCCTTTATCTTCTTCTTGAAATTTTGTCATGCGAAGCTCAGATGTAGTCTTCAGTGTTACGGTAAAACTTTTGATAAAGGAAAAAAAATAACTAACCACAGACTGAAATATATGTTTAATTTCATAAAATTTCATTTGTAATACCAATGATAAAAGTAATTTGAGTATTGAGTTGGAATCTTAGATATAAAATTTACCTATTTTTATTTATTGTTACTTTAAAATTTACCTATTATTGTTAACACCCACTCCAAATAACAAAACATTTCTTGTTTCATACCTGCTTCATGTATATGCAAATAATATAATTGCAACAATGAATTTTTAAAAAAATATCTGTGTAAGTTTCATAAGCGTTAAGTTTTCAAAATTATTGGGGGGCCGGGCCCCACAACCACATATATTCACGTCAGTGGAGTAGCGAAGGGGGGGGGGTTATACTCCCATGAGGAATTTTTTGCCATACAAAATGTATATTCCTCACTCCCTTATCATACACCAGTACCGTATACATATATGTGAGTTGCAGAAGTCGTACCCCAGCCCCTTCCCCATGAAAAATTTCTGGCTACACCACTGATTCACGTACATATAACTTACTCATAGCTGCCAACTAGTACGGAATAGAATTAACCCCTTTTTCTACATGATTTTTCGGCTTAAAATATAGCAAAATTTTTGTGCTGTGCGCTCGAGCTGGTTACTATTTTGAAAAAAATAATTAAAAAATATACTGTTTACAAAAAGTGGTTAATTATATTCCGTAGTAGTTGGCAGCTATGACTTACTATGTATAAGTGTAAATTATTGGAGGCGCCCATAAAGGGGCTCTATGGGTCCATAGAATTCTACACCTATGTAAGGTAAGTATCCATGTTAGTATCTTTCTGCCATGTTATAAGTTAAAAATAGAAGCAAAGAAAAAAATCCAATAGGAAAAAAAGCATTTTCGATGAGATAGTGCATTTTAGACACATCTGAACTTTTCTTCATTACATACTTTACATTGCATAATCTGATTTTAATTAACCAGAGCCTGGCGAGGGCAGCTTATTAGTAACATTGTGTGTTACATGGCGTCACAATGAATACTAAATCATGATTGAAACCAAAAGAAGAAAATTTTTAAAAGTACAAGTAAAGGTTTTTTTTAAACGTTTGTAAATGGCTTAAAATACTTTTTTTATGTCAGTATAAATTAGTTTTCTGTATTTAGTGGTAAATTATTGGGTGGGATCAGCCCCTATTCACAATTTATTGGGGGGGGGGGGCTCGAGCCCCACGGGCCGATATAACTCTACGCCTATGGTAAGTTTACACCAAATTTGAAATAGAAAAACTGTGGATTATGCAATATTAACTTAAAATGCAAAATGCACAAATAAAAATCAAGACTAAATTATTAGAAATTGAGCATTTCATAAAGTTATAAAAATTCATTTGATTTAAACAATTTCTTAAAACTAAGAAGCAAAAACTTTAAATCTGTTTAATAATACTAATGTGAAATATTGTTTTTTTTTTAAATAAAAAATACCTTTAATAAAAAATTCAGAAATTTACATTAAAAAGCCTTAATTTACTCTCCATATGTAAATTAAATTTATAATTTAACATTTTTATGCTTTTATTTTTCATCAGCTAAAGCAAAATTGAAGATCTGGTAATAAAATTTACATTTCAATATGTGTATTCTTTAGTCACTTTTATTTGATTATTATAAAATAAACTAATTTTCATTAACTAAAATTATGTTACATTAAAATGAGCGTTGAAAAATATTCATTGAAGATAATAGATAATGTAATTTATTGATTAATTCATTATCACTATATCCATTATCACTATAATAAACTAACTACATTTTCACCGAACAGATGGCGCCAGGATCGTCCTTAAAGCTGTGCGGTTTCCGGTCTCTCGATCTCGCTGAGCATGCGCAGACGCGGTATTCGCGCGGGCGGTTGGGATCGGCGAAAATCTCGGCGCTTGCCGCGCGGGCGCCGTGTTGCTCCACCACGTGACGTCATTGCGGCGTCTTAGCGGTGCGGTACGGCCAGTATGAATCCGGCTTTAATCATTGAGGTTCGTTTTGTGAATCTTGCGCCGTTTTCTTTCATAAAAACTTATCATAAAATTCGAACATTTTGCTCTGAATGTAAAGGTAAGTGAACACTTTTATAATTTATTTAGAAATTCTAAAAATATGTATGTTAATCATGTTTAGTGAATAATTATTCATGTGTTATTTATAAATAAATTATTTTAATCAGAAATCGTATTACTTGTGTAGTTTACTCTTGTAAATAAGCATGACGTTGTGATACTAGTTAGACAATTTAATTTGCCAGTTGAAAATGTTATTTATCAGTTATATATGCCTTGATTATGTGATTCAGACTTACATTTGGTACAGTGCAGAAATACAGTAAATTATAAATTATTGATTTTTGCCCGTTTATATAGAAACTTCAAATGTAGTTAATATTTTGTACAAGCGTTTCATTATGCTTGCTCAATTCCAAAGTTCGATTGAGAAAGCGACAAAAAAGAATAACATATAATACATGAAATGTCTTTATTAAAGAATAATTAATTCACGGATCGCGCTATAGAGCGTATTTTATCAATTTTCTCCAATATACAGGATATACCCGAAAACACTGAAATGCGCTTTAATACATCATTTGTTAAAGATTAATGTTAAATTGTTTAAAATAACGTAGGAAATACGACTACGTTAATGAAATATTCATTATAAAATGTCTTTCTCATTTCTGTATTTAGTTATTTTAAAGTATATTAAATATCCACTTGTGAAACTAAAATAAGCAATCGTGAATCATGAGAGTAAGCGCTACTTTGTTTTTCCTTCAAATTATATGCATCTATTTTCTTAATGCCAATATGTATCATAGCAAACAAATTAATAATAGTGCATAATACGTCATCTGGCGACTGAATCATCATCATCGAATTGTTCTTGAAAGGAGTGCCTGTTCCATGACGGTTTAACTCCAGTTGTTTGTTGAGTAGTTATACATCGATGGGACATGTAAGAGAAAATGCAGTATCAGAACATACGTAATAGAAAAGGTAAATGGTAATATATATTAGAGCAAAACAGTATGAGGATAATGCAAAATGGAAATAAATTATATACAATATATACAAGGGACTCTAGAAGACAATGTCAAGGGTGGGACAAGATCAGGCCTCACAAATAGGGAAGTCGTAATTTGGAAAAAAAGGTACTCAGGATTTTTGCTAATAATCCTACTCATTAAGCAGGAGGACAGCTTTAGGCCGTGTCCGGTTGTCTGAATCGCGGAAGGCATAATCAGGGATTTCTGCAATTAGTTCATTTGGTAAGTTGTAGACTTTGTCATAAAAGTGTTGGGCTTGTTTTTTAATAATTTCGTACATGGAGGGAATCATGAGATCTCTACGTATAACCAAGTTTCTCATGTATCTATGAGCATGTCTAATTTTTCGTAGTATTTTGTTGTGATTAAGTTTAAATTTGTTAGCGTATGTACCTGCAGGGAGGATAATCATGTTGTACAGGTTTCGTTTGTTGGGAATGCTAAGTTTGCTTTGGTATAGTAACTTTGAGATAGATTTTTCGGCCGAAATCCTTTTGTTACGGGCATAGGTGGCCTGTGCCTTCCAAGTCAGTCTGGAATCCAGCATGACTCCCAAATACTTACAGGTCCTGCCATATTCAACTCTTTCGTCATTAATATATATTGGTTTCGCAATCTTGAGGGATCTATATGGACTGACTGACTGATAGAGTGAATTACGGGAGCACCTAGCCAGTAGCGGATCCAGGAGAGGGGCTAGGGGGCTTCAGCCCCCCCAAAGAGATTGCTGAAGAGTAACATTCAGCTTTATTATACACTTATAAGTAGATAATATGATCTTTTTTTATAACTTAGTCCCTCCCAAAAAGTTTTACATTACTTTGGACTAAAATTTTGCTTTATTGTACATTTTGTTTGGGTGAAATAAGCTTTTTTCAAAATTTAGCCCCTCGAAAAAAAAAATTTCTGGATCCGCTACTGCACCTAGCTAGTCGAGCTTATCTCCAGTGTGTTTTTGTAGATCGTCATTTTTAAATCTTGTTTTGGGGGGCCCTACAGATTGGGCGGCGATCAGTCAAGTCAGTGGATGTTGAAAAGAGTGGGTAAACCAGATGTGAATGTCGACCCGACCTCCCTCCAACAATCGGACTTCACAGGGCGGGTTGCTCGACCATCTGGGGCGAACTAGGGGAGACGGATGGAAAGAGCCGCCCTAGGGCTCTTCTTGTTTTGGGGGTCGGTGTGATCATACTCAGGAAACTCTGCAACAATCTCATTATCGAGATTATGAAGTTTGTCGAAAAAGCTGTTGGTGAGTTTGTGTATGTGCTCTCGTAGGAGCGGTATGTTTAGGTCGTTCCGTATAGTACTATTCGAGATGAAAGGGTGACCGCGCCTAATTTTTCTCACGATGGCGCTTTGCTTGGACTCAATTTTTTGTATATTTGTTTTAGCAGAGCAGGCCCAAACCGGGGCTGCATATGTGGCAACAGACCTGACGAAAGACGTATACAGTAGCGATTTGTTTTTGTGGTGGAGGGATCTAGCATTGAATAATGGTGAGAGACGCTCGAACGCGGCTTTCATTTTGAAGGAAGTGTTCTGGGGGTGTTTGTTCCAAGATAGCGTCTTATCGATGGTGACACCGAGGTAGGTGACGTGGGAGCTCCACTGAATGGGGGAGCCGAGGACGTGAAGTCTAGATGGTGGGTTTTTGCATGTAAAGGACAGGGCTTGGCTTTTACTTGCATTTAGCTTTATGCGCCAACAGGGCCGGCCCTAACAGGTTTGCCGCCCCGGACAAAAATATAAAATGCCGCCCCCCCCACAGTAAAATTACTATTAAAAGAAATAAATTGTTCACAGATACTGTTTTCATGCCTATAAAACTGGAATAGCTCTTTAAACATAACACAGCATAAGAAAAACCATATTTATTAAAAATCACACATTAAGCTAAAAACCAAAAGAAAGAGTAAGAAATCAAGAGTTTTTTTCTGACTTTTAATTCCGCAAAATTCCTGACTTTTTCTCTTAAATAAATTTTGCAACTAATTCATGTTCGATAGCGGATAGCCAATGTAGTTAAATTATTTAACCTGTCTAGAAGAGTTGTGGAACACAAGAAATTTTTAACTTTCATTTTGAGAAACTCTTCTCTGCACTTGCCACAATTATCGGCAAAGAAAGCGGAATTCTCGAAGCAAGAGCAAGATGTGGTGTAAAATCTAGAGTTGAAATTAGCTTTAAAATTTCAACTGGACTTTCCTTTTTGCCTAATAAGGCGTAACTGAAACTATTTCATTTACTAGATCAAGCGCGTTTATATTCCCTGGTTCCCCATCGGTCAACATTAACTCCAATTGTTTACTCTATAAACAGTGTTAACACTGTTACACTGTGTTACAATGTTTAATTAGCACTTTTTAGGAGTGTCTTTTAACTCATATATTTCGTGCAAAAATTTAAAATAATTACATTGAGTGCTTATTAAATTAAATCTGCACTCTAAGGTATTAATCGCTTTGTTTTTCTCTATTCTAAAAAAAAGGAACGGCCGCTGTCAAAAGCTTCTTCGGCTTCACCTAACCATGGGGATTTGAATTTCTAGAAAAATGTCCACGGATTCGGAAAATTCCGAGGAACCTGATAAGCTCACTTAAATTTTGCAAATCGAATTATTTTAGAAGATATTAATAAAAAAACTGAAAAAATAAAACATAATGGCTGACAGATTTGGCATAAAATCATTCATTACTTTGCAAAAAAGCAATTCAAAGTATGTAGAATCGTGAAATTGACAAACATGAAGTAGAATGACACCCATTTTACGCCAAATTAAAAAGTATATGAAATAAATAACTCAAAGTGTGTTAGACAAAGTTGGCAATTTTCAAATAGTAAGTTCGCTTAGACAACAGGAGTTTAGAATGAGCGATTATTCGTTTTATCAAAACAGAATAACTAATTGTAACTGATTTTATGACTGCGCCATTTTAGCATTTGGTGCTATCTGGGAAAATGGTATCTTTCCAAAGAAGTTCAATCTAAACCACGAATTCAAAAAATGTTAGAACCCGCCAATATCTTGAAAATGAAAAATAATTAAAATGCAGATTATTTTAAAGCCGGTTCGGTCGAGCTGGAGTATTTGCTACCAGTAGAAATATTTGGTGGCGTTAACTATGCCATTATAGCAGTTATACTGCATTTTGGATATTTGCCAGAGCGGCGAAATGATATAATTTGAGGTGCTAAATACGCCAATCTGCAAAGAATTATGTATATGAAAATATGGATAACGGTTTTCCGGGAACCTTACATGAGCAGTAATTATAGGTTGTGAGCATGTGTAAATCGCCAAATAATGAAAAGTCGTCGTTGATGGCAAGCTCTTACATAGTTTTTAACAAAGAAAACATATAAAGTACTGTTTTCTTAGAGCGAATTATTAACTATACGTATACGCAAGTCGCCAAATTATGAAAATTCGCCATGATTGGCTAATACGCAAGGTGTTTCATGGGTTTCACGCAATTAAAAATAGTGCGAAGTTTAAATTTTTATGTTCCAAGCAACATGACAGAAACAAGCAATGTGTAGCTCGATAACATTCTATCTGATCCAACCATTGGGTTTTGTTTTTTGAAATTATGCCTTTTTTACGAATAAGCCCTATTAAGGGGCCCGAATGCCTCATACGAACAGCGAGCTAAACGAGTCTAGGGACCGTGGCCCCTAGTACTGTAAACAAAATAAACTATCTTAAATTTTAATTTAGGATCTTTTACCAGATCATCTCGTGCTTCGCAATCAAAATTAATATGTTACATGGCTGCTTAAACTCAGTGTTAGGCAGAATACTATCTCCATCTCGTCGGTCAGTTCTCTGGCATAACAGAACATTTCATTTAAAATCACATCCAATCGAAGATCCTTTCAAAAAATCTTTACAGTTTCTTAAGAGTTCGAGAGCAGGTGGTAAATCGTTGTCTTTTGACTGAAATAGCTTTCTTAACGGATTCAAGCAATTGAAGATTTTGTACCAAATAATAATAGAGCATAGAAACATGAACTGTTTGAGAGAGTTAAGTGATCCTGAAGCCAAATCACTGGAATAAAAACTTAAAATCCTTTCATCAATTTTAACTGTAGCTTCAAGGTGTTTCATTATCATTAGAATTTGATTTGTCAATACCTTTATACCTTACCAAGAATGCGATCTGTTCGATATTTTTGGCATCAGGAATGCAATCTAGAAATATGGAATGGTATTTGCTTGTTGAATTTTATTAACAGAGTGTAATTTGAAACCAACTGGAAACCTTGTGAAAAATCTATGCAAAATGTGTAAATATTTGTTTGCACATCACATATAAACAACTGAAGCGAATGAAATGAAATTTTTAGCAGCACCAAAAGTGGCAGCTTAATTTAAACTGCAGGTTCTAAACTATTTCTAATTCGTTTAAAAGTTTTGAGATTTAAAACTGTTGTTTGAAAACTGTGTGTAAATGTATGTCCACCCTTTGTTAAAAAATGGCTCAATGGAATAGAATGAAATTTGGTACAATAGTACGTTAATTGAAACGATAAGTACCAAAATTGTTTTAAATAATTCATAGACTTTGAAATTTTGTAAAAATCGCTTAAAAAGTTCTGGCATCCATCAAAAACGGATTAAGAGAACAGACTGAAATTAGGTCATATGATGGGTAACAAAGCATCATCGAAATTTTTAAAAGATTTGAATAAATTGAAAAAGTTTGTAAAATTTGCATTGTATTTTTTCTTTTCTTTTTTAGGGGACGGGGACAGAGGGGGAGGGCGTCACTTTAAGGCGTCTGGAGGTAGTACTACAATAGGTGGCTGTCCGACTTAAACAAATTACGTCGATTTCTTTTATTACAATTTTTTTTTTCAATTTTGAGAAAATTGTGCAAAATTTTTACAGGCATAATATTAAAATTTCTAAAGAACAAAATTCAGTTACTATCGAGGAGATTGAGTTAAATAACATTGTTTGAATTTAAATATATATATATATTATTTTGAGAAAATTTTGTGCGACCACTTCGTGAAAACAACTAGCGGTCAGACAAAAGGGAATGAAATGAAATTTTGTTAAATAGTAGGCGGTTGGTAAATTAAAATTTCAGGTTTTTAATTTTCTACAAATTTGAATTATTTTTTAGGTATGACGTAAACTTTGATAAAGTTTTTCGCGCTTCATGCAAAATGATCAAAATATAATTCAATCGGACGTTGTAGTGTTAAATATAGGCTACTTGCTATTACAAAGAATTTTCAAGATATTCTCTTTTCAGTTTAATATTCATTACTAGCATCTTCTTTTGCAACAATACAATTTAAATGACTTCTTGATGTAGGAAGCTCATCCACTAAAGGAAAACGTTAATTTTGAATCTCGATTGACAGTTTGTTTCAGTAATTTGTTACTCTCTAACCTGTAATCATGGAACAATACACAAGAGTTATAACTTTGCTTTCTATATTTCTGTCAGTATGCTAATTCCATTGTTTGTACTCGTACAATGCAAACGAAATTTCGCGCGGTTAGTAAAAACCCATCAATGACGGATGGGTACATCAGCTAGTAAAGTTATACCGAATGATATTCTTCGGAATATTTTTTAAGAACTATTTAACTCATACAAAATGTATTTTTCAAATTCGAGCCAAAATGCCGCCCCGGACAGGGGTCCGGTTTGTCCGGCCCTAGGGCCGCCCCTGTGCGCCAATTCTTCATCCAATCGGTGATTAGATCAGTGTGCTCCTGCATGCTGTTATGTAGGGTTCTGTTGTTTATGGCATGGCCAACGATAGCAGTATCGTCCGCAAAGAGAGCTATGGAGGTATTATGATGGCGGGGTAAGTCGTTTATGAATATATTAAAGAGCGTAGGCCCAAGGATAGACCCCTGGGGCACTCCGCTCCTGATAGGTCGGACGGTAGAGTAAGCGTCTTGAACTTTTACTGTAAAGGACCTGTTTTGGAGGTAATCATGAATGAGGTGGACAAATTTGTCCGGTATTTGTAGTTGAGTTAGCTTAAAAGTGAGACCCTCGTGCCAGACTTTATCGAATGCCTTCTGTAAGTCCAGAAGGAGGATAGCCCGGGGCCTTCGCTATTTGTAACGGGCCTGCGCGTGTATTTCGATGAGTCATCCAAAGAGGCCTACGGATCCTCACGTCTTCACGTATACATCAAGCAATTTTTAAGCTTTCCGATGCTTTGAAACGTTATTTAATGTAGTTTTAAGTCATGACTGTGTGTTACTAATTCAAGTACGAACTCATTGACAGTTTCTTTACTATGATACATACACGTGGACATTAAAGTAAATAGATACATGTAATTTGAAGGAAAAACAAAGTAGTGCTAACTCTCATGATTCATTATTTTAGCTTGATTTTTAATATACATGAACAAATTAAGCTGACTTTTAGTATACATTAAAGTAAACGAATACACAATGGATACAGGCATTTTTATGCATATCTTTATACTGAATGTTTAAGTTTCACATTTTCAAAGCAGTTACAACCATTATTACTTTTAAAATAAATTTAACTAATAGTTATTAGATTTTCATTTATTAAATATTGTTCAATTAATATATTAACAGAATATATGACGAGGAGATGAAATAGAATTTAAAATATTTGATATTTACAATTCACGTATAAAAAATTTAAGTATTGCTATACTATTTAATTTTTAATCTTTTGTAAGGCGTAGGTATCAGAAGAATGTTTGCTATAATTATAAGCGCAACCCGTGCACTGCTTGTCCTTGGTATTTAAATGAAAAATAATGTAAATTAATTTAACGAGAAACATTTAGAATAAATGACACAATAAAGGATGTCCCATAAATAGTAGTACGAACTTAAAGGGGAGATAAAATATATCAAAAGGATTAAGAATCACGTAACAGTGTATGATCGAACACGTTTATTAACTGTTTTTATTTTAGTTAGTTCAAATGAGTTTATTTATCGAAAATTTTATAATTCGAAATGAAAATTATTTATAATTTTCAGATTTAATTCCATATATTTTTTTTTCTCCAAAGAAAAATAATAAATTTTAGAAAACCATACTAGGAAATACCACTAATATTCCACCTCTTTTTTTTTAAGTGATTATTAACTGGTGATTGAAAACAAATGTTTTCGTCCGTGCATTGCTGTATATTAGGGTTGTGGCAAAAAAAAAAAAAAAAAAAAATCTCCTGCACGGCCTTTGAATACAAATTAAGATATAGTAACAGCTCTAGGACTCGAAAAATTTCAGGATTCCTTTTCACAAGTTGCTCTAATCACTGTAGTAAACTAAAAATAAACGATCCCTGAATTAATTATTTTTTATTATAGCCATTACCTAAATGGAACTTTGAAATTGAGCATAATGAACGCTTATACAAAATATTAACTTCAATTAAAGTTTCTACATAAACATGTGCATAGATTAATAGTATATTTTACAGTACTTCTGCACTGAAACCAATATCACACATTTAGTGCATTTATAATAAATGGTAAATGACATTTTCAACTGAAAGAATTAAACAGATAAGAATGTCTAACTAGTATTACAACGAACGCTTATTTACTAGAATAATAAACTACCGAAGTTAAACGATTTCAGATTAAAATAATTTATAAATAACACATGAATATTAATTCATAAAACATGGTTTATATCCTATAAATTTGTTGAATTTCCAAATAAGTTATACAGGTGTACACTTACCGTTACATTCAGAACTGAAAGTTCGAATTCTTTGTTGATTTATTTCCATAAATATAGGCGCAATCTTCA
Source organism: Cheiracanthium punctorium (assembly GCA_038373885.1). Classification (NCBI taxonomy): domain Eukaryota; kingdom Metazoa; phylum Arthropoda; class Arachnida; order Araneae; family Cheiracanthiidae; genus Cheiracanthium; species Cheiracanthium punctorium. The sequence goes on from JAWZYV010006146.1 coordinate 18,236, forward strand.
AAAAATCATTACCTACATCTAAATCATCTTGTCATTAAATCACTATGACAAAACTATAACAAAATTGTTTTTTAATTATAAAATAAAATAACGTTTATAATACCAAATCGCATACAATCGAACAGCGCAAATGCAAACATTAGGCCTCAATGATTCACCCATTTTTTCCGGTGGCAACGAATAAGCAGGCCCAGTTGATAACGACGGCCCCGGATAGCCGCACGTTTGTTGTTGGCGATGGCGTCATGTGCTAATTCGACAAACCGAACCAGTTGTTGAGTGGTGCAGTGGCCCTCCCGAAAACCAAACTGCTCAGGCATTAGTATGTTGTTTTGGTTTAGATGATCTTTAAGTCTTATTGAAATGATTTTTTCAGTCAACTTGCTGAGCGAGCTCAGCAAGCTGATGGGTCTGTAAGCAACAGGGTTTGTGAGGCACTGCCCCGGCTTTGGTATAGGGCACACTACCGCCGTTTTCCAGTGAGTGGGGAAGTGTGCAGTGTGAAGGATGGCGTTTGTGAGTCTGGTGAGGCAGAAAAGAATTTTTGCGGGCACATTCCTCAACATAACATTGGTTACGCGGTCCTGACCCGGGCACTTTTTGACATTTAGTTTCTTGATGATATTGCATAGTTCTGAGGGCAAGGTTGGCGAGATGCTATGTGTAGGAGTTTGATTGAGGTAGCTCCTAACATGGCTAGAAATGGTGGCGTGACGGGAGGCGAGGGCAGGGTCCTCGTCTTCGTTAGAAAATTGCTCTTCATAAGCGTTGGCTAGGATGTTAGCCTTGTCCGTGTCTAGGGTGTAATACATATTTCCGTCCTTAAGAGGGGGAATGTGTGATTTTTTATGCGTGATCTTCCGTATTGCTTTCCACACAGAGCCATCGTGAGGGGAGAGCCCCTCGATGTAGGAATTCCAATTCTGATGCTTGTGGGTGGCAATTTGTCTTTGTACTTCGGCCCGAAGGCGGTGGTAGGTGATTCTGTCCGTAGGGTTGAGAGTTCTTTGATAGGTTTTTCTCGCCCTATTACGTCGGTTGATGAGGCCCCGGATGTTGGGGGGGAGTTTAGTGTAGTTTCCTGCTACCGCAGGGCGGGAAGCTTTTTGATAGGCGTAGAGGATGAGATCCGAAAGTCTTTTGGCTTCTTCATCTATTTCCGTACTAGTATTTAGTGTGGTGCGAGGGAAAGGGGTACAGAGGAGCTCCTCCGTGAAGTGGGACCAGTTTGTTTGTAGTCTCGTGCAATCCCTGCTAATGATATTTGTGTCTAAATCGAATTGGACCGGAAGGTGGTCCGAGGAGAAGTGATTTATAGTACGGCTAGAGATGAGCTGTTTAATGTTATTGTATGTATTAGGTCAATAGTGGAATCACCGTGAGTGGGGGTTTTAGGGTAGGAGAGCTTTGCATGGTTTTGAATAAGGAATTTTAATAGACCCGTGCCCCGTCGACAGTTATACTTGCCGTTCCACGCAAAGCGGTGGGCGTTCATGTCGCCGGCAATAATGTTGGCATGGCAGTGGCTGAGGAGTTTGCGGAAGTCGTTCGCCGGAAAGTCTATTTTTGGCTTGATATAGGCCGAGGAGATCATGAGATCGCCTTGAGCTGTATGTACAAAAATTGAGGTAGCTTCAAGTTCGTCTAGAGAGATGTTGGAGATGTATGAGTGTGGGATACAGGTTCTAATGTATATCGCAGTACCGCCAGAAAGACGGTTTCTGTTTGCCTTAGGCCTGTCATTTCGATAGAGGGTGTAATTTGGGATGTGGTAGCTAAGATTGGGGCGAAGCATAGTTTCTTGGAGAAGGACTAAATCGACATCGTTATGAGCCAGGAAGTCCCTAAGCTCAGCGATTTTGTTGTGGAGCCCTTGGGAGTTCCACACTATGAGTTAATTTCTTGAAGAGCTCGACCCATGCTGAGGGAGCAGGCTGTCGGTTATAACCTGGAGCAGGGCGAAGGCCCTGTCCAGGGGGTCGTCGTAAGCTTTAACGGCATCAGTGGCCGTCTTTAGAATACTCAGAAGTGAGGGGAGGTTCACAAGATCGTTTAGATCTCTTACAGTTTGTATTACCTCTGCAAGAGAGGAGATTGTAGTAATACTGGTCTTGGAGGTTTTTCGATCCTTGTTGGCAGTGTTTGCCTTCACTCTTCCGCGACTTCTTTCTTCGCGTGAGTTTAGTGTTTTTCTTTGCGGGGGGAGCCGGAGGCTCTTGAGAAGTGTTGGTGTTTGGGGCATCCTGCGCAGGGGGGTGCTTTCAGTGTGTTGTGTGCTCGGAGGGGCTGTGTCCTCAACGTCCGAGGCGGAGTCTTCAGTGTTAGACTCAAGGTCCTCCGGGAGGTAAACTGTATGTTTATTTCGTCTTCCCCGTCCAACCTGATTCCAGGCTGAGAAGCCGGGGGGGGGGTGTTGAGAGGTTTCCTAGTTTGTTTTGTGTAGTCAGTGTTGTTTTGTGTAAGTCAGTGACATTGTTTGTAGGGGGTTTTGGTTTTTGTACTGAGGTATGCGGTTTGTGTCTGTTTGCCGGGTTCTTTGGGCACCCGCGGTAGGAGGCTACATGAGGCCCGGCGCAGTTGGCGCATTTTACTGGGTCCTTGCCCCGAGTGGGGCACTCCCTAAAGCGGTGGGGCTCCGCGCATTTGAGGCAGCGGGGCGTTAAGGAGCAGGTTAAGGAGGAGTGGCCATAACCCTGACAGTTATGGCACTGTTTAACCCGAGTGTTGGTGTATTTCTCCACCCTAACCTGTAAGAAGTTAAAATTGTCGAGTTCGTATATGTCCTCAATGTTCGTTGTTCTTTGTAGGTCTATTATGCAGTTTGGCAATACGGTTTTTGTTTTGGTTCTCATGAACGCTATGTTGACAGGCCGGAAGTTCCTGCTAACGAGGAAGTCCTCGATTTCATTCTTAGGTGTTGAGGGGGGAATTCCCTTAATCAATACCTTAATTGGTCTCTCATTGCGAGGGTCAAAAGTTTGACACCTTATGTTGTTATCCTTAAGGTAGGCTTGAACCTCTCTAAAGTGAAGATCATTTTTTAGTACTACCATAAAAACCTGGCCAGTAAACTTGCAGGTTACCGGGTACTTGGTGATGGTGGAGATTTTTTTGCAGTGTGTGTCGTGGATGCCCGGGGGAACTCACAGAAAAATCTGTGTTTGCCACTGGTGGTTTGGCCACTGTTGTCGGCAACTTGTGGAGTGTTATCAGCAATCTCAGGCTCAGGTGTAGGAAGTCTGCTGCTGGGGCTGGAGTCGCAAGTATGTTTTTCTGTGTGATCCATGGTACTGACGTCTTCGTCAGAGTCTGACAAGTCTGGAGGGTCGATGGGTCTATGCTTGTGTGGAGATGGCGAATTCGCATCCTCCAGGTTGCGTTTCCTTGACGGTGGAAGCAGCCCATGTTGGCTAAAATAGTCGTGCGCTTGCAGCGACATATGTTGTTGGTAGGGTAGGAACAGGGGCGTTTTAGCCAGCTGTCCTAAGGTTGGATTTTCAATAAGTGCGGTGAGTTGTGTGTGTATGTCTGCATGCTCTCTAAGGAGGGAGTGTTTTCGCTCGATCAGACTATCAGCAAAGTTGAAGAAGGCTACAAAGTAACCGAAGAGTTCGTTTGAGCGCTTGTCCGCATATCGGAGCTCGAAAGCTTGCGCGTAGTGTGGAGATAGTGTGTCTGTCGTGTTGAAGTTGGACATGATTCCCTAGGGGGGACCTGTAAGAGAAATACTGCAGTGGCTAGTTGCAGTGGTGCAAAAGGCCTTACGCAGTCGCTTTTTCGAGGGTTACCCCCTGCCAACTCAGGTGGGCTACGTAAGGCAACGCGGGGCAAGTAGGGCAGTGCCGGGGACAGCACTGTATAGCCAATGTGACGGGATCGCCGCCTGTACAGGAGGTACAGTGAACCAGATCTCGGGATCGCCAATGGCTTTCCAATTAAGGCCCTGAAAAGAGCCGGTCCGCTTCTCGATGATTACGGGGTTCAGTCAATATAAAGGATGTTCCAGGAAAATTAGAACAGCACGTGGTGAGTGCGGTCGGTGAGCAGCACGTGGCGAAATTCCCGGATCTATATGGGTTTCACACTTGCGTCGTTCGCGTCGGTTGACGACGCTCGCGCCAGTTTTGCCTAGTGTGAAAGCAATGTGACGCCGGTTGCGTCTTTCCAAATCCACAAATCTGAAACACCTTGGCGAGATGTAATTGGCGAAAGTTGCTAAATGCACATAATATGGCACGCGGATTTGTGTTAACCCGTTTGTTTATAATGGAGCACTGGGCCGTTTTTATATGTATGCGCATTTTCTTTCTTTCTTTTGGGATTTGAAGCGTTTGTGAACAGTTTATAAATATTAAGAAATGGGATACTGTATTTCAAACCCTTACGTAGTTAGTCAAAATATTCTAATACAGGTAACCGATTTTAAATACGTTATATTAAAAAAATACGGAATACTGAAAAATAACTTATTTTTATAAGGATTTTTTTTTTCTTTCACGCTTTTAATGTAAATGCACTTATTTCAATCTCATAAAATTTACTTTTAAATATTTTTATAGTTCATTGTAATTGTAGTATTGTGTAAAAGCCTGAAAAAAAAATCTTACATTTTAAATGATTAGTATTCAGCAATGTTATTCTTGTGTGTCTTCATAACTGAATTATGATTCACCTTTAAACGTCTGAGGTTAATTCCTAGTTTATGGTGCTTCTTGGCGATTTTCCAAAAATCGTCAATTTGGCGCGTTTTCCCGTCTTGTCTCTGGGAGCCAAGATGCTCCCAAAGACACCACGGGAGAACGCACCCAAACTAGCGATAAATACACAAAATAAGCAAATTAAAAAGCATAAATATTGAAGTTTTAAGCAACAAAAATTATTGTACTTACATAACTTGTTGAACAACTGATTTTTTATTTTATTTAAATAATCATATTCGTCGTCTCATAAGTCATCGTGGATTTTTTTTTTTTTTTAAATTTTTATGTTTGTGGATACTATTTTAGAAGCGATTTTCTATAATCTAAAACGAATTTTAAAATCTAAACACTAAACCATAAACCTAAAATCAAAACACTATGATAAACCATTCAAGTAAAGCAATTTTCTGAAATCTAAAACCGATTTTCTGAACACTAAAATTTTCTTTTAGCTGCAATCAGTCGTTCTTTCGTAATCCATTCAAGAAAAAGAGATTTTTTGAAATCTAAAATGAATTTTCTAAAATCTAATGCTAAAATTTTTCGTTCAGCCACAACCATACACCACGCAATTTAGCAAAGCACGCTTACCTTCTCTCAAAAAGCATATAATCCACAGTGAAAATCCACAAACACAATTAACGGAAAAGAATTAGTTTATCCAAAAAAACGGATCCGAAAACGTTTGTCGTTAACTTCTCGGAGTTTCCATAAGAAATGGCTTTTGGAATTCAAACCAACCGCCGCGCATGCGCTCCGTTAACACAACGTATCAAAACGTTCTCGAACCAAAACTAAAATATGATTCTGCTCCCATACAAACACAGCTGCGCATGCGTTGAATCGAAGAAGCGAAACGACGTAACTCATGTAAAGCAATACTAACAACATTGACTAAAACATCTCACAAGTGCTTACATGTACTTATAGATTCGGTTAAGTAAAACTTAATTACTTTTTATGTGAGGGGGGGGGTGTGCCCCCCCTCAACCGCCCCCTTCTCTTTTTAGTAGAATAAATTTAATAATGTAAACAAATAAGAGTCCCGTCAGAGGCAAAAACGCGCACTACAGAAAGAAAATGGCGGATTTCCACATGGTTGCAAGAACGCAAACTAAAGTCGCCAAGGTTGCCAGAATATACCTGTTATCGCATCCTTGGCGAAGAAGCACCATAAACTAGGATTCAGCCACGTCGGTTTTCAGGCTCTAAATTAATATTTTTTGAGTATTTTATATTACTTATGACACTTGTTAGTATCTTAATGCAGAGCTCATTCTAGGTTTGGAAAAGTGCAAGGTGCAAGCTTTTGGCTGACCAAAACTAAAATATGATTCTGCTCCCATACAAACACAGCTGCGCATGCGTTAAATCGAAGAAGCGAAACGACGTAACTCATGTAAAGCAATACTAACAACATTGACTAAAACATCTCACAAGTGCTTACATGTACTTATAGATTCGGTTAAGTAAAACTTAATTACTTTTTATGTGAGGGGGGGTGTGTGCCCCCCCTCAACCCCCCCTTCTCTTTTTAGTAGAATAAATTTAATAATGTAAACAAATAAGAGTCCCGTCAGAGGCAAAAACGCGCACTACAGAAAGAAAATGGCGGATTTCCACATGGTTGCAAGAACGCAAACTAAAGTCGCCAAGGTTGCCAGAATATACCTGTTATCGCCTCCTTGGCGAAGAAGCACCATAAACTAGGAATCAGCCTTAGATTAATTACATGTACAAATATGTTATGCGATGCATATGTTACACTTTTTTATTAATGGGATAACTGGTCTTATTTTACAGGCATTTATATATTTAAAAGAACACTATGATAAATAATAACAAGCAGTACATTTATTTTTGATAAAAGAAAAAAAAACAATCTGAATATATCGTAATAGGAATTTAAATAAACACTTCTTTAATATAAATATTAATGGAATTTGATGTTTTCTAGGGCATACATAATATCCGATGAATTATAATTCAAAAACAAAACTTTATTCTTGCATAAATCTCACAACGTAAGAAAATTTCGCATGCACAACAATGATATTTGTAAACAAACAGTAATCCGAATAACCTGCCGAATCTTAAAACAAACATTGTGTTCATTAAAGTAATTAAAAAACTTTGTAAAAAACACACATAAGAAGTAAAATTAAAGAGGATACGCGTTTCGTTCAAAAATTGTTTTGAACTTCTTCAGTCCAAGCCCTTCGTCGTAAAGAACACAGGGAACTGAAAAGAGAAAAACAAACAATCTTGCTTGTTTTGTTTGTTTGAATTGTTCTTGAGGTTTCTGACTGCAATCTCGAGGATGGTCTTATACCCCTGAATATCCGTTTTGACATTTATGAATTCCATATAACATTTATTAATAACAAAGAGCACAACAGATGTACAAACACAGAAGAAGGGGGTGGAAATGACAACCATGGGTTAACGGGATTCGAACCCGAGACCTCACTGCTCGCAGGCGGCTGGTAGAGATGGGTGCTTGTTTTTCTCTTTCAGTTCCCTGTGTTCCTTACGGAGGAAGGGCTTGGACTGAAGAAGTCAAACAATTTTTGAACGAAACGCGTAATCCTCTTAATTTTACTCTTATGTGTTTTTTACAAAGTTTTTTAATTACTTTATCGTTTAACACCAGTATTTTGAGTGTTTTTTCAATTGTGTTCATTCCCGTACATAATGTTGTCTTTCCGAACGCAGTACCAACGGAAAAAGCCGCTTGAAATATCATTAAAATATTATATGTTAAGCTTTTTAAAATATTAAACGCCACCTGGGACACAAAAGTCGAAGGTCTGATTAACAAATTCCATCCATTACAATCATCCAAAAAATTAAATTTAATACTTTTTTTGAATGTTGAAAATCGGGTTTTTCCCATTGAAATACATTATGTGAACCCCAAGCTGTCATGCAAGACGGCGACCTATCGCAGAGAGGAGGGGCCCGTCGAAATGCTCTATTATAGAGCATTTCGACGTGACGTATCTCTGACGTCAGCTGAGTGACAGCTTCGCGCATCGTTCTGCGCATGCTATTTCTTTACCTAAATGTATAATTTAGCAATCTCAGTAATCCGTATAAACTACGTGTAATCTGAGGAGGTTCATTGGGTTTTTGGATTACGAACGCAGCCCCACTGTGAAGAATGTAAACAAACTGCAGAATTGCAAGCAACAGGCGTTTCAGTTTAGACAGCAATCCACGACTGTGCACGAAAGAATGTAAATTATTTATTTAGAAATATGGAAGAAATTTTAAAGCTGTCCTCAAATAATTAAACTCTAATTGCAAAATTAGATATTGTTTCTAGTTTAGGATTGTGATATTTTTTCATGATTTTTAACTATATGGATAATTTGTCTCCAATGTAGTTTGAAGCTATGACTAGATAGGTTTATCCTTAGATTGACATGAATTTTAGTGCATGCTTTCTATGGATAGCACTTTCTGGTGTGGATTCTGTTATTAAATGTGCATATAAAATGCATAAGAATAAATCAATAGAAAACATGAAAGAATTGGTTTGTTAATTATTTTTTAAAAACATATTTTGATTAAAAAGTCAATTTATACATTGTTTACAGAACTAGTTTTGTACGAGTGGTCGGTTTATTAAAATAATAATAATAAATAAATAAAACAGGAAGTTTGTGATGTGTTAATGTATGATTACTTATTGTTGCTTATGCTAAAAAACTATAGAATCTACTTTTTTAAAATCACTAAACTTGGCTACCAGCCTTTTTATTCTTTTGCAGTATTCTAAATTAGGTATGGAGTGGAACTTAAATATCTTGAATAAATGTGTTTTTTCTATTAAACTGACACCCTCTTTCATTTCACCTTCTTATCTCAATTCTTTCTGTTGTTTCTTTGACTTCGTGAAATCAAGGTTATACTGTTGTTGTTCTCGTGTCCATGGACAGATGATTAAATGGTTAAACTGTACTTCGTTAAAATAAATCCTTATTCTTTTACCTAAAACTATTTCCACTCTGTTCTGCGTGGAGCTGATATTAGGATTAGAAATTATTATGAAGATTTTTTAGATACTTACGTATTATTGCAGTGGTCATTTCCAACAAAGTATTTTTTCATCAAATGTGCTGGAAACTGTTGCCAATCGTATTTGAAACCATTAATAATTTCATGTGATTGGCATTTATCTTGGCGAGAAATCGAAATCGCCTGTCTTGTTTGAGTGCCGGGATAATACGCCAGTAGCAATTTTTCTATGAATACTGTTCTTACCTGCTGTTTAGATTCAAGAACCTAAATCATTTTATGCAGTCAAATATGATGTTTTTTTTTTCTTTCAATTTTTTTGTAAATAACTTCTAAAGTAATTTAAATTGGCTGACTGACATCTGATTTTTTTAATATCTATCGCTTGCATGTAGTCTGGTTCCTGTGTAAATTATGTGAAAACATATTTTCAAGTAACACTGTAATTTACGATGTTGAAAAAAAAATCTCTTACATACAATCATCATGGAAGAATATAACTGTAAAACTCTATATACTACTCCTTTTATTATGATTGTTTTTTTTAATCAAATCATTGAACTAATAAATCTGATATGGACACCACATGACTTCCTTGTACCTCTATTAAACCTGAAATATTTTCGGGGCACTTCATCTAAACTTATTTCATTTGAAAGAGACAAAATACTGCAATTCTAAAGTTTACCGCCAAGCTGAGTTCAATTTTAAAGATTTGTTTCACTTAATTGGGCAATATTTTGACAAAAGCCAATAAGCTTGCGATAGCGAGATTTCAGTCACAGCTGTAACAGTTATTCATCACAGATTTTTAATGAAATGAAGGTATCTATAGACCCTTAATATATTTTAAGTCTTTTGGGTGACCCTGTAAATAAATTACTCAGTCCACAGCAATCAAAAGCACAGTTAGATGTTACAATAGTTCTAAATACAAAATTTCAACATTCTACGGCTAAAAGTTTTAGAGTCATGCAAAATGCATAGTTTTTTTTGGTGTTAAATTAGCGATATTTTGGCAAAACTCAACACGGTGGATGACAAATAACGAGATTCTGTGCATGGACCAAACAATGAACGACTACAGACATAATATATTGAAGACAGTGGCGTAGCCAGGGGAGGGGGGGGGTAATAAGGGATCACAACACACACACCCTGAAATTTTTGCAATACAAAATGTATATTCTTCACTCCCTCACCACACACATGTATACATATATGTGAGTTACAATAGTAACCCCTCCCATGAAAAATTTCTGGCTACGTCACTATTTGAAGATGTCTATAGACATTAATGTATTGGAATTCTGGTAGTTGCATATTATCCTGATAGACATTCGTGCCAAAATTATTTTTTCGGAAAATGTGCTGGCAAACTGTAGCCAATTGCAGGGGCGTAGCCAGAAATTTTTGATTGGGGGGGGGGGGAGTTACGACTACTAAAACTCATATATATGTATACGCGTGTGTGATAATGTAGTGAAGAATATACATTTTGTATGGCAAAAAATTCCCCATGGGGGGGTTATGACCCCCATAACCCCCCCCCCTTGGCTACGCCCCTGGCCAATTGTATTCGGAACCATCATGATTTCCTGCAACCTGGATTTATCAAAGCGAAAAATCGCTCATCTTGGCAGACTGCAAGGATACATGCAAGTACCAAAATTCTTTTGGGTGGTCCTGTAAATAAACTCTCCAGTAGATTGGAATAAAAAATCTAGGTGTACAACTAGATGTTACAACGATCTTATATATAAAATCTCAGCAATCTACGACTAATAGTTTTTGAGATATGCAAATTAAATATATACATATATATACCAAAAGTTGCCAAGTTTGGTGACTTTTAACGCAGTTTTTGAGGGAGGTGGCTGAACGTCACCGGACCATTATCCAACCATATGGTAAGATGTTATTCTGCTTGAAATGAATGAATGTTTCTAAAATTGCCATTGGCTGTAATTTGTTGGAATTTTTCTGAGTGCTCCTGTAGAACTGTAAATGATAAAGATACCATTTTTGATGGCAAGATTCATTTTGTAATCCTTAACAACATATATCATTTTTGATTTATTTGAAATAACTTAATATCTCTAAATTACACTTTAATGAATTTCTGCCCATAAAATATAATGTATGGATGTAGATGTTACAACAATCCTAAATATAAAATTTCAACATTGTACGACTCGTACTTTTTAAGATATGTGAGTTACCTACATACACACGTACGTACAGGCAGTGGCGGATCCAGAAATTCTCTTTTGGGAGGGGCTAAATTTTGATAAAAGCTTATTTCACCCAAAGAAAATATACAATAAAGCAAAATTTTAGTCTAAACAAATGTAAAAAGGATTTTTACATTTGTTTGGGAGGGGCTAAGTGATTAAAAAAGATCACTTTACATATTCAAAGTGCATAATGAAGCAGAATGTTACTCTCTAGCAATCTCTTTTGGGGGGGGGTGAAGCCCCCAAGTCCCTCCCCTGAATCCGCTACTGCGTACAGGCGCCAGGAAACACTGATCAAAATGGTCTAGCTGTCAGTCAGAATGCTTGTACATGAATTTATATGAACATACATACATGTGTACAATGAGATGTCAAGCAAAAACTCAGTAAATTTAGAGGTAGTCAAAATCTGGATACCGAATTCTTTTTGCGATCACATTATTTCTTTGTACGTCATACAAGGAAGTAAAAATATTAGTGTTTATAAATTGTATAGACACACACACACGTACAGTGCCCCTAGAAAGTGATAACATGCTTTAATTCTTTATCTATTAAAGATAATTAGGCAGTGTGAATTGAATAAATGTTTAAAATAAGGTTAAAAAAAAAGACTATGTTAAGAGAAAATGCCTCTTGTTAATTTTCACAGAGTTACACTTTTTAAAATTTCTTAGAACTACCTTACAAAAAAATTCCTAGAAAATAAAATGTACCCCATGCACAAATGAGGTGATGTACAAAATTTCAGCCTTTCATCATATAACGTCTTAAGGGATATCTATAAACAAAGGTGACTGGGGTCTATACTTGAATTTGAATGTAAAATATTCTTTCATAATATCTGTATGACCCTTAAAATGTGATTGTGATTTTTTTCCTTTCAAGAGCTACTGAAAATTAGTTTAAGTCAGTACTTATTATCTTCATACCTTTGACACTTTTCAGGATATAATTATCAAATTTTGTCCATCACCTCATCAGAATATGGAGCACATTTTACCGATTGGAGATATTTTTGTATGCGGGTTATATACAAAAAGTGTATCTTTTTGGAAATTAATGAAAGAAATTTTTCAATGAGAAAACATTTAATTGCTCCAGGGCTAGCAGCAATTTCTGGCAAAAAAAGGTGCCGGAGCCTTAATATTCTTATGTTAATACTCAGTAGCGAACTGCAAACCCCTGTAATATGGGGTTGGTAGCACATTTAATTAAAATAACAATAATTTAAAGATTTTCCCATATAATAATTATTTCACAGAACAGTGATATAAAATTAAATAGTCGGAAATTAGCAGGAAGAAATATAAACATTATACAGAAAACACCCAAATTCTGGTGGTCTCAGGACTCTCAAATCTGGTCGAGGTGAAGCGAATATGATTTGTCGTGTCTGCTAAAATCAGTTTGTGCTTGAAAAGGGGAAAATTTATGAATTAATGTATACTAGTGTTGGGCTTCGGAGCAAAGTATTCATGAGCTTTGCCTAATATGTAAAAATTCACCCAGAAAAAAGAAATACAGGGTCAGAGTTCCAGCTTTTGATTTCTGTTCTGATTCTAACTTGAAACAAAATTCAAAAATGTAATTGTAGAATTGTTTAGTACAGTTTTATGAGCTAACATTGCGAAACATGTTTTCCATCTTATAATAAAAAGGCAGAAGCTTTATGGAATTATAAATTTACATTTTGCACTCATGTTTACTGTCAATTTAAATAATTATGCAACTAAGTAAAGAACACATTAATTGGTCTACGTCTTTAATTTAGTTGATTTATTGGATTATTTTTTTAATTCATATTCATACGTATTAGATTAATTACATGTACAAATATGTTATGCGATGCATATGTTACACTTCTTTATTAATGGGATAACTGGTCTTATTTTACAGGCATTTACATATTTAAAAGAACACTATGATAAATAATAACAAGCAGTACATTTATTTTTTATAAAAGAAAAAAAAACAATCTGAATATATCGTAATAGAAATTTAAATAAACACTTTTTTAATATAAATATTAATGGAATTTGATGTTTTCTAGGGCATACAGAATATCCGATGAATTATAATTCAAAAACAAAACTTTATTATTGCATAAATCTCACAACGTAAGAAAATTTCGCATGCACAACAATGATATTTGTAAACAAACAGTAATCCGAATGACCTGCCGAATCTTAAAATAAACATTGTGTTTATTCCCGTACATAATGTTGTCTTTCCGAACGCAGTACCAGCGGAAAAAGTCGCTTGAAATATCATTAAAATATTATATGTTAAGCTTTTTAAAATATTAAACGCCACCTGGGACACAAAAGTCGAAGGTCTGATTAACAAATTCCATCCATTACAATCATCCAAAAAATTAAATTTAATACTTTTTTTGAATGTTGAAAATCGGGTTTTTCCCATTGAAATACATTACGAGAATCCCAAGCTGTCACGCAAGACGGCGACCGATCGCAGAGAGGAGGGGTTGGTCGAAATGCTCTATTAGAGGTTCTCTATTCTGTGATGACTTATACACCGACTTAATCATCGCTTAAAAAATAAGATTGATTCGATCGATAAGATTTGATTCAATCCGAATTATCCCGAAACCTCAAACTCAACTCAGAAGAAACGCCCGTTGGTTTAATTTTGATTATTCCTTGGAGACATTATTAGAATTCAACTAGTTATTTTTTAACATGGCATCTCAGTTGTTTGTGAAGAATTGCAGGTAGTATTTGCTTAACTTAAAAAATATTCCTATAAAAAAGCTTTTTTATAAAACTGCTGGTACTTATATTTATGGCTTATTAACACATCTACATAAAGAGTTCGCGTAGACCGCTGGAATGTGCGATTCCCGCACTGCCACAAAAAATCCCACTCAAAAAAAAAAAAAAAAAAAAAGTCATGGGCTTTTCCCGCATGGGCTTCTCGCAGTTATGTAAACTAGGGAACAGCTTTAGTATAGGTCCTTTTTGGCGATGTTTTGATTTGGCCACAAAATCTTGTCGCCAACCCAAGTTTGCCTTGCCGATGCCAATTGTAAACAATATGGCGGATCGGATGGTGCTGGTTCCGAGATAATTGATCGTCGCCGTTAATTTTGCTATGATTTATTTTAATGGCTTTTAAATATTTTTATGAAAAAAAAAAAAATTAAACAGATAACAAGCTTACATGTACATATAGATTCGGTTTAATAAAATTTAATTACTTTTCTTTTTATGAGGGGGGGGGGCTGTGCCCCCCTCAACCTCACCCTTTCTCTTTTTAGTAGATTAAATTAAACAATGCAAACAAATAATATTCTAAAGGCAATACCTCACAAAAATCTATATACATAAAACAAAGTCGGGTTTGTCCAACACTTATACCTCAAGAATGGCTGGACCGATTTTAATGATCTTTGATTCGTTGGATTCGTCTACGCCCCGAATAGCAGAATAACTATTTAAACTTTTTGAAATTCCAATTAGAAACTTTTTTATTTTATGCAATTTTTTGAATTTTTCCTCACCTAATTTGTAATAACGGTGGTAATTACGTTTGCAGCAAAACGGCATTTACATCATCGGATAGAGGAGAAAATTTTCTTTTAAAAACAGTTCTTTCTGAATATGTAACATAATTTGCAGATTTTTAGGAATTTTTTTACTAAAAATAAGTTTGGTGTATCGGACTATATTCCGTATACGGTGCTTTGTTTACATATCAATGTTTTGTTTACAAATCATTGGCGAACAATCTGATGCGAGAGTGAGCGATGCACCGCCAACTGCCGGTGGTAGTTGTGACTGGCAACCATAAAGAATACGTGTTTCGTCAGGTTTGGGAATTTGAAATTGTTTCCGTTCCCCAAAGCAGAATGTTTTGCAATGTTCTGCAACGCTCTCTCAACTAGCCAAAAATGTTCTGCAGGAAATATACCTTAATATACAGAGGGCTATTATGTTAGGATATTAGTAAGCGTAACCTATATCTAAAATATAAATGAAATTAGAGAAACTTTGTGTAATTATCAAAGTAACAAGGAAATAAAACATTAACCGAACAGATATATATATGTAGAGAAAATATTTCGAACTAAAGCTTAAAATTCCTGGTTGCCAGTCGTCAGGTGGCGATTAAACTTAAAAAACTGGCGATTTACGACTTTCTGACTACCGGCCAGACGAATTCTATCGTTTGTTAACTCAGGTTTCGCACTAGACTGTAGAGATGGCCAATGATTCGATGAGTCCAATCAGTGATTCGAATCTTGGTACTGAGTGGCTCAGTCTTTACACTCACTCTCTACTGATTCGAATCACAAGCCCTCAACTGTGGGGAAATACATTCCAAGTGCGAAGGGAAGGAAAACTTATTTTCCCTTTGCCGTTCCCAGAAATTTTCCCTTACTCCTTCAACTCTTTACGACTCTGAGTCGATAGATTATTTGAAACAGCAAATGAGTGGGTGTGGGTGAGTTGGTCACTGAGTTGGTGCAGCAACGAATCTTTACTGATTCAGTATTTCGATCTGTTTCGGTGATTGTATACGATCGTTGAGATTCGTTAGTTTTTCGAATCTTCTATCGACTCAGAGTCGAAAAGAGTTGAAAGGGTGTTTCATTTAATTGGAGTTTTTTTTTTCGAATCTTCTATCGACTCAGAGTTGAAAAGAGTTGAAAGGATGTTTCATTTAATTGAAGTTTTTTTTTTCGAATCTTTGGTGTTTCATTTCTTGGTTGGTGGTCGGATTTAAAGTTTTATTTGTCTGTGGGTGTGGAGTGGGTCGATCACCGAGCTCTTTCAAGTGCTGTCGACGCTCAAAATCTTTGATGAGCTGAGTCTTAGCTGCGTATCCCCATTATATCCTATGCCGGAGGGACTGCTTACGTAATCGTTGTCATGGCAACGGTGCTGCCAATTTTCTTATCAGCGCTCTGGGCTGAACCAAAGATTTTCCCAATTGAATTGCGGGAAGATTAAAGTGCTTTTTTTTCTGAATGAGCGATCCGGCCACAATACGGTTTTTTTTTTTTTTTTTTTTTTTTTTTTTTTTTTTTTTTGAGATTTTTTTTAATTTACCGTAGGAATTCCATAATTCTAATCTGAATTTAGGAAAATTAGTAGAATAAATTATTTTAAAGTATGTGCTGATAATTTCAAGTGCAGCCCGGCTGTACTTGCTGTATCCCACGAGCCGCCACTGTTGCATGGGACACGCTTAAAAAGCATTTCGAACCCTCTTCTAGAGTTAGAACTATACAACTTTTAGATGAATTTTTCTCGCATCGTTATGTTGCTGAAGAAGGAATTGGATTATTTGCTGCTAAAGAAAAGAAAACAGTACATAAATTACGCGACTTAGGTCACCCTGTTGAGGAGTTATATCAGGGATTTCAGCTCATTCGATATTTAGATTCTAACTTTCAGAATATAGTACAAACGATTTATCTTTGGCCAGAGAAAGACTTTACCTTTCAGAAAATCTTAGACGAACTCCTTGTAGAGGAGGAACGCATTCATCAAGTGAAGGGGGACACAAGTAATTATGAGAGTACTTTGTTATCCACAACTGTTGAGGACACGCAAAAACATAAAAATGAAAACCCCTAACAACCCAGCCAGCCACGATACATCGAATTAATGTCGCCGTCGACGTAATCATCGACGTTAAAAATCCTTGGATATGTCCACCTGTTTGCCCGTCGAGCGCTGAACTTCTCGACGGCGTATTACCCGCGAGGGGTGACCGTGAGAGATAACAATCTCGCTTAACTACGGCGTAAGAATGGAAAAGGGTGACCGCCAGGAAGAGAAAATCCCTGATATTGGTTGAACACTCGCCGCTATAACGGCAAAGGGAGACGGATTCTCGGAATCCGTTATGAAATTCAGTTCATAGTGGTTGATTTTACGTTATACGTTGTCAAATCGCTCCAACAGGACAGAGATAACCGGCTTATATTCGTCTAATGGAAGTCGTTCTTTAAAGACTTCGCAGAATTTGTCAAATTCTGACCATTTATAAACGTAGTAATTATGCCGCAATTCCAGACATTCAGAGAATAGACAAATATCATTTACATATGCCGTGAAGGAATGGAAATTCAAACTGTTCTGATCTTGTGAAAGTTTAAAAAGGAAACATTTTATATTTCTATATAATACATTTTAATATTAGTTTGTTAGCTAATAAAAAGTAATTTTTAATTAAATGTGCAGAAATTACAAGTTTTAAATTAACTTCTAGTCGTTTAGATGAAGTTGTAAAATATACATTCATAAAAATTTGAACACAGAGAAAATACATTAAAGAAAAATGTAATCTTGATTTTTTGAATTTAATTGATCAGTAACTTGCATAAATAGCTTATGTCTCTATTTTGCATTTTAAAGGGTTTACTTTTTCCCCCCGGTACATTTTATGAATTGTTTTTACTGTAGGTATATTCAATAAAAGGGGGGGGGTAGGTACGCTGTTTAATTCAGTGTTATAAATAGGCTTGCCAGATTTCTGAAATATTCAACCGGGACACCGGAATGCCCCCAGTGCCACGGATATTCAAGGGTACATTTGCCCGACCTGTGGCTGAACGCGTTTGCGCTGTCAAGTGGGAGACGGAAGGTGCCTGTTTCAAAAACCAGATAGAGTCCGCCGACCTAACCGTTCGGAGTTTCCCGTGGTTTTCTACAAAACTTTACGTAAATATGGGTTAGGATGCCTTAGAAAGTCCACCACGGAGGGAAATCTCCTCCCCTCGGTCCAGATTCCTGGCCGTTACACTACATTTACATTTTCCCCTCAAGGGTACACACTTTTGGCGGGTTTTTAGAGTGTTTTAGAGGATAGTTTATTTTCAATGCTATGAATAAAGGGTTACTGATTAAGAACCTGAACCTGGGGTATTAATAAATGACACAAGCATATAAATTTAAACATTTTATTTCTTACATGTTAATATTTATAAGTTGCTTAAGTAAAAGAAACACTTTGAATGAGGAATAAAAATTTGAACAATACTTATTAGCACACCACCACTCATCGATAGTTCTCTCTTTTTATACAGTACAGTGAAACAAATGGCAAAGCAATTATCCTTAAAAATCCTTCACAGTTAATTATTTTTAGACTTTTTTGGTCATCTATAATCAAATTTAATTTTTACCGGGACGTGAAGTAAACCAGCCGGGACACCAGGATTTTGTCTGCAAACCGGGACTGTCCCGGTCAAACCGGCACGTCTGGCAAGCGTAGTTATAAACAATCTAAATATCTTCATATATTGGTGAAAGATGGGAAAAAGTAACTTAAAAATTAAATAAAATATTAGTAAATTTAGTTAAGTAAGGAATACAGTTTAAAATGCAGTTTTACTAGCAGTAAATATAATTTACTTATTTTATATAAAAAAGGTTACTTTTTAACCAATATATGGAAATATTTAGATAGTTTATAAGAGTAGATTAAATAATTTTTTGCACCCTTTTATTAAAAATACCTAATACAGCCAAAACGATTAATAAAATGTACCGGAGGAAAAAATGGAAACCCTTTAAAATGTAAATTAGTGGCATAAGTTGTTCGTGTGAGTTACTTATCTGTTAAATTAAAAATCAATATTATATTTTAACTTTAAAAATTTTTGTATATGTTCAAACTTTTATGAATATAAATTTTATAACTTTATCTAAACGATTAGAAGTTAATTTAAAACTTGTTATTTCTAATCATTTAATTCAAAATTGCTTTTCATTAGCTAACAACTAGTAGTATAATGTATTATATTTAGAAATATAAAGTGTTTCCTTTTAAATGGCATCTGCACCCGACAAGAAGTTTGAATTTCCATGCTTTCATGACGTATGTAAATGGTGTGTGACTGACATATTCTCTAAATGTCTGGAATTCCGGCATAATTACTACGTTTATAAACTGTCAGGATTCGACGAAATCGTCAAGGAACCACTTCTATTAGACGAATAAGCCTGCTTTTTTATCTCCATAGTTTATTATAGTTTTCCTGTAATAAAATATGAACTAGTTTTCTATCTACAAATCCCCCCCCCCCCCACCCTCTTACCCTTCCACGAGAAAAATTTCGTCTACTTCATTAGACAAACAGTTTTTTATTTATCTCTCTGAATTGTTTGATTTGTTCAATTTTACTACTCCAAATAGGTTTAAATTACATACTAAATGCACACATATTAGTATAAAATTTAAAAAGAAAAAAAAAACTTTGCATAAAGTGCTTTAATCTGTTTCATTGTAAGTTATGCCATAATGCAATAATAAGTTGACTTTTGTTATAGTAAGTTTACATTAAGTAAATTCGTGCTTATAATGAGAAAAAATATTTCATATGCTTAAGGTAAACAGTTGATTTTATGCCAATTGTACCTTTGTATTTCACTCTATAATACAAATAAGAAGACTTATAATTAGCAATTAAAAAGAAAATGAATAAAAGAAACAAAGCACATAATTATTTAACTCAACTCTAAAATTTTGATGGCTGGAATTAAAATTTGTAGTTACCCTGATAAACTTTAATAACATCACCAGCCAACACAATTTAAAGAGAGCCAGACAAACTTATTAATATGCCAAGCTAACGATAAATCGTGTTAGCATTGAACTTGAAAAATATTCCAAGAGATACTTGAAAAATATCCACTTTTATAGTTAAAACTATGGAAATTTTACTCTTCTGTGTAGTGCAGAAGCCATTGACTACACGCTGGAGTGAGTTCTGCCCTTGCATGAAAAACTGCGAAGTACGAGCCACGCGAACCATGAACGAATATACACACAAGAAAAAAAAAAGCATCTGTTTTCCGAGAAAACGGTTGGGGTGGACATGTCAAAGGTTGTGAGAAAGGACCCCATAAATTCTGTCTCCCCTGCACTGTTTATTCGACGTTCAACTGACTATTAACTGAGCTGAAAAAATTTCTCGATGCTCCATCGTGCTTCTTCTTGGCTGGCTGGGGGGTCTCTCAGACCGCCGAAGCCATGAGCGGAAAATCGGCGATGTATTGACGGATCATAGACCTCGTGAGGGCGACCAACATTAACAGTCGAAGATAGCCGACTTCCTGACCAAAATCGAACGGCTCTATAACGGCGACAAGACAATGTATGTTTGATCTCTTTTAAACGCTATTTTTTGCTGTAATTTTTCGACATTTCGACATTGGGAATACGTAATTTAAACGTGTGTGCGCTTGCTGGGAAGTTAGGTCCCTGCTTCCAGTGTAAAAAATACGGACATGACATGTAATAGCCAATTGCAGAGTAAAGCTTAGTTTTAATAGAAATAAAAGTGGTACAAAACGAAAAGTAAAATCTAGTAATTATTGTGATGTTAAGGTAAACAAAAATCTCCTTAATGTTGAAGCTAGTAAACCTAATCCAGTAATAAACAAAATTTGGGTATTTGATACAGGTGCATCTAACAGGCATGAGAGTTTTCTGCGGATTCGCGGAAAACCGCAGTTTTGTTTATTTTATGGATCGGCAGAAATCGCTGTTTTTATGCTCCTCCATCCCAATTGCAATCTTTTCCCATCCATTTTGAGAGTGAATATTTTTCCTATAGCCTTTCCATTGTTGAAATTTCTTTGTTTTTTCAAACATTTTCAGTTATGACCCTAATTTCACTTCTCATTATTTTCAGTTTCGTTCAAAATTACCTTCACGTGTAATTTCCGCTTTTTTTCAATTTTGTCACTCTCATCCCTGATCTAATCATTTCTGCAACAACAAAAGTTTATTTTCAACATATAAACCAGTACAAAACACCACAATGTCTCTCGCGATAGGAAACTCAGAAAGTGAGGTAGAAGGTGTTGGAACTGTAGAGTTTGGTGTACGTCTTAATGGAAAAGTACATATTATAAAGCTGACGGATGTGATGTACTCGCCGAAATTGTGTAGGAATTTGATATCTGGTTTGAAGTTGGAAAGTGCTGGTGCAAAGTTTGTAGGTACAAACGGTAAAATTTGGGTATATAATAAAGCCGGTGAAGCAATTTTTTATGCCAAACGTACCAATGGTCTTTATTTTTTTAAACCCTCGCACTACATTAAAAATAAAACGGACGGCAAAAAGGTAGGAAGTAAAATGTATAATCTGTCAACTGAAACAACCAGTGAATTAGCCCTTTGGCACTACAGGTTTAATCATGCTAATATGGATTATTTAGTGCATACTAGTAAAAATAATAGTGTTCGTGGATTACCCACGTTAAAAATTAATAAAGAATCTTGTACGTCGTGTAAACTAGCTAAAGCGCGAAGGAAGAGTTTTAAACCTATATCGAATATTAGATCTTCGAAACCGCTTGAATTATTGCATCTTGATGTATGTTGGCCGTTGCCCGTTGCGTCACTTGACGGTAGCCAATATTTCTTAACTGTCACTGATGATTACTCTAGGTACGTAACTGTTTTTACTTTGAAGAAAAAGTCAGAAGTTTTTTATTGTTTTCAAAAATACCAAAGACGAATGGAACGGGAATTAAATTTAAAAATTGTAAATGTGCATACAGATAATGGAATGGAGTTTTGTAATAAAGACTTTAAAATTTTTCTTGACAAAGAGGGTATTCATGCCGAAAGAACAAATACTTACACCAGAACAAAACGGTGTTAGTGAACGGTTGAACTTAACAGTGATGAATGCAGTTAGGGCTATGCTTCATGCCAGCAGTTTAAGTAATAAATTTTGGAGCGAAGCAATTCAATGCTTCGTACACACTTGGAATCGAATTTGTCATAAAAATAAAGATAAAACACCATTCGAACTTTTTACAGGTAGAAAACCAGTAGTCTCTTACTTTAAAATGTTTGGCTGCACAGCCTATGTAAACACACCGAAGAATTTAAGAAATAAATTAAGTTTAAAAACAAAAACCGGCATAATGGTAGGGTATGCGTCGGATACTAGAGGTTATCGCATATTTCTTAAAAATGAAAATAAAGTAATAGAAACTTAATGTTAAATTTAGTGAGAGAATTAAGTGTGTGGAAGCCGAACTGAAACCCAGTAAGAGTAATAAAAGATTTGTATATTTTCAAAAAAATGATATAGATTTAACCAGTCTTGAGCAAACGCATGGTGAAATCACCCTCCCCCCCGATGAAAACATCATTTGGATTAGACGTGCTGTTCCACGAAAGGATGGAACACGAGTTGATATTTATTATAACATTGAAGGTAAAAATATGCGTTTAAGATCCGGTAATGAGGTAGAGAAATACTGTAAGTCAATACTGAACGGGCAAGTGAGGAAAGGCTGAATAAAAATTATAAAGTCTCAAATAATTTCACTAAGTCCGTCAGTGCTAACTAACTAAAACTTTAGCAGACTTCACGCACAATGGAAGCAGTTTTTAAAAGACTTGCTCAATGTGAGACAGTGTAAAAAGTTGTAAAGTGATCAAAAATATTTTCAATAAGATAAAAACAGTTTTATTGCAATCTTGATACTTGAAAAGACATTCATCCGGTTACAGTCCGGAAAAGCAACATATTAAGTAAAACAGAACTTGCATCATTTTACTGTTACAAATTGGAGTATTCCTTTTAAAAGGTAAGAGCTCACTTGAGCCGACGACTATAGTACTTTTATTATCTTAACATTGTCGAACTAAAAATGCTAAAAGAAAAAGAACTAAGCAAGCAAAAAAACTGAGCATCGCCAGCCAGGCATCAAAGCTAAGTGTATTTAAATCTTAGCTGCGATCGGCGAAGTACGCTATTCCAAGGACATGCGTACTAGAGATGAGATGGGCTCAGCCCGAGCCCGAAAGCCCGAGCCCGAGCCCGGGCCCGAACCGGGCTCGGGCTCTGTAATTCACAGTTGTGTTCGGGCTCGGGCGGGCTCGGGCTCATGAAACATTTCTCCTTTATTGAACATACTGCTTGAAATAGATTTTAAAAAGTGATTCATGAGGAAAATAAAAGTACTTATAAAAGAAAAATAAATAAATAAACAAATAAAAATAGCGGCACGGGCGCCTAGAAGGTGCGTGAAGCTCTTTGGGTATTTTAGAACGGCGGTTTATATTCCTTAATTAGTCATGAGATCCGACATTTTTTGATAAAGGACGGATACAAAGAATCAGAAAGTACATTCGGAGTTTGCAACTATATTTGTCTTTAATTTGCACAAACGGCAAAATTTATTGTATTCTATCAATGAAGTAATCTAATTTTTTTAAAATCTTAACTGAAAATGCGGGCTCGGGCTCCGACTTAAATAATATTGCTCGGGCTCGGGCTTCAAAAAATGAGCCCGAACTCATCTTTAATGCGTACCGGGGAAAACGGCAGGTGCGAGGTCATTGGACGATCGGCGTTAATCTGCATAAACCGAAAGTCAAAGTTAATTTGCATAACGCAAAAGGAAAGTGCGTTAGCGATTGTTCACATTTGAGAAACGAGGTAAGAAACTTTTAAGAGATTTTTTAAAGCATTACAGATTAAATTAATGCTATGAATTGTTTGGCCGATATTGAATTACGGCAAATAAAAAAATTTTAGAGGTTAACTTTTAGAATCAAATAAATGTGAACTGAAACTTGTTGACTGTTTTTATTTAAGCTTAAAAGAAGTATTTACGAGTAAAGTACGGTAACAAGACCGGAAATAGCGCTTTAATGCCTGATAGGGCTAACAAATACTGTAAAGTGCATAACATTAAATTTGATAGTAATCTGTTTGATTTTAGTGGTAAGAACACTTATTCGGGAAAAGTGGCAGATCAAATAAATTTAGATGAAACAGCGGACAATTGTCAACCCGAAGCGCTTAATATAGAAATAAAATTCCCAGTAATCATAATGAATGTATGTCGTCTGCGGAAGTCGAAAAATGGCAGTGTGCCATGGCTGAAGAATTAAAGATGATGCATGCGCGTAATGTGTGGGAACTAGTTCCTAAACCTGATAATAAAAAAATTATAGGGAACTGCTGGGTATATAATTTAAAATGTGATGAAAATAATAGGATAGTAAAATATAAGGCCAGACTTGTAGCGCAAGTATTCGCGCAATATAGAAACAACACATATGACGGAGTTTTTAGTCCGGTAGTTAATTTTTCATTAATCAGACTATTCAATTCTTGTATGTTTCTTTAATTGGTGTTACTGTCAAATCGATATTAAATGTGCGTATTTATATGCACCTCTACAGGAAGAAGTTTATATGTATCAGCCACAGGGATTCAAAGATCCCAACCATCCTGATCACGTTTGCCTACTTAAAAGAGCTTTGTATGGTTTACGGCAGAGCGGTAAAGAATGGTTTTGTGAACTTGACCGAACACTAGAAAAATTAAAATTTAAGACTAGAATGGAGTAATTGTTCATACGTATATAGTGATAATGTTGTTCTTCTCGTGTATGTCGATGACATATTAATTTTTGGAAAAACATTGGACTACGTCAACCACATTGTAAGTTTGTTCAAAAATTAATTTGACATCACTGTTTTGGGAAAAACAAAAATGCTTCTAGGAATTGAATTTGAAGAAAAGTTTGGAAAGTTATACATACACCAACAGAAGTACATAGATAAAATTTGCGAACAATACAAAAGTTTTAATTTTCCACTATCAACTCTCCCCATTGTTAAAGGCTGTATCCTGTCAAAGAGGGACAGTCCTGCATCAGAATCGGAAAGAAATGAAATGTTAACCCTTTGAATCCCGTAATAGCTCTAGGCGCCCTGGATAAAGTGGATCCCGTATCGCCCTTAGCCGCCTGAGAAAAATGCCATCCCCCCTTTTGACACATGATAAGTGGTTTATCTTTTCAGGGTTGGGGGAAGGGTAGCTCCTATTCATACGACCACAATGGGCACTGCGGATTATTCTCTCGGGAGTAATTCGTTTTACACGCAATAGTTTCCCCCAAACATGAAGAAAATATTCAGTGAGAAAGTTGTATTTATTAATCTAGCTTTCTCAAAGTATTTCATGCAAAATGTCTTACAGACGTCGTAAAACATTAACTCCACAGGAAATAAATACAATGTTATTCAATTCCTCGGATAGTGATTCAGAAATATCGAATCTCAGTGATTTCAAGATTTCCAGCGATGAAAATAAGCTTCTTGATAATGAAACCTCGGTTTTATGTCCACAAGAACAGGCTATGTCTGATTCTGATAGTGAAGATGATGATGTTGATGGAGCTGCAGAAGATGACATGCAATTCTCTTGGACCTCGGATATCCCAAAAGATATTCATCGTGAAACTTTTTCTGGGTGCCCTGGTCCGGTACATGATTTACCCCCTGGAGCATCAGCTATTGACTATTTCAACTTAATTTTTAAGGATGATGTTTGTGAAAATTTAAGGAAAAACACAAATAAGTATGCAGAATTTTGCGAAGAAAAGGGTGGAAAAAAAGACAAGAACTGGACCCCAGTAACTGATATTTCTGAAATACGGGGATTTATTTGCATCATAATGATTATGAGCCTTGTGAAAATGCCTAAATTACGGGACTACTGGAGCACAAATCCAGTTCTTGGTCACGAATTAATAAAAAAAATGATGCCAAGAAATAGATTTTTCAAGCTTCTTCAGTACTTTCACATTTCTGATAAGTCAGAAGAAGCAGAAAGGAACTCACCTGACTATACCTACTTTCAGAAAGTTGAGCCACTGTACATAACCTTGAAAGAAAAATACCAGCAGCATTTTATTCCATATAAAGAGCTTGCAGTGGACGAGGCCCTGCTAAAATACAAAGGCAGGTTGGGAATTGTACAATATATGCCTTTAAAACCTGCCAAACGCGGTGTAAAAATATGGATGTTATGCACATCATTTTTGGGTTATGTGTATAACTTTGAAATGTACTGTGGCAAAAAAGATAACATTAATAGAACATCTCATGAATTGGGAAACAATGTTGTTTTACATATGATAAAACCATTAAAATATCCGTATCACGAAATATATTTTGATAGATTTTTCACGAGTGTAATTTTAATGAACAATTTATTAAAAAGGAAAACATACGGATGCGGCACTCTCCTAACAAGACGACGAAACCTGCCAAATAACATCAGCTCCTTAAAAATAAAAGTCAAAGGATCCCATGCAGTATTTCAGTGCAATGAAATACAACATTTATTGTGCACTGTCTGGTTGGACAAAAAGCAAATAGCTCTTCTTTCTACAAATGTCAATAATGAAATAAGCAAAGCCAATCGTCGGAAAGGAGCTGAAATAAATGAAATGAACTGCCCCATTGCATTTATTCAGTACAATAAACATATGGGCGGTGTTGATTTGGCCGACCAAAAACGGAACTACTACAGTATAGCACGAAAATCTATGAAATGGTGGTACTATTTATTTTGTTTTTTATTGGACACTTCAGTTACAAATGCGTTTATTATTATGTCTACAACGAATTTTCCTTTACCGAAATATCCAATGAAGTTGAAAGATTTTAAGCTTTCTCTCATTCAAGATTTGGCTCAAAATTTTACGTCCCGGAAACGTTCAGCAGTTGTCTCTGAGAGTTTTATGCATCACACCCATAAACGGAGAAAAATATGTGGCCGAAAAAGAACGTGTGTTTCCTGTCGCAAAAATAATATAAAAACAACTGGAGGTCACTTAATACAAAGTACCTGGGAATGTGAAAATTGTGGCATTTGTCTCTGTACAAAATGCTTCGAGTCTTCATAAGATAATTTCTAATCATGATGTAAAATTTCTTTCTTCCTGTTATTTATTTGTATTTATTTTTCCCATAAAAATAAAATTTTGCTGTTGTATAAAGTTTGAATGTTTTCTCTTTCTTTTTAATCTGCTTTTATAATTTTCTAGTAGATAGCCACGAAGAGCCAAGTCGTTACTTCATGATTTATTTAAACGCCTCGTAAACTTATAAATAATTTTGGGAAATACTAGTAAATTTTTACGAAAAATAATGTTTTTCTTAGTAATTTTTTAAAGTAAATAGATAAAATTTATTTTTTATTCAATTTATTTAAGTTTCA
The DNA here is from genome assembly GCA_038373885.1 of Cheiracanthium punctorium. NCBI lineage: Eukaryota > Metazoa > Arthropoda > Arachnida > Araneae > Cheiracanthiidae > Cheiracanthium > Cheiracanthium punctorium. The sequence continues at coordinate 45,223 of JAWZYV010006146.1, forward strand.
TTTAATTACATTTCTGAAGAAGCATTATTGAACTATTAATAATCAATTGAAATGATTTTCGATTTCGATATATTCAGATGAGCTTTAGAATTTACTTTACAATCAACAAACATTTGGAAAGCAATCCGTCAGTGTCAACGATAATCCCCTACCTCTCCGCTCTCCGGACCGGGGAGTAGTCCTAACAATGAACTATTCTTCGCATTTCGCGTGTACATGGAAAAGGCGACTTCAGCTTGGTTATTCATCGTACTTAAAAGAAGCCGAAATTTCTCAAGAGGGGGATGAAATTTCGGGCGCATCTTCGGGACTCTGAGGTTTTGAAAATATCTGTATCCTGGGACTGAAAGGGTTAAAGTTACCATTTAGAAACGTTGTGGGATGTTTGTCATATCTCGCGAACCGTACGAGATCAGACCTTTGTTATGCTGTAAATATTTTAGCACAATTCCAAGAAAACCCCGGTGTAAAGCATTAGAATGCATTATTGCGATTATTGGGTTATGTTCAATATACAAGAGATTATAAACTTAATTTGTCAGATGTAACTAATGTAGAAATTAACTGTTATTGTGATTCAGACTTCGCATCCAATAGAGATGATCGCATTTCTATGGGTGGGATATTGCTGTTCATGAGTAATGCGCCCGTAATTTGGCATACGTTCAAACAAAAGTTTGTAAGTCTTTCTACCATGAAATCGAAATTTGTTACTTTAACGGAAGCTTCTAAAGAAGTTAGTTGGACAAAACACATCTTAGATGAATGTAATGAATTGGGAATTGCTGAATTACAATTAAAAGAAAATAAGATATTTTGTGACAATGAGGCTGCGATTAGATATGCAAAATCGCCTATTGAGAATATTCGATCTAAGCACATTGACGTAAAACTACACTTTATAAGGGATTTAGTAAATGATGGACTTTTTGAACTTAGATATGTTCATAGTAAAAAGAACTTAGCTGATGTATTTACGAAGCCACTCCACAAACATGGACTGAATAAGTTTTGTGAGATTATATTTGAACGAAGTGTATAATATATTGTTTTCTTGCATAGGAATATTTGTGGTTTGTGATAAGAAAAAAATTTAATATGTATTTGTAAATAATTCTGCAGAATACGTCTAATAAGGTTTATTGTATTGTATTGTGTTGCATCGTTTAATATATATATATATACTAAAATGTTTTGAATTTAAATGTGTAAAGGCTTTGGGAAAGTAATTTTGAATTTTTCATGTTTTGATAATGTACTTTTTTTTTGCTGCTATCACGGTGCATGAGAGGGGGCCGCTTGCTAGCCTCCCGCGCGTTTGTTTCCCCTCTCCGACGTTCGCCGAAGATCGTCGGCGACTTGACTCGCTGCGTGACGTCACGTTTTCGCCCGCGGTTCTTCTTTTCGGTTTCCTCATGAGTGCCGCAGCATATCTCCATAGTAACAGAGACATTTTGTTTCTGATTGGCCGGTCAGAACTTTGTTTTATGCAAATTAACTGTTGCACATGTGAATTGTAATGTAATGTACGTATATAATGTGGTTCCTTTTGCCTGCGAGTATTGCATGCCTATTCGATTCTAGCTTCTGTACCTTCTGTGTATGCTAGTCCTGTAAGACGCTCAGCGAGCATGAATGTATTTAAACTTTACGATGTTTCCTTTAAATTAAAAAGAATTTTTAGTTTCTTAATGATGTCTTATCATTTCAAGTGTTAAATCACCACTGCTGGCAAAATGCGAATAATTTCTGCTAAGAGAAACTTTAGAAAATGCTGTTCTAAAAAAACTATGTGAACTAAAAATTGATATAAAACACTGTAAAGGTCAATCCTACAATAATGCTGCCAATGTGTCGGGTAAGTACAATGGCTTTCAGGCTAAAATTAAATGCCATTCACCATCCGCAACATTTATACCTTGCGCAAATCATACTTTGAATCTTTTGGAAAATGCAGCTGCTGAATAATGCTCAGATATCATTCAATATTTCAGTTTTGTACAAAATTTATATGTATTTTTTTAGTCATCGAACCAGAGGTGGAATATATTAACAAAGTCTGTCGATAGTTCAGAAAAATCAAAGCATTTAAAAAGAATATGCGATACCAGATAGTCTTCAAGAGCAGAAGCAATAAATGGAATCGTATCAAACTATCAAAATATATATGAAGCTCTTAAAAGAATAAGTGAAGATGAAACTCAAAAAATTATTTGTAAAACTGAGGCCAGTGCATTAGAAGACAAACTTTGTCAATTTGAAACAAAAATTCTAACAGCAATATGGCATCCTATTTTAAACAGGATTAATTGCACATGCTTAAGCTTGCAAAATATAAACTTAAGTATTATGAAAGCCCACACTGTACTAAAATCAAGCCAAGAGTTCATAGAAGATCTGAGGAATAATTATGAATCCATAGAAGAAAAAGCACAATCATTTATGCACTCAGAAGAGAGCCAAAATGAATATGAAATTAGAAGGACACGAAAAAGGAACACAAATAAATACTTTGATGAAAATATAGAAAATGAAATCACGAATACTAAAGAACATTTTCCATGCAATGTTTTTTATGTTATTTGTGACACTTTAATTAGTGAGATGAATGTCAAAAGAGAAGTATACAGCGACATGTTAGAGACATTTAAACTATTTTTTGATGTAGATTTAGAATGTAATGATATTGAAGAATACATGAGGAATGTCACAAACTTTCAAACATGACATTGACTGTGATGTACTAAAACACGAACTCATGCAGTTTTTACATCTTTCTAAAGAAGAAAAAGTGTCAGGGCCAAATGATATATTAAAATTAATTATTGATTTTGGCCTACAGTCAATATTTCCTAACACGGAGGTTTTGTTAAGAATATTCCTAACAATACCTATTAGCAATGCTTCAGGAGAAAGATCATTTTCGGTGCTAAAATGCATAAAAAATTACTTGCGAAATTCTCTTTCGCAAGAACATTTATCTTCGTTTGGAGTTTTGAACATCGAAAGTGACGAGTTAAATAAAATAGATTTTGAAATTATAATTGATGCCGAAAAATCTAGGAGGAAATTAATTTTAACATTTAACTGTAAATAGTGGACTAAAAAATATGTATGTTGTGCTTGAAGGATACATTTAAACATTTAAATGGCTCCGTAAATGATCTTGTTTAACTAAACTTTAGCAAAACATATAACCAAATGAAATTAAATTGCATAATTTTTATATGCTTTAGCACCGAAAATTAAGTTCACAGCAAAACTACAGTTCATGGTAACCAAGATGAGGAAATGAACATTTTGTAAATTATTTTTTAAGTACCCATATTTTCAAATAAATTTTACTTATATTGGAAACTTTTCTTAACTTGTTTATGAAACTAACAACTTGGTCTATTTGTATATAAAATTTGAGAGAGGTGCGGGGGGGGGGGGGGGGTAGCTGGGCAAAAGAGAATTTATTCATAAAATTTCAGTGGGGGATATGAAATAAGGAATCAAGGCCCCGCATATATTTGGCTACTAGGGCCCCGCTCTCCTTAAATCCGCCACTGTTCCCAAATACTGATATATTTATTTTTATATTTCCAGGGAAAAAAATGTGTAAAGTAAGAATAGGCAATCCTAGAAAATCTGTAAAAAGGACAGTGAATGATCTGACACAAGTTAAAAACAATTACACCTGGGGAAAAAAAAAAAAAAAAAAAAAAAAGAAGAAGAAAAGAACAAAATGAAAACTTCTGCAAGCAAACACCAAAAACAAGTAGCTTCTGGAAATCAAAACACTGCTCGCCAGAATTCTAAAAAATATATTCGGCAAAAGGAGTTAGCAGCAGAAAGGCAACGGCAACGTCGTGCTAGGATGACAGCAAAAGAGCTAGATATAAAGAGACAAAAAGATAGAGAATGATATTATAAAAAAAGGGGGAAAAAATAATTTTGCCAATAGCACAGTGCAGTCCAATTGACCAAAGGTTTAAAAGAAAGGAATAGAGAAAAAATTCGAAGAATTATAGAACTAGAAAGGCTCTTGCAGTGTAGTCATTTATTTCAAACACCACAGTCCAGTTGTAGTACAATCTTAAATGGAGTGCAAGAATCTAGTCAAAAGAAAAATGCAAGAAAAAAAGCTAATAGAAAAAAGGCAAAAGCATATCACGTAATTGAAAAGCAGAACAACATTATTAAAAAACTTCAGCGCCAACTTTAAAAATTCAAGAAGAAATATTACCGCCAAAAGAATCAATCTCTTACACTGTCACCCTCTCCTACAAAACAGAGAAACCACCTACTGAAAAATCAAACGGTAACAAAAGAAGTTAGAAAGCAGTTAATTTATTGCTTTGCTCTCAAGAAACAGTTAGTATACCAAGCTAAAACAGCTAAACCAGGTACCAAAAAGCAACAGATATTTAGGAAAGCAATTGGAAACAAAATTTTGAAAAAATACAGAATGCAATCTTATTTAAAGGAAGTAGTTTTACGTAAAATAAATGAAAGACTGAATTTTAGTAATCAGGATGACATAACCAACTATGTTCGAAAAAAAAAAAAATATGTAAAATAACCACAAGTGTAAAAAAATCCATTGAAAATTTTCTTGAAGATGACAGATTTAGCCAAATGTGCCCTGGCAAAAAAAGAATTTGTAAAACGTGGAAAAGTAAAAAAAAAAAGCAAAGAAGAGTAATTTAAGATACAATAAAAAATTTATACCAAAACTTTGTAAGAATATATGATGTGCCATTTGAACACATATTGAGTGTTTTGAAGACACCAAAACTAAAAATGCGGGGAAAGAGATTATTTTACCAATTTAATGAGCCTGTTGATGTTTCTGAATCTTACTACAATGAAGAAAATATTAATTTTGTAACTTATATGGTTTTTGTTTTAACTTATCTTAGTAGTTAAGTCTCTTTTCCACATAAAAATGTTATTTTTAGGGATCGACCGATAGTATCGGCACTGATACCTCCTATTTTTTTAGGTATCGGTTTCTGTTACTTTCATCCATTTTCACCGATACTTCGCTTTTCAGAAGAAACTACGCAGGCGTAACACCATTCTAGAATCCTTCTTTTGGTAATAAAATGAAAGGTGTCATTTTATTGGCACATTTGTTTGTGCGAGTGTTCTCGAACTGTTTTTTTTTTTTTTAATTCTAACCATCGCTAAATAGATGTGGTATCACCAAGTGTGGTCGAAATTATGGACGAAGAATTGTTAGATAACAGTTTAACAGGACAATCGTCTATTCTTCTAAATTATTTTGAATTGGTTCCCAATACTAAATACGCTATCTGCAAGGATTGCTAAAAACAAATGTCGAGAGGTAGGCTATAATTTTACTTCAGTTTTATAAACGTTTATTTTCTCACTGTGTTGACTCAAAAAAGAGTTCATTCATGTATATATATATATATATATATATATATTCCAGTTAAAGAATTCGCTATAGAAAAGAATTTGTTGTACAAAGATTAGAGATTTTTGCAGTTATTTCATCAAATATTACAATCTTTTTGGTTAATTCGATGTTTAAAAGTATTAAATTATGACTTCCAATTAAAAATGAATTGGTATTTATTATAAATTTGTTAAACTTACGGTTTCTTACTTTTCATTGTATAAATGAAATGTTCAAAAATAAAGACAATCCACGAATTTAGAGAATAAAATATGGAATGCACTTACGTTTATTTTACTTCAAAATTCCGTTATTTTACATTGTTTTGCATTCTGTGATTTTAAATTTTCATAAAAATATTCAAAAGTCTGCTGAAAATAGAGTGAGGCACATTATATTCCATTTGGAAACCTCTTTTTAATGGTTTTGAAAGGTTGCAGCATTAAAGTTTGATGTGGTTTTGGTCGTGAAGCGCAGGGCCCAGTGGCGCACACAAGGGGGGGGTCCAGGGAGTCCAGACCCCCCCCCCCTGTACCGAAGAAATTTATTATTGTGAAAATAATTTTTAATATTGGTGATAGCCATGCGAAAGCATGTAAATCCAGAACAAGAAAACCGTAGAGAGTTATAAATTGTGGCGAAAGCGATCGATGATAGTGGTTAGTATTTGATGAATTAGTTGAACACAGGGTTTTTCCCTGATTTACGTATTTTCCTTCTATTTTCTTTACAAACACACACACGTCTAGAATACTTGAGCATGCAGTAAACATCCTTACCGAAGGAAAAGAAAACGATCATCAACATGCAAGGTGTGAATAATTCCTTGCACTAAATAAAACATCACTTCCGAACTCTATAGATGAAGGCGAATGAAAATGCACTATTTCTTAAATCACCGTAATTGAAGAAAACAGATTATTGACGATAATGACAATTTTTTATTTTCAGGAGAGCACAATATAAGCTTCTTGGTTAAGTTGCACACAATAAATATTGAATATAGAAACAATTACATATTTTCACATAAAATTAGAATATATTACGGACACGGACAGAGGCACAAGCCCCGAAGGGCAAGTGCTTGTCCAAACCTCCAACGCAGCTAGCTCTACTCTGGTTGCTAATTTACAACTGAATGCTCATATTCAAAGATGCACAGGGGGGTATGTCACGAGGCCAACTTTTTGCCGTTAAGCTTTTACATATGTAAGAAAGAAAAAAGGAACACGAAAGACTTTATTAGAACATTCGATGCATGCAGCTGCTCACAGAGAAGCAAAACAAAACACTGCGGTCTGGGAGCAGTGCAATACTGCAAGTTAGGCTTTCATATGAATAAGTGCAAAAAAATAAATAAAACAGATTGCAGCTGAAAATTTGATTAGCATAGCAGAAGGCAGGAAATCGAAATGATTAAAAGTGCGCTATTGCCTTACAAATAAAATGGCTGAAAGGAAATTTGAAAGCTTTAAAAAGAGTTACTGTTAAAAACTTATAATTAATTAAATTTAGAATAGACTATTAGTTTAAATTTAGACAATATTAATTAAGATTTGTATTAATAATTTTTTATAAAAGATATGCACGTTGTGTCAACATGACATATACTCCCCCAAGTTTAGGAGAAAAAAAAATATGCATTATATATTCAATCAGTAAAACACAAGATAAAAATATTCACTTCTAAAACAACATTGAAAAATAAGGTGATTAGGTATATACTGAAAATACCACAGTTCACATATAGTTTTTGCGAATTACAGTCAGAAAAGTTCTTGTAACATATCACCAATAAGCAAGTAGTATCCTAATAAAAGAAATCTTGTTAACACAAGTCTTTTTTTATGCATAGTCTTATGAGCTCAAATTCAATTACTATATGCAACATTTTCGCAATAAAACCTTGAATTTAAAGGTAATTGGTATAACTGTTCTGTTCAAAACACTGAAACAACTGCGTAACAGTCTTTAAAAAAAGTCCTGGAAGAACATCTTGTTATCATACATAAAATGTTTGGCATGGAAATAAACTTTGGTAATACACATCAAGTTATGTAACTAAAACTATTCATTCTCAAAAGTTGTAATATATAAAAATATTTGTCACAATACTTAATAAAAACATACGAAACTTCTAATAATATACTATCGTCATATGTAAATTTTTCATATTCAGTGTTTGAGAGACAACTTTCACATATAATATTCTCAAATTAATTTTTTTTATATTTTAGGATCCAAAAATATTTTTTTCTAAATTATAATTCTCAAAGATATTATTCATAACCTAGGATTTTATTATCATCATCAAAAAGGCCATTATTTTGCTTCAACATGGATCCTTGTAACATTTTTATGGTACCAAAAAATTATTTTAAAATGACAAGTATTGTTCATATTTGAACACATTAACCTTTTAAACATAAAACATACACAATGTATGTTAAATAAATATTCAAAATAACAAAACAGTCAAAATTTTAGCATTCTAAATAATAAAACAGTTTGTGTGTCTTGAAAAAATTTGAAAAGAAAAAAAAAATATGTGTGCAAAAAATGTAGTTTGGAGAAAATTGAAATTGTTTGATTTCACTTAATTTCTTCCAAGAATCAAAAAGACACATATGCATAGAACAGTGGAAAATACAAAAAATGTGTAAAAATGACACGTTTACAAACACTGGGCAAAAAAATGCAAAATAACTGTGTGTAACAAATTACTGAAAATTTAAGAAAAGAAAAAAACCCTAATGTGACTTGTAACCAAGAAACTGGAACCATCCAATGCAAATAGGGGATCAGGCCATTCACATTAAAAGGCTCAAGCACTCATTTAAAAGTACAGAATGTGTGCAAGACCGCAACAATATAATTCAAGAGATTAAAAAAATCAATACTTCAACTATAAAATTGTGTAAAGAAAATGACATAAAAAGTATATTGTGAGGTAAAAATTGGAAAAAATATATATAAGCTGAATAAATTTCACGTATTTTGTGCCATGGACTTATGCAAGAATGCAGTGTGTACAAAACAAAAACAAAATGGTTGTGTACCTCAGAAAGGCATTGCCATGGACTTGAAAATTATAACAAGTGTGTCGAAAAAAAAAAAATGTGGCGAAAGCAGACTTTGACAGGGTGAGGAAAAAAAGAGTGCATGTACCTCAGAGAGGCTATACCAAAGCACATATACGGTAAGCATGCGCACTCAGTGTTACATTCCGGTCGCAGAAATCATCGCTACTAGCGCCACTTCCCTTCATAGCGAGGTGGTACCGAACTATTTCGGTAAACAAACCGGTTTTGGTTTCTGGTCGTCTGCTTGCTACCTTGAGTGAGTGAGCTATTGAAACGCGAGCTCTCTTTCCCCATACTTCCTTTTTATACTCAAGACTTTCGCGGTATTACTAATGAGCGTATTACTTAAATAAAGATGATATGACACCACATTTCATAAGAAAAATAATAAAATGCAATCTTACTAAAATGATCAACAATCTCCTCCTCCCCCCCCCCCCCAAAAAAAAAAAAAAATAGCCGGGCACTTGCTTTTCCAGCATTCACCAGTGAAGACAATTTTTTTCATCCAAGTTAATTTTTGTGCTAATTTTTAAATAGCGATATTTAAACAGCAATTATACTTCAGTTCAAAATAAAAGTATTTTTTTTAAATAATTAAATTTTAAAAAATTGTTTAAATAACTTACAAGAAATCTAGTAAATGAAATACAATTCAGCACATTTTTTAATTATAGTGCATTTGAATGTGTGATGTTATGTATTGAAAAGCTATTAATAATGCTTTATCTCTTTCCTGCCCTTAACATTAACAAAATGGAGACAATTACAGCTTATGAACTCTACTTCAAAATTTTATAGATCTTATATTAGTATTCTTGGTGGAAGCATACTTTAGGATCTTAAATATTATTTACCAACAATTAAATGTGAAAAAGTAATAAATACAATACAAAACTGCAGATTTAAAAAGACAGACAAATCTTTATTTACTGACATTTTTACATATAGCCAATATCTAATACATACATATAACAAATCATTGATTGAAATTAAGAAGCATACAAAACTTTACCAACAGACACTGCTTTTATAACAGTAAGAGCTTTTTATAACAGTAAACATCATGTTTTATTATTATTGACAAGGATAAAATACCAAAAATACAGAATTTCCTTATAAAAAATTACACAGATGCATTTGGAAGTTCATACACAGCATCTCAGAATATCTATAAATATACAATGCAAATCTTATTTATACATGGGGGATTTCAGAGTATTGGGCATATTCTGTAATCATGTTTGCGACTAATCAAAACTAAATGAAATAATGGTGAAGGTGAACAGCTGTGTGTGTAAAAAAACTTTTTTCTTACTTAAAAAACTCCTTAGTTACGATCAATAGAACTTGTTGCAGACATCACACAAACACAATACTGTAATAAACTAATTACATAATACCTGGAAAAAACTAATTACTATAATACTGTAATTATACATGTACTAATACATAGACTATTATTTTAAGTTATTCAAGGAAAACAACACATGGTTGAAGAACAAGAAATTGTATGTACTTTATTGCTAAATCACACAATTTTGGGAAAAAATACTAATGAGGATGGTGTTGAAATAGTATCTCAATATAAAAGAAGATGTTATCATATCAAAATTGGATTAATTTAAATATACACTTTAAATTTCGAGATTTCCTTTTTTCTCCCCTTAGTAAATTAGAACACGGGACTGGGGTTAAATTGGCAAAAAAGCAAATAGACTGACACATACAAGCAAAATATTTTCATAGGTGATTCTATTTGTATATGACATAAACGTGAAAGATGTTTTAATAACTATATTTTCTATCCAGTAAGTATCAATTAGAAAAAGAAAATTAAATCCTGACTGAATGATTTATATTATATTTTTAGTTTACAAAGTTTGAAGACACCATCAAGGGTATTGGAAAATTTAGAATTAGACAAAAATTTTTTATTGACTGTGCATGATTCAGTTGCAGTATTTCCCTTTCAGATGTAAGAGAATATTTATAGATAAATGCCTTTTTATGCCACTCATTTTGCAACTTTAAAAATGTGGGAAATTTTACAGTTATTCATTTCGTGAACCTTTGTAACATTTCCATAATTGATGTCCAACATAAAAAAAGGCTGAAATCAGACAAAAAGTTGAAGAAACTCATCCTTCATAGGTGGAAAAAGATACTTTTTTTAGTTTGTGAAAAATATGTATAACAGAATCATTTAATTCAATGCACACTGCAGGCTCGTAGCTAAGGTGGGACTATGATCGGTTTGTATGGTTATTAGATACTGATGACGAAACCACTCATTTGTTGCTTTCGAAACATGCATATCTTTTTTAAAGGCCATGCAAGTAATTACAAAGTTTATTTAATTTCAATACACTATTCTTAATTTTTAAAAAAATATTTGTAATTTATTTTCCATAAAGCGTATTTTCTTTGGCTGCCTCTATAATTAGTTAATAAAAATTTTTGGTAATGAACTTAGTTATAATGACCTCGATTGTAATTATAACTCTTTTATAACGTCAAAATATTCTGTACCACTTGTCCATGGAATACAGTCTAGTATCAACATAACTCATTATAAAGTCATTGCTTTGGTTTGTGGGGTTATGGTTGATTAGCTATTCATGTGCTCTAGGCCGAGGAGTGGAGTGGCCTCCATGAGGATCTTTTAAAGAGGGTCTAAGCAAGTTTTGGGAGAAAACCATGGATAACTCTGAATGCATGGTTAGATTGCTGTACGCAACTTGATTTTGAACCAGGCACCTTCCACCTCCCAGTTCAGTGCTGCATGCACTAATATGTCATTAATAATTATCTGATCTATCCAGTGATATTGTAACCAAGTCAGGGTTGGGTTTTTTGACGTCAAAAACTGGTTTTTGACATGACAAGCGTCGAAAACTGGTTTAAACCGCAAAAAACTAATCCATAAAAGAAAGAGAACAATATGTAAACTAATTGTGCAGTATATTTTCATTTTGCATTAAACTAAATACATAATTAAAGTTAATTATATTGAAAAATAATTATTATATTGAAAACTGACAGTTATTTCTCAACAAATGACAATTATTGGGCTCATTAATAATTGTCTGTAGTGTGCATTTCTTTGTATAAATAAATAAATACCATTTATAGGATAAAAATTTTAAAATTTAATTTATTCAGTAGTATATATACATATGATTTGGAGGGAGAGTTATTATATAAATAATGTTGAGCAGTCTTTCAAAATTTTCAAACTCAAGTATGGCTAAACATTTCCTGTAGAAGCAAATGTTAAACTTATTTTGATTTAATCTAAATACCTAAATTGAAAGGGTTTCAAGCAAAAACAAATAACATAATAATTTCAGTCATTAAAATAAAATGAAATAAAGATCAACACCTTTAATTATCAGTATACTAAAGTTTCCCATTCAATACAGACAACCAATTTATTGAATGTAACCAATGTATTGAAATTTATCACAAAATGGTATTGGTATTTTATATGTGGGAAACTTGCAAGCCATGGAAAATTTTAAGGACAGTCCCAATTTTTGATGCAGGTAGATTAATTTAGAATTTTAATGTTATAACAGCAAGAATGATGTTTTGAACGTATTAGATATGTAATAAAACTACTTTTCCATTCTGTTTTCTGTTTCTAGACAACATGCTTGATTAAAAAAATGTATAAAAGATGTTTACAATTTTTCTTAAAAGTTAATATTACAATATTTTACAATGTGTGCAATTTTGAAGAGATCAATTAGTATTTTTACTGCAGTCAATATTTGTAGTAGATTAATATTAATAATCAATAACAATCAATTAATATTTGTAATTGTATTAAAATAAATTAATATATGTAATTTGCATGTATTTTAGAGTGCAATATTTAAGGTTTTTGACGTGACAGTTTAAACCATGGTTAAAACCGTCAAAAACTGTCATGCATCAAAAACTTGCCAACTCTGAACCAAGTTCAACTGCACTTCATACACTATTTAGTTAAAGACCAACATATTTCTTTTGATTATTTTAGAAAAAGTTTGAATACAAATTAAAAAAATAAAATATTTTACATCATTAGCGACAAACTTTGATTTTTAAAGCTTTTCACATCTAATGCTCCGACTTTAGGGGCGCTTTAGCCACTCCAGTCTCCTCCGTATGTGCAAATATTTATGTTTGACCTTTTACATGTAGAACTTTCCTAAAGTACAACACAATAAAATATGCTGCCACAATATGCTTCAGAATAGAAAACATAAAATTATTTAATTATATATTTAGATTAAAATTAAAAAGAGACTATACTTACCATACGATGAGAAAAGTCTTCATAACAAGACACATGTACAATGGATAAAAGCTATGTGACACAGCGACGATCAGAAACTTTCATGAGATATTGCCGAAAGGGGTAAACATGGCAACAATACAAATCTTGAAAGGACTTGTACAAAAAATACAGATATGACAAAGTCTGTATGAAAAACACAGAGTAGAAATGAAGAACTTGCTTTTGGAATTGACGGCAGGCGATACCTATGGACTTTAAATTTCATTTTTTTGTTGAAGAAGCCAGCAAATTATTGAGCAGCTGTCATCAAAATAAGATATATTAAAAAATTCTAAATGCTGGGTGGAACACAGTTCTGAAATTCACAGCAGAAGATACTAATCAAGGACTTTTAATTTCCCTTAATTTGTTGAGGAGGAAGACACATTACTCAGGAGCTTTCATCAAAATAAGTTATATTAACAAATTTTAAATGCTGGGAGGAACAAAATTGCCGAAACTAACAGCTTGCTTCTGAAATTCACAGCAGAAGATACTAATGAAGGACTTTTAATTTCACTTAATTTGTTGAAGAGGAAGACACATTACTTAGGAGCTTTCATCAAACTCACACCAAATTCACAATCCTCATCCATTGTTTGCATCTGCAATTAACAAAGTTTTGAATTCAATTAAATAAAAGTAATATGACATGATTAGAATTAATGAAAAAATTATTACTCAGTTAATACAAAATAATTTTTAAATGATTCTGAAAACAGAAAAATGTACAGTGGAACAAATAAGGAGTAAAAAGCAGTTTAAACCTTATCGGCACAGTTTCCCTTCCAAAGGGCAGAACTCCTAACATTTTGAGTCCAGCATCGCATATGCATAATTTGAAAATAAAACAACCCTTGTGAATTTTCTATTACTACTAGGGGCCAACACCCCAATAGTCTTAAAAAAATTCACAACAGGGGCCAAGGGCTCTGGGCTCGCTTGTTGTGTGAGGCATTTGACCTCTAATGAGGCTTATTTATAAAAAAGGCATTCCACACACAAAACCCAAGGGTTGGATCGGACAGAATGTTAACGAGAGATACATATTCCTTGGAACATAAATATTTAAACTTTTTATTTTGTAAAACCTATGGAATACCTTGGAGTTTTTAAATAACTATCTACTTAATGTAAATAGGGATTTATTTTGTTTGAAACTGCATGATTGTGCAGTAAATGCGACTAATGAACTTCAGAGTGAAATTTTTAGAAGAAATACTTTACAGTATACTGTTAATTTCACACAATAAAAATAATAGTATTATGAACAGACATATGTAGAGTTAAAAACAATATGTTACAGACTGATGGATGCCCGGTAGCAGAAACCGTGCAGCACGGCAGCGAGCGCTGCAGATTGATTTACAGCTTGCAGATCAATCTAGCAGGTTAAAAAAATGTTTGTTTCAGTCAGACGCGAGGGACCACGAGGTGATGATGCCGAATATGAAGAGGTTGGTACTAGAGATGGCCAATGATTCGATGAGTCGGATCAGTGATTCGAATCTTGGTACTGAGTGGCTCAGTCTTTACACTCACTATCTACTGATTCGAATCTCAAGCCCTCAACTGTGGGGAAATACATTCCAAGTGCGAAGGGAAGGAAAACTTATTTTCCCTTACTCTTTCAACTCTTTTCGACTCTTGAGTCGATAGATGATTTGAAACAGCAAATGAGTGGGTGTGGGTGAGAGTTGGTCACTGAGTTGGTGCAGCAACAAATCTTTACTGGTTCAGTGTTTCGCTCTGTTTAGGTGATTGTATAGTTATTGTATGCGATCGTTGAGATTCGTTAGTTTTTCGAATCTTCTATCGACTCAGAGTCGAAAGGAGTCGAAAAGAGTTGAAAGGATGTTTCATTTAATTGGAGTTTTTTTTTAAATCTTTGGTGTTTCATTTCTTGGTTGGTGGTCTGATTTAAAGTTTTATCTGTCTGTGGGTGTGGAGTGGGTCGAACATCGTTTGCTTTTGGCGGGGGGCATAGGCGTTACTTCCTAAGGGCAAGAGGGGTCAATCCCCCCCCCCCCCGAAAAAAAAATTAAGAAAATTCAAGTATCAGAGCTATTTAATAATGATATTTTCTACAATTGGAAACATTTTGTCACCCCATCCAAATATTACATGCCAATTTACGCCAATGCTCGTGGAAGAGCAGGGGGTGTCTCAAAGTTGTTTAAACCTTTTTCCCTTAGGGGGACTATCCCTCCTTCCAACTTGTCTGGCTGGTTTAATATTTGTTTAAAATTTAATGAAACATCCCTTTTCTACTTTTAACTTCAATATATGTCCCCCTCAAAAAAAAAAAAAAAAAAAAAAAAAAAACCCGGTCACGTTAAGTTTACATGGGTTTCATTTGAAGGGAGATAGAATGATGAAATAAAGTTAGGATTGTGTTTGTCACTTTTAATAACTTTATAGCTTTAAAGTAAGCAAAATAAAATTTCGCTTTATTGCTGCATTTAAGATATATATATATATTTTACCTCGTTTGTCATCAGTGCCGGTCCTAGAGAAATTCCTAAGTGATGCGAAACACAAAAATGCACCCCTAACGCCGCCCCCCCCCCCCCACACACACACACACACATGCAGCTAGAAAAATTTTCAGAATGGTTAAAATGAAAATTTAAACAATATATGGACACTCAACTATACGTATACAAAGTATGGCATTTTGGCGCCCCCATAAACGGGTCGCCCGGTGCAGTCGCACCGTTCATTCCACCCTAGGACCGGCTCTGTTTGTCGTTTAAGGGGAATGATTTTATTTTCTTTCGTAACTCAGAGAAATACAAGATAGGGTCTAAAGCAGTGGCGTAGTTAGTGTTTTATTGACTAGTGGCATAGCCAGGATTTTATTTCGGGGTGGGCTGAGTATCAAATTTAAAGATAAAGTTCAATTGTAAGCTAAGTAAAGGGTCCCATTTTGGGGGTGAGGGGGCAGCAGCCCCTCAGTAGGACTAGGTCAAAAATCAATAAATATCGACATATCGGTTTTATTTCAACATCAAATATCCGATATTCCCATTTTCATTTCAGTGAAATCTCGAATTCGATAAAGGTCAAAAATACAGGCCGGCGATAAGAAAATCCTGAGATCAATACCAGCTTGTGATGCTTTTGCTACTGCTTTCTCTCCGTTGATGACGATGCCGGATCGCGGAAAAAACAGCTCGATGGTTTATTAGTCTAATTACCACAATTAATTAACGTATATCTCGGAAACTATCCACCGGAGCGTTTTTATTGATTCTCGACACCCCCCCCCCCAGACTCAACAACCCATCGATACTTAAAATTTCGAATGCTTTGACACCAAACTTAACCTTTTAATCTTACAGGCCCAGGGGGGCATACGAAGCTCCCCTATATTTTCAATTTGGGCATTTAAAACACTAGCCTCCTCCGGCGGCATCTCCAAAGCCTGGAAACCATCCCAGAGCCAATTTCTACATGTTTGCAGTCCTTTTAAGCCTCAATCATGGTTAATTAGTCTAATTACCATAATTAATTAATGTATATCTTGGAAACTATCCATCGGAGCGCGTTTTTATTGATTCTCGACCTCCCCTAGACTCTACACCCCCATCAATACATAAAATTTCGAATACTTTGACACCAAACTTAACCTTTTAATCTTACAGGCCCAGGGGGTCATAAGAAGCTCCCCTGTATTTTCATTTTGGGCAGTTTAAACACTAGCACGACCAAGCAAGGAGAGAGAGATGCTAGCTGCCCGAGAACTCGGCGGAGAAGAAACCCGATGAATGGGTGAAGGATGTTTAAATAGTACAGCTTTCGGCGCAGAGATAGGGAAAATTTTTTTAGTTGTTTTATTGATTAAAGATTCGAATCATCGAAGTAGTGAGTGAGTTGAGATTCGAATCAGTAAAATGAGTCGAACTGCCCATCTCTAGTTGGTACTTATGACATGCGAGTTTTTATAATGCTTGACCCTCAAAGTTGCTATAAACATAAGAGAATTTTTTAGAAATCACCAACTGTTGAGAAATATGGAATGTCCTATTTTCAGCACTTCAAACATATTTCAGCAAATATTAATTTTAAATTTTATATAACATCAAAAGTAGCTAGCAAAATTTTAAATAACTCAACCTCCTTACCTTCTTTTCAATAAGAATGATTTTAAGTTGATTTAAATTATTTTAAAACATTATCTGTGTTTGTTTTTGCACTGCCCTGTATATGAGTCTATTTCCCTTTGTAAGTACTATATTGTATCAACTCAATTAGAGAATTTTTTTTGCATGTAGATCTGTCTACAGAATTAGAAATCCAATGATTAGTGCGGTTAATGAAGCCTTGAAATATATCGCACTCATTAAGATTTCCCTGTATTTGTTAAATCCAAATATATTCTCACAATGCGATACAATTTTTCATGATTGTAGGTTATTCAGGGTTCATTAAGGTCCTAGATAAATTTTCGCTTCTGATCCTGGTGCTGCAGATTGATATAGAAAATTCTGCTACTGGGTATGGATGTTGATGACAGAATTAAATGTATTTATAGATTTCTTTACAACTCACAGTAAAAGCAACAGGATAATTCCACAGTATTGAGAGCACTATGCCACACAATAATTGATCATAACTAAACAAAATATTGAGTTAGGTGAATGTTTTTTGTAATGGAATTTTTCTAAACAGATTTTATATGTACATGACAGTTTGTCTTACATAGATATAAAGACAAACTGTTCACCAAGCTAAATTTTAAGCGTACTTTTGGTGAGTCAAATTTAATCTGAACATGACATAAATTTCAAAATATTGTGGAATCATACAATTATGAAATTGTTGAAAATATGACACATACCACTTGTGAATAAAAGTCAATTGATAGAAGTGCAACAGAATAAAATTCAATGATGAGGATATAATTAGTGAAAATTAAATGATGTTTTTGTATGTTAACTACAGCAAAATGATCAACTGGGCATAATTAGATTTTTTTTAAATTTCAAAATTATATAAAAAAAAATTAGCAGTAGATAAATCATTTTAATTTCTAGCATGTCTCAAATTAAGCGAGTAATGTTCAACAGAGTACCATAAAAGTTGTTTTTTTGCTACACATCAAAGTGAAAAGTAATAAATGTCACATGTGATGAATAGAAAAGCAGTATAGATTCCGAAATAAAAGTTGTTACAAAGGCCTGTTAAACAACGACTATAAATAAACAAAAAGTAATAATGTTGAAAATTAAATTAATAAAATTAACTTACCTTTCTTCGTCTTTGGGAAATCTGTGGAATTTTTTCCCTTGGCTTTTCCAATTATTGCAACACGTTGGGAATGCGCAAGTAAACGGCATTATTCTCGTTACTTCATAAAGCAATTCAATATAACGAAGGTTGTAATTGGAGCAATTAAATGTGATCAAGAAATCCTTGACAGAGAATTCACAGAAATCCCGGAAAATTAATCAACCGGCGACTACCATGTACCATGTGCTTCAATGTGATGCCATCGGTTCCACAAACAAGGTTCTTCGACTAGTGTGCATGCGCGAGAAGGTACCCCGCGTAATTAGTTTGGTTCCATCTCGATAGATGGCGCTAGCTATCGCCGCGATCTTTTCTCCATTGGAGTGAAGACGCTTCCCGTAATACCGCTTTGGGCTATACCATGAATATCAAAATGTAAAATGCAGTATATAGAGAAAAAGTGTGAAGCATGGAACAAGCTGCATAAAAAAAAAAAAAAAAACGCAATGCAAAGCAAGGTATACTGTTGAAACTATCAAAGACAAAAAAGGAAAACTGGACCAGCCAGTAACCAAAAATGATGCAATCAAACACTATATCTCGCATTGCAAAAGGTATGGAATTCACAATATACAAAAATGAGTGTAGAATTGTAGCCCTAAAAAAATTTCACAAACATGTGTAAATTTCGTAAAAAGTCTTGCATGATAAAATGGGTACACTAAAAAATGAAAATTATGTAGACAAAAAATAAAAACAATTATCATAAGGTATTTACAGCAAATCAAAAACATGTATATATCTAAATTAAATCAAATAGAATATAATGGGTATAAGTTTGTGTAACTCTTGAAAAGTTGTAATTGCTGTTCGGGGAAAATTATTATGAAACTCAAGTACAAGCAACAAGAGTTTAAGTTATGAAAATAAGAGACATTGATTGTTGAGGAAAAGTGAATGTAATCTTGTATTATCTCTTACTTGTATCTGTATAAAAAAATTACGTCACATATACTACTACTATAATTACTTAGTACAGCAAATAAAAATGTTCATGCAAAAATGACTGAAAAATTATCATAAAAAGTTGTTCTCAAATATTACTCATCATTTTTTTTACACTAAACACACACACATATAAATTTCTTGGATATTATATTTATACATACATTAATACACTTTGTACTATTAGTTTCCAAAAAAATCAAGTAAACAAATAAGCAATAGGGTTCTTATAAAACAATTTAGCACTTTGAGAACATTTTAACGTCAAAATATCAAAAGGTTTTCAAACGAAAAAAAGTTAAAATCCAAGTGGAAATGACAGTGCAAAAGAATACAATAAGAAAACTATATAATGCAACATACTTCCCAAGAGGTTCATGCGTGGTACTGGCACCAGATGTACGGAAGATATTTTTGTGAAAATAATTTTAATATTTTATTGATAGCCATGCGAAAGCATGTAAATCCAGAACAAGAAAACCGTAGAGAGTTATAAATTGTGGCGAAAGCAATCGATGATAGTGGTTAGTATTTGATGAATTACAGTCGACTCCCGCTAATCCGCGAACGCCTGTAATCCGCGATATATTTCAAATGTAAACAAACTTGTTTGTTTACATTTTGAGCGGCATTTGACTGGTAGTATTACTGTTATAGAAGTTATTTGATTGGCTGAATGTTATAAAGACATTTATTAATGATTTTCCACAGGTATTTGAAGTAAATAATTTCATATATTTGAGCATATTATCATGTAATTAAACATACAGAAACTTATATCCTAAGTTGGATGTGTTCAGTGAATGGATGTAAATAACGAACTCTGAAGAAATGCACCGTCCAATCACATCGCTTTACTCTTTTCCTGAATGAAACAAAAAAAAAAAAAAAAAAAAATCAATGAGAACGTTTGCTCTATGAGAAAAACAGGCGAGACGATCCTAAAGATTGGCCGTTGCAATTAAAATTGGGTGAAAATATGTAACATGTTTAACTTTAAATGCAAACCGCGATTTGGCGGACAACACAACAGTTGCGCAATTTTCCGTTTCTCCCCCTATCTCACCCTTTTGATCTTCTGTCTAGCGATTTATTATGCAACAAAAACTTTCTCCACATAACTGTAGTTCTGTAGGAAGAAAGAAAGAAAAGCATAAACAGACCACATGGCCTTTCTCTTTGTTTACATTTAACTTCTGGAGGAGCACATGCAGAAATAATGAATCATCAGCACTTGAAATGTAATGCACGTGTGTGCATTGGTGCAGAGAGGGAGGGGGAGCAGGGGAAAAATCCCCAGGGCCTCAGCTTGTGAAGGGGCCCCGCTTTTGCTATTTATATGATACTTAATTGTGTGTTGTCAGTTTTGTAAAAAAAAGTCCAAATTCAGATTATGTCCAGGGATGTTTCAAAATTAATTTTTGAATAAAATTACAAAAAGCCAGCTAGAGCATAAACCACCAACTTGACAAAAACGAGGACTGTTAGTGATCGAGTCTTCTTTTAATAGAAAAGTAGACATTGGCGATGTTATTCAATGGTTTGCGATGACTAAAAGCAGAAAAGATTTATTTAACATGAAATCATTGTTAAATAGTGAAGGAAAGGTTATGCCAGAGGAGAGACTATGGGCCTGCTCAACCTCCGAAATTTTGAGAATTTTCCTTAACAAAATGTTAAAGATAAAGACTTCCTATGAGAAATTTTGAAATTTCCACTATTTTGGCCTTCTGAAATTTTTTTGGCTGCCTGCTTGGATGGAAGTATGAATAAAAATATTAATTTTTCAATACTGAGGAAACATGCCATGCAAAAATGTTAACGTTTCAAATACAGTTTCTCTATGGAGGTGACGAAACCTTCAAAACAAAATGTTGGTATTTTTTAGAGCATGGATGTTCATTAAAGTATATATTCTTTTAAATTAATAATTTGAGTTCTACTAACTATTTTCCAATTACTATTCATTTGAAGTTTCTTTAAATGATTAATAATTTTAATAAGGTATAAATGATTAATAATTTTAATATTGTATAAATGATTGATCTAATACATCAAAAGGATTTCTGGATAGCAAAGGGACCCAAAAGATTTTATCCCCGGGGCCCCGACTTGGCTCTCTGCGCCTCTGCGTGTGTGTGTGTGAAGAGAATAACATTCTTTTCCTCTTTAGAGCTTATATAATAGCATAGAATATTTTTACATAACGAGAAACCGAAAATTACCTCGCAAGATCTGAAATTAATGTAATACTGAGATATAAAATATACAAATGATGCACCGCATGCCCCCCCCCTCCCCCTTCGTGAGCGACCAGTGAAATTCCTCCCTTTCTGATTGAGCTTGTTTATTTTATAATAGATATATATTTAGTTAAAAACGGTCTTTTAAAGAAATTAAAAACAACAACAACAACTGCCCTTTAAAAAAAAAAGAATGTTTGTTTGTTGAAAAACTTCCGGATTTGGGGTCCCTTTAAACATTTTGCAAAAGCAATCATTTGTCATTGACCAAGAGTTACTGACAATTAGAAGGCTTCAGGACAAAATTTCTGAAGAAAAATTAAAATCTCTTAAACAAATTACAATCACTGCTATGTGTGAAAAAATGAAAAATAAATAAAAATTTAGAGAGAATTTATTCTTTTAATTTTGTATTAGTAATTGTATTTAATATTAAAAATAGTGTTTTAGTTCAGCAGTATAAATATTTTCTTTCATCTGTCCTTTAGTAAATTCTCTAAATTTAATTGTATTATTTATTGTATTTATATTGACAATTAACTGTGTTTTTATTCAATAGCATATGCATTTTCTTTCATCATTTCCTATTTGTTTACAGTAAATTGACTATAATTTAAAGGGAAATTCTAAATGTAAAAATGTAAACAAAAAAAATGACCTATAATCCGCAAAATCCTGTAATCCGCACAACCCTTGGTCCCAGTGAGTGCGGATTAGAGGGAGTTGACTGTAGTTGAACACAGGGTTTTTCCCTGATTTACGTATTTTCCTTCTATTTTCTTTACAAACACACACACGTCTAGAATACTTGAGCATGCAGTAAACATCCTTATCGAAGGAAAAGAAAACGATCATCAACATGCAAGGTGTGAATAATTTCTTGCACTAAATAAAACATCACTTCCGAACTCTATAGATGAAGGCGAATGAAAATGCACTATTTCTTAAATCACCGTAATTGAAGAAAACAGATTATTGACGATAATGACAATTTTTTATTTTCACGTGAGCACAATATAAGCTTCTTGGTTAAGTTGCACACAATAAATATTGAATATAGAAACAATTACATATTTTCACATAAAATTAGAATATATTACGGACACGGACAGAGGCACAAGCCCCGAAGGGCAAGTGCTTGTCCAAACCTCCAACGCAGCTCTACTCTGGTCGCTAATTTACAACTGAATGCTCATATTCAAAGATGCGCAGGGGGGTATGTCACGAGGCCAACTTTTTGCCGTTAAGCTTTTACATATGTAAGAAAGAAAAAAGGAACACGAAAGACTTTATTAGAACATTCGATGCATGCAGCTGCTCACAGAGAAGCAAAACAAAACACTGCGGTCTGGGAGCAGTGCAATACTGCAAGTTAGGATTTCATATGAATAAGTGCGAAAAAATAAATAAAACAGATTGCAGCTGTAAATTTGATTAGCATAGCAGAAGGCAGGAAATCGAAATGATTAAAAGTGCGCTATTGCCTTACAAATAAAATGGCTGAAAGGAAATTTGAAAGCTTTAAAAAGAGTTACTGTTAAAAACTTATAATTAATTAAATTTAGAATAGACTATTAGTTTAAATTTAGACAATCTATACTATTAAAATCTGTGCGCGTCTGTCTGTGTGTGTGTGTAGCATCATCTCCTCCTAAACGGCTGGGAGTTGAGTTTCGACCGAGGTATCCACGAATTCAGAAAATTTCGAGAAAG
This sequence comes from Cheiracanthium punctorium, assembly GCA_038373885.1. Classification (NCBI taxonomy): domain Eukaryota; kingdom Metazoa; phylum Arthropoda; class Arachnida; order Araneae; family Cheiracanthiidae; genus Cheiracanthium; species Cheiracanthium punctorium. The sequence goes on from JAWZYV010006146.1 coordinate 68,239, forward strand.
AACCTCAGCTAATTTAAATATCGAAATTCGAATTAGTTTAGGAGATATTGATAAAAAACCCCATCAAAAACGCTAATTTTTGTTCTCCGCAATTCCGTGATTGTAACCCCTGTAGTCAAAAAAGTGAGAAATAAGCATCGAGGTTGCCATGTTTGGCTATTTTATTAAATTATTTAGACTCCTGCAGTAAAAATAAAACAATAATGATTTTTTTTCTGTTTAGATTATTTACAAAGTTATTTTTTAATTAAAATATTGCATTCATGTTATATCAGAGCTGGAATTCAATGTTTTTTATGTGTAAAAGAATAAGGGACTGAGAGTTTTCCGAGACTAATATGTATATTTTTCAGTTTGGCCAAAAAAAAAAAAAAATGGCTCATTTGGCGATTTTGAGAAAGTAGTAGGTTCTACCGATTTGCACAGTTTTGGGCTTGGCGCAAATTACTGCTGAGAGCGTAACGAAATAGTATTTTTAATAACAAATATAAGTTTTACGGCGCTATACTTCGATTTTTCATACAGAAATAATGAAGTTATTAAGGCGATTTTAAACGATCTATAGAATTTTCACCAAATTAAGTAAACTGGTTTAACTTAGAGGAATTCCGCCAAATTTCAGAAAATTGAAATTCTCGCATTTTGTACATGGTAGTTAACAGTGATTAAAACCCGCTATAGTTAATAATAATTTAAATAACTGCTACTTATCAATAATAAGCCTGCATTAAATTTTGGCGATCGAACCATATAAATGATAGATAACTATTTCCCATTTTGATTGCTGTTAAATCAATGCTTCGAATGATTCCCTGAAAACAAAAAAATCTCGCAAAATGGTGTATGTTGGCATTTTGGCATTCGAAGTACTGTGTAATAAATAATTGATTCTTATTTGTTAAAGCAGCGCTACGGAAGTTTCTTTTACTAAAAGCTGTTAGAAAGGCGTAATTAATACTGTTTAATATATTTTTTGTTTACGAATTGAAATGTATGTTGATTCCTACTTTAGTACATTTCTTAGCAAAGTTGGCGAAAAATATTGAAATGTAGTGCAACTCTGTACATATTATTAATTCCATTCCACAATTGAGATGAGCCGATGTCACTAGCGTATGCATAGATATTTTTTTTTTTTATTCCGCCAAACAGGGTATTGCGAATTGCCTTTAGTGTCAAGTTTAATTTGTGATTTGAACTATTTGGCATTGACTGGTGGCGTTATTGACACCAATATGGCAGTTCTAGCAAAGTAAACATAAATAATTCATTTCATGTTCCATTTTTATAGTTTCCGTAGCAACGGAATCCATTGTTGCCACTTAAGTTATTAAATTTAACAATTAACTGAAACCACTCATTTCTACAGCTTTTAAGACTCGTAAAAGTGAAAACGCATCAAATGTGAAACAAATAGAACTGTAAGAGGCATGCACTTTAAAAATAATTGAAGTTTTCATATAATTCTATATACCTTTAATTTTATTTCCTTCGCGTGTGGGTGCCATTTTTATGTCAATTTTTGCTGCCTTGCTGGCAGATTATCCGGAGCAATACACAAGCACTAATGTAGATGCTCCTCCAGACATAAACAAGAGCGTATGTCCGGCACGTATTTGTGTAACCCCCCGAAATCTAAAATTTTGTTAACAAAACAATAATAATGAAGCGTTTGTGTGAAAAATTGGGCCTTTTTCATCTTTTATGAATTATAAATTTAATTTCTGTACACCCCCCCCCCCCCCACCGAAATTTTTTTCTGAGTTGGGCCCATGGTAACCCCAATGTGTTAATCAGAGTTTTCTGGGGTCAGATTTTTTAGAAATTTTTTTTTCAATGGAGATTCTCATCCTGAAGTATATTGATCACTGATACATGAAAAGAAAAATCATCAATTATGTGCTAGCAGTGACATAGCCAGAAATTTTTCATGGGGGTGTTACGACTACTGCAGCTCACATATATGTATGTATACGCATGTGTGATAAGGGAGTGAAGAATATACATTTTGTATGGCAAAAAACTCCTCATGAGGGGTTGTGACCCCCTATCCCCTCCTTGGCAACGCCACTGCACGCAAGCATAAGTTGTCACGTCATGAAAAACCGTCATAGATGGTAAACACCGAAGTTTTTTCGAGGGTTATACAGAATTAAAAATTTTGTAAAGTTTACTTTTGATACAGTTCGGATATTTGCCACCAAGGTGAGATGAAATATTACTAAATACGGCAACCTAGAATTTTCTTTTGAATTTGACACATGCAACTACAGTAGATTCCCTATAACACGGTAGATACGTTCCGTGTTATAGGAATCCGTGCTGTACGGGTCCTGTGCTGTACTCCACCTGGAGTGCGGATTGCGCGGGATAATCGCGGCAAAACTTATTTGCACCCCGTAGAAATACAATGATGTTTGGTATTGCCATTCAAAAGTTATGTTAATTACAGGAGCTAAAGCGTCATAATATCAGAACATATGTCTCATTTTACCGTGTTGTACGAGTCTCTTTTAATGTGTTACACGAAAACGATCACAATTTTTCCGCCGTGTTCTACGAATTCATGTTGTAGACCCGTGTTATGAAGGGGTCTAGTGTAAATTGTTAAAAATAAAACATGAAATTAGTTATTTAATTAAGCGAGTTGACAGTGAGACCAACGTCAGTTTTATGTAACAAGTTTGATACTGCATTAAGAGTTTAGTAAGGGTGATAAACTTTATCGCAGAAGTTACGTCACAAATGTTTTCATTTGAAATGTGACGATTTTCACGAAAACTGTGTGCAATTTTGGCTTATAATGTACGTGGTGCATCTATTATTTCATGTAGGTTTTGTTAATTTAGGTTAAATTCAATAAAGTTATCTGCAAAATAACTGCGCTAATGCATTGTCCACGCTTTAGGAAATGCAAGATAAAATAAAATAGTTGTCAACATCATGTAATTTATTCATCTGGTATATATTAAATGCTATAATTAAGCTTAAAAAACAAAATTATATGATGTAGAAATCAGACATTTTTCGAAAGAGAGAAGTTTCATTTGCATACCGTAAAGATCTTCTTTTTTGATCGACAGTGACAGTGACGAAGTTTTTGTGTCATCAGGTTGCAATCATCTCAGATTTGCACTCATGACGTCAACTTTTAGTCACGATTTAAGTATTCTTTTCACGTTTTGAGATTCCGTATTACTGGGTTTAATTCGAATTATGTGTGTGAGGAAAATATTCGTTTCCCACCGTGCGGAGAACGGCAAGCAGTTAGTACTTCATTTAAAATAAGTAAAAAGCAAATAATATTTAAATGCAGTTTCTTTAGTCGCAAACATATTTGTTATTCACACATGCTTCGTTTCTCTCGGGACCTAATTCTAAAGCCGACGCGGACGAAGTCGCGGGTAGCCGCTAGTATTAATTAAGATTTGTATTAATAATTTTTTATAAAAGATATGCACGTTGTGTCAACGTGACACCATCCATCGGCTTTGATATTTTTTTTTTTCGATTGATTATTATCCTATATCAATAGTAAATAAAAAAAATTCCAAAAAAAGGTAGCAATAGTTTTAGTTCTAATAAATGAAAAAAGAATTTTTTTTCTCGTTTTCCTCAACTTTCAAAAACGAACTGAAAGCGAACATAAAACACAATCTTATTTTCAAAACTGAACAACTATTACTTTCCTTCCCATTGTACTGTGTAGTGTATTCTTAGGGAACTGGATGGGACGAGTTTGGATGAATTCCATCTAATGAAAACGAGCTCTTTCATCACTGATTTTTGATAATCTGGAACATCCCTAAAAGTTGGACCCCCCCCCCCCCACCAGCCAAAAATCCTGTGTGCGTGCCTGGCAGGGCCTTATTATTATATGGGTAAATCGGGACTTTGCCCAGGGCCCCCCCGACTTGAAAGGACCCCCAATTTTAAATGTTTTTTCTGAAATATTCTTTTATATCAAAATTTTATAAAAAAATATAACAGATTTCATAGATTGGGCCCCCCTCCCAAATCTGTCAATTCCCGGAGCCCCTGTTGGTCATAATCGGGCGCTGGTGAAGTGTCTTCAGTTTCACTTTCCTGGCCTTCATTTTTATCATCTGATACTCTTCCACTAAGTGGTCTGTCCAAAAATTAAAATTTTCTTCAAAACTAACAAAAAAAATCAAAGGTAAATCTGAAAATTCGCTATGGGAAGATAAGCTCTTCGTTATATGGAGAATGTTTATAGTGTTATTTAAGCCTTAAAGTTACGTTTCCATGAAAAATTTTGTTATAGGGAGAAATTCGTTGTAAGGAGACTTCGTTATAGGGAGATTCTACTGCATATATAGGCTTTTGATATCGTTGAAGAAAGTCTAGCTCATAGGTTCCCAACCTTTTTTGAACTGGCACCTCCTTTTCTAATGAATATTTCAATACCGCCCCCTCCCACTCCAGAGAAATAAGAGCGTACATAATGTATGATGAAAACAAGAATTAAATAAAAAAAAATTACTAATAGATAGAATATTGTTGGAATTGAAACTCTACTGAATTTCTTCTTCATTTAAAAAAGAGGAATAAAAGTTTTTGAGAGGTATCTCTTTCTCTCAACAGCGAAGTCTCATATCGAAATATGTGAATTTTCGCACACATGATAGAAATGAATTATCAGAGTGATTTTTAAGTCTTTTTTAGACTATATTTGGTTAATCTTCCCACGCCCCTCCGTGCCATATCAATACCTCCTAATTTTCTCTGGGTCTTTTACCGCCCCACTGAAAGCCTCAAACGCCCACAGGGGGGAGTTATCGCCCACGCTGGGAACCTATGGTCTAGCTCTTGATATAGATTTTACACTTAAGAGACATGCTTTAAATTTTTATTTAAAAAAATTGGCGCAAGTACATCTAATTCGGCTTGGGTATGATATCGATATCAAAATTGATGGGAGAGAGATCAAGAGACGGTCCTTTTCATTGTTTGATATTTCAGGGGATGACGACCTTTAAAGTGTTAAAGCAGGTATGGGTAACGTGACCATTTATTTTTTCCTCGTAAATGGGACATCTACTACTTTTTCTGGCAATAGTGTATTTATTTTCTTCCTCAAAACGGGACATCTACTGTTTTTAAGGTAATAGTATAGGAGACTGAAGGACGGGTCTGGGTATCTTTTAGTTGTTGAGAAAACACACAAAAAAGCTTGTTTTAATGTTAATATTAAAATAAAATGAAAAAAAAAAATCTATGCTAAAACACACATATGCTATAAAAATAGTGCAAGCCGTTCGTTTCGGGTTGTTCAAAGGGCAGGCCCTTCTTTGACTTCAAAAACACCATTCGACGGAAGGTAGGAAAGTGAGAAATGTACACAAAAGGACACATAGAAAAAAGGAAGTTGTCATTCGGAAGGAAAAATATTCGTTGAAAACGGAAAATAAAGTGCAGATCGGGGGAGAGGAGGAATAAGCAAAAGAGGAACATGACTTTAAAAAAAGAAATAAAAATTAAATAAATTGAAATAGTTGACAAAAAAAGAGCATTAAAAGAACAAACACAAAAACAATATGTATCCCCCAGGCGTTCTGTTTGTGTCTCGAAAGGGGAGGGAGGGAGGTCAATTTTATTTTTTTATAGACACTATCGTTGGATGATTTTAGATTTTTAGTGCCTTTATTGAAATTGTTACCATGGGTTGCTGTCTTTCTAAAAACGGGATATTGCAGGGGACATTTTCTAAAAACAGGACAGTACAGTGTCCCGAAGCTGTGCTTGGAGACAACGGGACAAGCCACCTAAAAATGGGGACTGTCCCGTTCAAAACGGGACGTATGGTCACCTTAGGTATGGGTGACTTTTGAAAAGTTGCGGGACAAACTTTAGGATGTTAGCTAAGTGGCGGGCCGTATAATTGGGATTTATATGGGATATTGAATTGTTTATACGGAGTTTTCAAATGTTCCGTGGGCCGGATCAAAAGCCATTGTAGGCCCAAGCCCCCCTCCTATAGGGGGGGGGGGGTTGGGCGGAGGACTTTTTAAGGGAGTCTAACGCATATTCAAGTAACATCTGGAGAAAATTGGCCAAAACTCTAGATCACTAGATTGACAGCCACGCAAGGAGAAAGAATTCTGAACCTGCACACTAAGGCGCATCCCAGTGCTGAACTTTTTATAAATTCAGCCATTCGCCGGCATGATTGAATAGAAAAGAAGACTAGAACTACTGTAAATTCACACTTAAATGTATCCACTGCTTTTTCTTTTTAATACTTTCTACTGGGATCAAATTTCATCATGCTGTTATTCATTTTAACGAGAACTACACTCTTGTAAAAACTGTGCAACAGATGTAGGTTTAAATGACATTAAATTATGTAAAGTATCGATATCGGTTAAGTATCGGTATCGGCCGATACCATAACTTAAATGTATCGGTATCGGCTATTTCTGAAAATGAATTTATAGGTAAAGTATCGGTATTGGTCATTGGCAAAAATGTGGTATTGGTCGATCCCTAGTTATTTTCATTTATTTTCCCAGAACTAATGTTGGACATCATTTCTGTCACCATATGCATCATTTCTGTCACACTAGTGCTGCAGATAATAACAAAGTAAATAATGAAAGAAGACAGCAAATTTTGTTTCATTAGATATCAAATATAATAGTTTGGATCAAAGGAAGTAAAAGAAAAAATAAATTGCATTGCTGTAGTAAAAATAAAATTGATTTTAATCGACTTAGTGCTTGAAAAATTGTCAAAATTTGCATCTTTTGGTTTAATTTTTTTATTTATAGTTTAACACTACTTCACAAATTTCAAACAGTTATACATTGCCATTTACTGAGTTATGTGCTTGCTGAAAAAAATAATTTTTGTGTTTTAAATATATAAATAATACTCGAATTTTGCATTTAGAAAGTGTGACAGAAATGATGCAAAATCATCAACCTTTACTTAACTCAACTCTGAAACTCAACAAAAACTTGAGTTTTAGATTTGAAATTTTGGAAAATTATAAATTACTTTATATACCTTCAGTATAAAATAATTAGGTTCAATTACTAAAAGTTTTATTTTTCAATTTTTTTTTTTCCTCCATTTTGTCCCCTTTTATGAGAATCACCCATAAAACATTTCTTTTTTCTTAAGTCAAGTTTTCAATATAAATAAATTTAAGGAGCATATCAGCAATAATAACTTATAAATTGAATCTAAATCTACTTCTAATGAAGTACATAATTGATTTTTAAGTACAAATAAAACTATCCAACTTTTATCCAACTAAATAAATAATATATGCTATCAATTAGAAAAGGATACTACAAAATTAATTACAAGCAACTTTTAAAAACATAGATAAATACAAAACAGGCATACTTTTTGTATGCCTATTAATATTATGGAGATACTTTCACTCATTTTCCAGAGATAATTAAATGTTATTCCATTCCTTCTTGAAAGTGCATATAAATAATATTAAAATTTTAGTTTGTTAAAAAACATTTGGTTCATATGCGTTATGTAATGTAAATTATGCTAGCTCTAGTAATTTCTATTTTTAATTAGTCATCAACAAATAATCTAGAAAGATTGAAATTCAGATAATTATTAGACAAGCAAAATTTATGACCATATTTAAACCCAGGTAGTATTTCAGTAGTTTGCTCTTAATTACATTTTTGAAAAATAAATAATGCATACTATCAATATCTTTTAGAAAAGGATACTACAAAATTAATTACAAGCAAATTTTAAAAACATCAATGTATATATAAATATGCTAAGGAAAACTTTTGTGTCCCTTTTGCAGCACATTGCGCAAGCATATGAGCGTGAAATTCAGTTCAGTGAAAGTTCATATGCAGGTGGTTGTGCGAATGTTAAAATTTTTATGTAATATGCTATTGCTCTCTAAAAAAATTAGAGAAGTAATTTGGCACGCAGTATTTCACGCCAAGTCGGGTGATGGGTCCATTGTTGTGTCAATTTTGAAATAACAGCACTAAGTTTCAGCAGTGCAATAGGTTATAGTATTACAACAAAATTTGAAAAAAAGTGGAATTGTTGCCTGGTTTAGTGAAACACCAATGAATAAAATATGCTTTAGCCCTGTGCTTGGCGACTTCTTTTAGATGGTCGATAAGTGTGTGAAGTGTTGTAAATTCCATGTTTTAAAGTTGTGGAAAAACGAACCGAAAGGGCTGGTTGAAAGCCAAGCGATCCTTCACAGAAATGCGCCAATTCGACAATTTCTTCATAATTTTTCGCCACGCAGTATGCAAAGCCAATTTTTCACCAAAAATGTTATTGAAGAAATACCTTAGGAATTAATAGGGAACGAAAATAATATTATTAATGACATGTATGGAAATATTTTCGAAAACATGCTCTCAGATAACATATTGAAGTTAAATTAGAGCCTAAAAATGATGATTGAACTTTTATTAATGCTGACTTAATCGAATATCTGATGAATAGAAAACATATCAACATAGCTACGATAAAGTAATTTGCTATGATGACAATGAAGTCAATCTAGTAGAGTTTTTAAATTCTATGACTGTGAGTGTTTTTTTTTTTTTTTTTTTTTTGGCTAGCCGGGAGCAAGTGAAGAATTGCATTGCCAAATATGCGATCTCTGCAAACTGCTTACAAACCTAAAGCGATTTCCAGTACATAGTTGTTTATCCCTTTCTATATTTTGGAAGTTTAATCTCGTATTTTAATTCCATTTCACACATTTTCTCCCGAATCCCCATTATGTAACCAATAAGCATACAAATTTCTTTTTAGTATATTGATATTTTTGTATGTATTAAATTCTGTATCTAAATACTGTTTTGTATACGGATTAAAAATTCCAGCTTTTTTTTTTTCGTTGGGTGGGTGGGGGGAATGACAGTCAGAGCCTTTTATCGCATGGGCAAATCGGGACTTTGCCCAGGGCCCCAGGCTCGAAAGGGCCCCCAATATCAAATGTTGTTCTGAGATATTCTTTTTTTATATCAAACTTTTATGAAAAATAAAACAAATTTCAAAGATGAGGGCCCCCAAATTCATCAATGCCTGGGGCCCCAGTTGGTCATAAGCAGGCTCTGACGACAGTGTTTCAAAAGTAGTCTAAAAGTTTTCCAGAAAAAACAGTTGGCGGGATTTGCACCTGGATAACCAAAAAAATATCATACTTTGCCACCACATAAAATAGTATTGGAAGTTAATTGCATCGTTATACTTATAAGAAAGTTAAATACAAAGGAAGAATTAGTCAATGGAACAAGAATGCGCATCAAGTTTATACATTGTAATGCTATTGATTGCGAAGTTTGAACTGGAACCGCAGGCAGTAAAAGAATTTTAATTCCACTTATAAAATATTCTGGTATTATTTTACCATATCCTTTCAAAAAACTCAATTTCCAATTATATCTTGCATTTGCGATGCAGCAAATAAATCTCAAGGACAATCATCCAAGAAAAAGGTGAATTTATTGAGGCAGCAAGGTTTTATGCATGGTCAGTGGTACGCCTCAGCAACTAGAGTTCAAGCATTCGACGGTTTAAGATTTTATAACTCCAAACATAATGAACCTTTAGTCGAGGATGGCTCCAGGCTAAATTTTTGGAGGAGGCCTGTATACTTTTTAGATTAGCCTAAATTGGTCAAAACGCAATTTGAATGTGTGAAATCCAAGATCGGGAGAGGGAGATGACCCTATGACCAGCAGGAGATGCCTTTGCATTTAGCAAAATATGATAGTTTTTATAAAAACACCTTCATCACAAAAAGTGTGATAGCTGTAAAGTGAAATTGTACAAAAGTCACTAAAGATGGATGGTCTCTTAGCCAAGGTGGTCACTTTACTAAATTCCAATATATATATGGAAGGGTGAGACATACTCTTTGACAGAAGAACTTTATTCAAGCTCAAATAAAAAAAAATTAATGCATTATGGTCGAATTTCAGCTACTGGCAGATAACTAGTATAGATAAATACAAAACAGGCATACTTTTTGTATGCCTATTAATGTTATGATCATGGAGATACTTTTACTCATTTTCCAGAGATAATTAAATGTTATTCCATTCCTTCTTGAGAGTGCATATAAATAATATTAAAATTTTAGTTTGTTAAAAAACATTTGGTTCATATACATTATGTAATGTAAATTATGCTAGCTCTAGTAATTTCTATTTTTAATCAATCAACAAAAAATCTAGAAAGATTGAAATTCAGATAATAATTAGACAAGCAAAATTTATGACCATATTTAAACCCAGGTAGTATTTCAGTAGTTTGCTCTTGATTACATTTTTGAAAAAATACTTTTTCTAAGAAGTTTGTTGAATTAATACAATAACATTTTAAAATTTTATCAACATTAGACACTTTAACATTATTAATAAACATGTTATGAACCAAATATTAAAAAATAACAATAAATTCATTAACACAGGACAGATTATCATTAAAATTTACACAACAGATAGCTACTTTAGTGTTATCCTTTATGTACATCCATTGTTTCTGATAATTATCCATTTTCTTCAAAGCAATCACAAATGCCATCTAAACAGGATAATGTATTTCTCTTCAGATTAGAGGCGTGATCCTCAAAACTAGTTGTCTGCAACTATTGCTACTGTTTGTTAAATATTTGGGAGTATTTGGGAAAGTGCTTAGCATAGCATTTTCAGAAAGTTCTGGCCTTTAATTTCAATACTCTTTCATCTCACCTTTCTAGATTACCTTGTCAACACAAATAATTTCATTTTCATGGAAATGTTCAAAGCATATTGAGGTCGATTTCAAAAGTTTTAATTTGGTAGGAATGGCTCATAGCCATTTTTGTTTTAGTTGTGGACCTTTTGGTAACCCGAATGCATTGACAGCCTCTGTAATTCAACTGACATCCATAAATACTCCAGATATGAGGCAACTTCAACATAGATGAATGTTTTAAATGAACACAGCTTTCAAATGTAAATTTAGAAAACATAATAAAAGAATATCTTTTTCTAACAAATCTCACTGTACACAGAATGACAAACATTGTCTGCATAAAGATTAAAAACATAACACTGAGCATTTCAGAAAACAAATAGATTTCCAGAGCAACTATACCACGACTACACACTGCACATCCGAGGAATATTTAAAGTAGATGAATGTTTTAAATGAACACAGCTTTCAGATGTAAATTGTAGAAAACGTAATTAAATAACATCTTTTCATAACAAATAATACACAGCACGACAAACTTTGTATACACAAAGATTATAAACATAAACACATTGTACATTTCAGAACAGACAGCAATTACTGTGATTGAAAATTTGAACTTCACATGCACAGGGTCACGTGATATTTCACCACCGAAGCCAGTCTATTTTGAGGAATATCTAAAGTTGGCAAGTATGACATTGCTGAAAGAAAAGACTTTTCACTACTTGATGATCGATGGCAATACGCATTATTGTGGTAATGTTATCATGAATAATAATTGTTTAAAACCAATGCACACTAATCAATAAGATTAATAAATATTAATCAACCTATTAATTAGATTAATTATGTTAATTGCTATTGGGATTAATGAAAAATTAAACAATTTACAGTAAAAACACAAATGAAAAAAACTTACAAAAATTTTACTAAAAGATTGTGTGCTGCAGCAGAAAAAAAAACCTACAAATAATAAACAATAATGAATAACTTTTAACTTAATATTAAACAAATGCATGCTAGTTAAATTTTAAAAGCCAGTATTATTTTGTGTATTTCCCCATTTTTTATATCTATGTCTATTTAGTTCACAAATTAGTTATATTAAAATGGATTGTGTGTGTATGTTGAATCAAGTAAGAGTAGTATATGTTCAAAGTATTAAATAAAAAAAATATTTGTAAAAACTATTCAAAAATATAGCTTAAAAAGTTACTCCTGAAGTGTGGATAATTTGACTCTTGAAGGATGTCAAACACTCCTGAAATGTAACCTCTTTTCTCCTGATGCCATGTTTACAATGTTGGCATCTCTGCAACAGACTTTTGAATTTACCCAAATCCGCACCTGTGTACTATGCTCTTACTCTTAGCAGATGCAATAAACTTTTATCCTCCTAGATATTTGTCCTTTAATTTTGATTTATGTTTTCTTTTATGCAGAATCATTCAATCCTTTTGCTTCTAAGAAACTTCAAACAAAATAAAACTTTTACTATGTCATCAAAAATTTCAAGAATCCGCTGATTAAATTCAAAGTGTTGTTTTACTTGACAATTTGAAAAATGTGCTAATTAATCTCTTTGTCATTTAACTTTGAATGAAGACTTAAATGTGCATTTTATTATTTAACAAAATTAAAAACAACAGAAAAAAAAATTCTGGCTAATAGATGCGATAGTGAAAATTCATAAATGATACATAACCTGAAATTTGAATCAATAGCTACTCCTCAGTTGGAAATATGAGAATATATGCAACTATTTCGTGTGGTGTGTTTCTTACTTAAAGTAGTCAGTTATTTTGCTTGAGTTTCAAAAGTGGTTTTAAACTTGCTACATTAAAATGATGTAGGTCATCTCACTTATGAAAACTGGGAATCATGTTTAAAAATAGTTTTATTAATTTTTTAATGAATAATTATCCAGTTCCTGTTACCAGGATGATGAAACTGTAAGATATGGTAACGAAATATTTTAAGCAGCAGCTTGAATTCAAAATTGCTCTGTATTTATCATAATACAAAATCGTTCTATATTGTATCTCCTAATTTATATTTTTTCACTTGTTTTTCTTTTAAAAGAGGGTGAAACTAATGTTTTGTCATTCATTTGTCAAAGTATCAAAAAGCTACAATGGATAGAATTAAAGATGTAACATTTTCAAAATTATTTTATAAAAACTTTCGCCAAAAGTGATCTTTCTTTTAAAAGTTCTGTAAAATCGGCACATTATATTGTATAGTCAGAACACATTGTTTTCAAAAGAAAATTTTCTCTACTATCCGATGATGCAAATATCGTTTTTTTGCAAGTGTAAAATTACTAGCATTGTTATGTATTAAGCAAGAAAAAATGCCAAAAATCAAATAAAACATAAAATAAAAACCTTTCTGATTCTAATTTTAAAAAAAAAATCACTTCAAGATGTGTTAGGACCTGTCCTAGTGAAGCCATGTACAAAATTCGGCAGGTCTGCAACCATCTTCATGCTATGACATTAAAAGACACATATAAGATTAAAGATCTCAAATCTACACAGCCAGACAGTCTGCTACAATATTTACTTTTGGATTCTATTATATAAGATTTTACAGTTTTTTCATTCCCAACAGAATACTGCAAGCTGCTGCTTTAATAAACAACTTAGATGATTCAAAATTTCCTCTACTGCTGGCAAGAATAATCCAAAAGCTTCATTTAAAAGTAAGTTTTACTGGAAACCATTTATTAACTATGCTACAGTATTAAGAAGCTACTTAAAGTTTATATTTTGTTCTATAATTGTGAAGGAATTAAGAATTTCAATTTCTAAGTGAGGAAGTTATGTCTTCTTAAGACATCTCCATCACCTAGTCTTGAAAATTCTCATTCTTTCAGGGGAAGGTAGAGGGCATGCTACTTCTACCCATTCCTGTGTATGCCAATTTTCATATTAGTACTATGAAATTGATGCATTATTTTCTATTTAACTTATCTTAGTGTCAAAATAGCTAAGTTTTGTCAAATCTATGTCATTTGTCTTTATTAAAATCAGTGCATATTGTATCATAAATTGTCAGTTTTTTAAACTAAAAATAAACTCGTCGTCACTATTATATCCAAAGTTATATAAATATGATTACATTCTTAACCAAATCTTAACCAATTCAGATATATTTTGGAGCTTTTAAGCTTTAACTGTTAAACCAGTTAAAGCTTAAAAAGCTCTAAAATATATCTGCATGTGTAAATGCAAAACTCTGAAGCATAAAAATTTTAACATGCTAATTTTCTTGATTTTAAATTCAGCATTGGAAGTTACAGCTGCCACTCTTATAATTAGATGTTTTTGTATTTTCTTAAAACATAATAAATAAAAATGTGAAGTTTCTAATTATTATTTCTAATATAATCAGTTGAGACATCTCTTATGGCTTGATATTCACATTTGACTTGACTATAAACATCTAGTTATTAGAACAATACAATCTTAAGGTTTTGCAGATTGCTAAAAGAGAGGCCACCAAGCCTGTGAGTGGAGGAAGCCAGAATTCCAGCTAATTATAACACCAAAGTTAAAAGACATCATGGGGCCGATTCTGGTGTAATGCTTACCTCTCGGATCTCCCCTTTCATCTGCAAAGTTGCGGACATGAGCTATTTTGGCAAACAGGTCAAACTTGCAGAACGTTTTGTAGCTGCTTTGTCACGCGATCAAAAATTGTGGCAGCATCTAGCAGCTGCAAGTCACATAAGCGACAGTTAAAGATGGCTGACATTACAGCTATTTCATAATAATAGAAAAAGTACGTCCACATTGGAGAGCAATAGAAAGTGTCTTCTCGGTGGAAATGCAAATACCGTAATTTATGGAAGAAATGCCGCACCCACGAAAATGAGCTTAGTTAGCTAGAAAATCATCAGAAACGCTGCACCGGGCATAAACGCCACAGTCGCAATCGTTGGGGGGGGGGGGGGAATGGGGATCGTGGTCAGAAGAAGTCAATGCCAGATAAAATTCAATATTTTCTAAAATAATTTCTTAATTAACAAAAAAATTAATAAAAAATATGTTGCATTACTTATTAGACATAATTTATTAGAAAAGCTATTAAGTTAATCGGATATATTTCGGGAGAAATTGGATGAACGGTAAAAAAAATCTTTTTTCTCCCCCTTCCCATAGATTGTTTTAAACTATTTACCGCTATTTTACGAAGCTTAGGATTTCTATTTTCAAATAATCAGATATCAATGTTTATATTCACAAAGGCGAATTTATAGAAATAAAAAATAACTTCTAAAAACCTTCTTGCATCCGCACAAAGTTCGGACACACTACCAGGCGCCATTAATATGAAAACAGCAATCGATGTGTGAGAAGAGGCTCCAGTTATAAGTAAACCTTCCCCCCCCCCCGCAGATGGCCAGCTGTTGATTACGTAATGAGCTTGCTTCTGCAAATTGTTGTTTTAAACTGAATGTTGTGTAACAACATCTTGATGGTTCTATTTATTTATTATCTTTGATATTTATAACATTGGGATTTATTTTAAAAGCACTCAGCATTTCTTGAGCATACCAATTAGTTAGCAGTGTTTATTCGATAGAGTGCTCCTGCACAGGGCGCAAAGCTGCACGGCGAAAAAAAAAAAACAACTTTTAGATTAACTTTATTTATTTTATTTTTTTGGGGGGGGAGGGGAAGAGTTAAACTCGCAACGGGCGCAACATAGACTAATTTTGGCTGAAATTCAGTATTTTAAGAACAATATAGGTTCATGTGAAAAACGGGTGCATTTAATAGAGGGTAGTGCACTTTTGCGGTATTTTACAGAACTTTAACCCTTCAAAATATATATTCAAAACTTCATTAAAATTTAGTTATAGTTCTAAAATGCAGTGGCGGCCCGTGGTCAAAAATGTTAGTGCAGCCGGAAACATATGACCCCCCCTAGTAATGGAAAATCTTTGTTACTGAATTCGAAAGCTGGCGGATTAAGCCCTCACCCAGGATTTAAAAAAAAAAAAAAAAAAGAAATTACATAAAAATGTAAGAGATCCGATTTTACTTCCATAAAATGGACATAAATTTCAACCAGCCGCTCCTATCTCAAAATTGCATTAATCCGTGTCTGATTCAAAGTTTCCTGAGAATTTTCTTTTGTAATGATAACTTGAGAAGAAAAGAAGAAAAAAAAAAGAAAGAAAACTTACTTATTTTTTATAAGTCAAATCAATCCAACAACAACAACAACATTTGACTGACACTCTCAGTGTCTGCTAGAGCACAAGCCAATCACTGGCTGTCCCTACCAGGTGCTTAGTACTTCTTTTAAGCACTTAGATACAACTCATATTTACATTTAGTGATACTTTGAAGTTTGGTTAAAAGGTTTGGTTCATTAAGAGTTATATGCTATTTCAATTTAAGTTAGGCTTAGCAACATTAAAGGTTTGTTTACATATTAGAAATTTACTGTAGTTTATCTATTGACTTAGTATCTTAGTTTTAATAAAGGGCTTAGTTTTATTTTAAGTTTATACTTAATAGTTAATAAATGAATAATAGACATTTTATTTTTCTTTGCATTAAATTTTAGGGACTTTAAAACTGTCAGGCCTATGTCAAAACACTTAGGAACTTATGTGTCAACTTTAACACAACAAAACAAGGATATGGCTGGGGAAGGACCAAGGGAAAACTAACTTGGGTTTTCTATTTATAATTTAACAGTTCAGTAGTAACTATTCAACAATATTTTATTTTTTTTTTTCTTTTACTGACAAGCATATCAGAATCTCTGAGCTTGAGGCGGGATTCCTCAGCGACTAGCTCGACTAGGATCCTGTCAAATTGAAAGTCGTCATCAGTCCAGCAGAGAATAGACTGTACTATACCATCAAATTGAGGGGGTAGGTACCTCAGTATCTGGAAGTTGAGATACACCTCGGGAAGCGGCTGTTTGATAGCGGACAGCTGGTTTCGAATTCTTCTTAAACGTGCGGCAAACTCGTCGATGGACTCGTCAGCTTGGATTCGACTGGCACGTAAGTCCGTAAATAAGGACATATGATATGATCTATTATCAGGTCGGAAGTGCTGGTTGAGTTTATTCCAGGCGAGTGCGGCATCTTCAAAGTCCTCTATTATCTTCCAGAACTCAGGTTCAATGTTGAGGTAAATGGTCGCTAAAGCGGACCGATTTCTTGCATCAAAATCTTTAATATCTTGGGCTGACGTCGGCGATTTATCATCTAGTACAGGACGTGTTTCTTTACCGGATACAATATCCCACGTCCCTTTTTCTAATAGAACATACTTGATATCAGCCGCCCAATTCGTATCGTTCGAATGATGTAATTTTTCTATGGTAATCTGCGTAACTACTGGAGTCATCATTTTTCAGCTTTCTTGCCCCCCTTCTTAAATTATCACAGAGCTTCTTGACACAATGGGGGCAAGCTTTTATACTTCTATGCACTACACTGTCTTTGAGCAAAGCTTCTTTATCCTGGGCCCATAACCTAATGTAAGTCAGTACTGAACGGGCAAGTGAGGGAAGGCTAAATAAAAATTATAAAGTCTCAACTAATTTCACTAAGTCCGTCAATACTAACTAACTGAAACTTTTCATCAGACTTCACGCACAATGGAAGCAGTTTTTAAAAGACTTGCTCAATGTATAAGACAGTGTAAAAACTTGTAAAATGATTAAAAATATTTTCAATTAGATAAAAACAGTTTTATTGCAAACTTGAAACTTGAAAATTCATTCATCCGGTTACAGTCCGGGAAAAAGCAACATAATAAGTAAAACAGAACTTACATTATCATTTTCTGTTACAAATTGAAGTATTCCTTTTAAAAAAGTCTAAGTGCTCATTTGAGCCGATGATTATAGTACTGTTATTATTCTTAACATTGACAAACTAAAAATGCTAAAAGAAACAGAATTAAGCAAGCAAAAAAACTGAGCAGCGCCAGCCAGGCATCAAAGCTAGAAGTATTTAAATCTTAGCCGCGATCGGCAAAGGCTAAATACGCTAATCTAAGGACATGCGTACCGGGAGCAGGACTGCACGTGCGAGGCGCACGGCATCATTGGACGATCGGCGTTAATCTGCATAAACCGAAAGTCAAAGTTAATTTGCATAACACAAAAGGAAAGTGCGTTAGCGATTGTTCACATTTGAGAAACCAATGAGGTAAGAAACTTTTAAGAGATGTTTTAAAGCATTACAGATTAAATTAATGCTATGAATTGATTGGCCGATATTGAATTACAGCAAATAAAAGAATTTTAGAGGTTAACTTTTAGAATCAAATAAATGTGAACTGAAACTTGTTGACTGTTTGTATTTAAGCTTAAAAAAAGTATTTACGAGTAAAGTACGGTAACAAGACCGAAAATAACGCTTTAATGCCTGATAGGGCTAACAATTATTAATGGAACAAATACTGATCCATACTGTCATCATGCATAAATGTGTCAAGCTGCGAAAATCATGTTTGCAGGTTTGAATCCAGCTACCGCCGGAGTGATTTTATCATTCTTTTGTTAATTTTAATGACCAATTTAGTTAAATAATGAAATAAAATTAGTTTTAACATCACATCTTGCTTTATTGAATCAGTTTCAGATAAATTATTAATATTACAGAGTTTTTTTTTCTGTACTATTTCCAAATAGAATAGTAATTTAATTTAATAAGCAAAAAAAATAAAACTTAGCAATTTAATTTTTGAGAATGCTGCATCAATGAATATATGATTGGAGCAGGCAAACATATATCTAATTTTGTGAATGGTTGTATTAAAATGACACTTTGAAAAAAAAAAAAAAAAAAAAAAAAAAAAAGTTAAATGTCAAATAAAATAGGTGATGCGTAGCTGTCGTCTAATCCCAGACAGCACATAAGCTTAAATCAAGCTTGACATTTGGCTTGGCAATGCAAGGTTGGCTTAAGCTGGATTTTCACTTGCAAAGTGCGGTGATGGCGCCATCTGTGAAAGAGAATGGACATTAATTGTCTAGCTTCCGCAAATTTGCTGAAAGTTTGTATAAAAGATGTGTTTTAACGGGGATGGGTTTTTTATTACCAGTGCCATATTACCGGCAGGGCAAACGAGGCAACTGCCCAGGGCCTACAGATTTTAGGGCCCAAAAATCTTACATCTTACACTTTTGTAATTTTAAAATAAAATTACAAAGGATAAAAAAAATTCAGAAGTTAAATAATTTTTTTAATTATAAAGTATGAACAATGAAAATAATTCAAATTTACATTTGTATAAATTAATTTAAACTTATTTTTAATTCTTCGAAATGCTCTATATCAATATAGCATACCAATATGTAGGAAAATAACCATTTGTAAAGAGAATTTTTAGCGTTAAAAAATAGCAAAATTTTTCAATTATTTGTTATTTTAAGAAATATTTACAAAAATGACTAAAGTGTTTGTATTCCATACATCTTAGCAACTGTGATATAGCATTTTGAAATAACGTTTAACTATCTGTTTCTTTGATTTCAGATTACTTAACACAAAATTTGTGTTAAGTAAGTAAACCCATTCTATATTTCCAAATATGGAAATTCTTCAAAATAAAATACAATTATACTACGAAATTGATTTCAAAATGAGTCGTTTGTCTCGATTTTGGCCTGCAGCATTGCTTCATGAGTGTTGCGATATTGAAAGTTTTAAAACGTGTGCTGCTCTTAAGTTTATATTATGTTTATTTCCCTATTAGTAGAGTCTAAATCACACATAACATTATTTTAATTTTGATGCATCCCATGGAAAAATAAAAGAAATAAATAACACATCGCCCACTTATAATCTGGCGAGAAAACAGCGTGGTAAGTCACTTCAAACTTTAGTCATAGCTGCACAAGGCTCAGGTGCCGGAATGGATAGCGTGCTCGACTGCGAAGCCAAAGGACCCGGGTTCTATTCCAGCAACGAACACTCGATGGAAACAGATTAAATTAAATTGAAATTTCAGCGTAGAGGGGGAAATGCACGGAAAAATAAATTATGTGGGGCGCGTTAGCCAGCAGGTGCCCTGTGTATTTAGAATTTTTTTTTTGGAAAATTATGTCAAGCTTTAATGCAAGCTGGGCAAGTGTAAACTAGAACACTTGATTCAAGCTTGAATCAAGCTTACACGCTTGGAATTTTCAAGCTTATTGACTTGATAAATCAAGCTTGCTGTGCTGTCTGGGATGTTCTGGAGTTAGGACGGTTTTCTCCATATGTAACATCATAACACAGTAGAGCCCTTTGTGATTTAAATTGGAATACCATATATCTTCGAGTATAAGCAGTGAACCTATAACTTTACTCAGAAAAATTAGTTAAAAATCAAAATCCCGAAAATAAGCCGAATATAAAAACACAGGGCCGAAAAGATCGATCACTCCCAAATAGTAACCATTTCACATTGGGTCAAAGAAGCATGGTTGGATATTCCAATGGGAATGATTGTCAAGTCTTTTAAAATGTGCTGTATCAGCAATTCAATGGATGGGAGTAAAGAGGATGCAGTTTTTGATGACCAAGACGAGGCTGATTCAGAGACCAAGGAAGATGATGAAATTCACCCGGACGTGCCAATGACGGAAGAGGAATTCTGTGAAACATGCAAATTTTCTTTTATTTCATGAAACTATTTCTAAGTCTTTTTTATTTCTGTCCCATATTTTTGTTGTTTTTGGTTAGTCTGTCCATTTTCCAAACACAAGAAAAGGAACGCGAAAAAAATGAAATTTAAGATGGCGGCTGGGTCACTGAAACTTTCTTGTCCCATTCTTTTACTAACCCAGTATAGGCAGACCCCCCGACTTTTTAATCAAAATTTTGATCGAAATTTCTTGGCTTATACTAGAGTATATACGGTACTTATTTTTAAAACACAAACATAATAAATGTTTGTGTATTATATTTAAAATAATTAAATATAATTATTGGTCCTGCAGGTAATTGTAAAATCTTTAATGATTGCTTGTGTTATTGATTCAGTTGCAAATAAATTATTAGTACAGTGAAACCCGGATCTATCGTTCCCGCATCCATCGTTTTCCCGCATTGATCGTTTTATTTCTGTGGTCCCTGCACAACTTGTATTTGAATAACGTTAAAGGAACCCGCATGTATCGTTCGTCATAAATTGACTTTCCCGCTTCCATCGTTGTAAAATTTTTCTCCTGGCTAAAACGAAATTGAAGGTTAAGTGGAAATATGGCATACAAACTGTAATTGTTTCTTGGTATGAGTTCTTGGTCTGATGATGATCAGATGAACAATGGCTGCGTGTTGGAGAGGTTGTGTATAGCGTGAAATTTAATTTTTTCCATTAATCAAGAAGTTGAGGCATGTGGTATCCTAAACATGAAAGGAAAATGTGATTATGCAAAAAAAACGAAAATAATGGTGAAGCAGAGGATAATATTCTTGCCACTGAGGAAGAGATTACACTAGTATGAAGTTTGAAGCAATAATGGTATTTGAAACGGTATGAACTTTTATATACAAACATAAAATCACAGAAAAGGTAGAGAAAAGTATTGTAAATCGTGAAAATTTACTGTTTAATTTGAAAAATGATGAAAAACCCAACATAAAATACTGATTTTTGGAAAATAAGTATCGCTAATTTTCATCTTCGATTTATTTGATTTCTAACAAATTTGTATTTGTTATACAGTCATTGCGTACTTGGCATAAACACTTCTTTCTTCGTAGTTTGACTTGAACCCGCATTTGTCGTTTTCCCGCATTCATCGTTTTTTCCTATGCACCCCTTGAAAAACAATGAATCGGGGTTCTACTGTATTATGGATATGTATTATTTTTTTTTTCTACTTATAATATGTATATATAATTTTTTTTTTCCCAATGTAGTATCTCCACATACATATCATGTCCAAATAAGCAATCTAATAATTGTGTTGTGTTGAGAAAATGCTATGCGCATGCTCTCTGGTTTGTGGTGCCGGGTGTTGGGTCCGTGGATGAAATGCCAAATATGTCATGAAAATGACCCACAGTTTGAGTTGTACCACTAGAGGTGAAGGCTTTAAAAATTGACGACACTTTATATTTTCTCTACTTAAATTTATTTAAACATTGCACAAAAAGAACACTTACAAAACAAAAAAAATTTAAAAACAATTTCAGATTTTAA
Source organism: Cheiracanthium punctorium (assembly GCA_038373885.1). Lineage (NCBI taxonomy): Eukaryota > Metazoa > Arthropoda > Arachnida > Araneae > Cheiracanthiidae > Cheiracanthium > Cheiracanthium punctorium. Next base: position 90,138 of record JAWZYV010006146.1, read on the forward strand.
GATAAACCAGGCCATCTGCAATAAATTTAAATGGAAAAATTTCCAGTTCCAGTGCAAGCCTTTTATAAAATATCTGGCAGAAATAAATCATGCCCTTCCCATGACTAGGGCAACCTTCTAGCTGTATCAGCAGCCTGGCCTGTGTGTTTTCTCATAAAGCAGACACTTTATATACTATATAAAACAGGTTAATTTTACAGTTACAGAATAAAAAAAGTATGCAACATTTGCATAAAATAAAGGTTGTATAAATTTGCATATTGAAAACAACCGCAGAAAATTGCCTTTCACTTCAGGCTTTTAACTCTTCACCCATGGTTTAAACATTAGTTAAAAGTCCTACCCTAACCAGAACTAATTCTCTTACCCCCATGATTCTTTAGAGAACCTAAGCATCTATTTGTCAAAAGGAAGACCCTTAATTTTGAGGAAGCATGACATCATTAAACTACTGGGCCATAGTTCAGAGGCTATTTCCATCCAGCAGCAGTAGTCAACAACTAAACACAACAACTTTATTAAATATTGAGCTTAGGTTTTTAAATTTTACTTTGAAGTTGTCTTGGGTCTTCAATGAATAAAAAGTATATTATTTCAATTTTATTTATTTAATTTTTTTTTAATAAGAATTAGGGGTTTTATTTTGTTTACATTTTTAACATATTAGAGATAGTACTATTTAGGGTTATGAAGAAGTTTAAAACCATTTGAATTTTATTTTTAAACTGATATTAATTACTTTTAGTTGAACTTTAATACAATTAAGATAGGTTTAACCCATGGTGAATAACATAAACAAAACTTAAGCCTAATTGGCACATGAAAAAAAACTTTATGAAATAGATGGCTGATGCAAGGCTAGGGGAAAACAATTGGGCAAAATAAATTTTCAGCATCTTAAATTTGAATTCAGTTAAATATATTTAGTTTAATAAAAATTATTTAGCTCCAACACCGGGTGCCTTGGATTGAGGACTTTTTAGGACACCTAATTCTTGAGAATCCTGCATCATTGAAAAAATCCTTTGAGCATGCAAATATATACCTCTAATTTCTTGAGTGATTGTATTACAAAAAGCATAATAATAAAATACAAACTATTAATATTGACTTTGGTGTAGGATGTATAGTTTTTTTTAGACAATATGACCTTTAGAAGCAAATTATTTGAAATGCACTCACGTCTGAATACTGCAGTTGATTGAGTTGAATCAAATTATGCAACAAATATCAATCTGGCCGGATACTGAATATCCAGCTAAACTTTCAACCGGATGTCCGGTTATCCGCCAGCAGTATGTCTTCTTTTTACATTTTCACTGTTGTTTTCTTAGATTATTGAACTATTACTTTTTAAAAAAGGAAATTTTCTCATTAGTTTTAAATCAACTAATTAAAAAATCAGAAATTTCTTTGGGATTGTTTCCATTAAATTACTACCAGTTCTACTGCAGTTAAAGTTGATGCAAATAACAATGTTGTTGGTGAATCAGCTCACCTTCCAGAGTTAGATAAATAGAAAATCAACCAATGTAAGAAAAATATCTCGTTGGAAAATCAGTGTCATAAATTTTCTCACTTTATCAAAATTAGGCAAAAAGAAAAGAAAAAAACAAGTTTTTTCATAAACCTGCAGTAATACAGCAAGTAGGCTATTCTTACAATCAGGGTCAATTTAAGGGAAAAAAGGTAATTGAATGCAATAGCAGCCAGGATGGGTGCACAGGGGGCTTGGGCACTCCCTAGAAGTGATTTTTGTAAATTAGATATCAATAAATTAAGTATTTTTGTGAGAAATTCTACCGTTTTCACCTTAATTTAACAATCTTAAAAAATAAAGTGAAAAAAAAAAATATAAGTATTGTTTTTTCAGTGTTTTATACATGATAAAAATATACACAAAAAAAGATTGAAAAGAAAATATTTTCGGCTTAAAAGAAATGAAACTGTGGAAAAGTGCTTTTTCTCAGAAAATATTCCGTGAGTTTTGATTGGTTAATGCTGTATGGTTATTGATAAAAGGCGATACTTGCAGTTGGCATTCATGGAATCTTTACTTCCGGTAATATGGTGACGTCAGCAGTTGAGGAGAGTTGTTTGAACAGAATATCTCCTGTGGGTGCTTTCCTCTTTACAGTCGCTCAATCTCCGGACATGTGACGACGGTCTAGAGAATTTGCGGCGTTTGACTAGAATCCAGCTCCATGTTCATTTTTAGCAAAGTACCATATTGGTACAGTCAAATATTAACTATTGACTAAGTTCCCATAATTCATTAAAAATAATGGCTTAGAACTCTCCCAGAGGAAGGGCTGTCATGAAGATTTTCACTTAAAAATATAGAAAGAGCATGATCAAATCTATGTGTTAGCACATGCTACATGTTATTAACATTTTATATTACTAGGCCACCAGAGGTATAGCATCTGGGGATAATGTTAAAACCTGGTGAAATAATCAAACCAATTTTTGGAACAAAATGTGCCTTACTTGTGTGATATAATTTTCCAGTACAGAATATCTTTTATCTCCACATTAAAATGCCGTGTTTAAGTGTCTATGCATTAATCTCTTAAGCCTTTTTTCTCTCACATCCTAGAACAAATATTAATAACAGTTTCTTAGTCTCAAAATTCTACTTTTAGTTTCACTTTCCAAAATATGCATTTAATTTAGTATACCAAAGACCTACATTTTTGCTCTTCACAGCCTAAAATTATGAAAATAATATAAAATGTCCTAATTAAATATTTAATTATGAGTCTAGGTTATTTCCCCCCTCTATATCCAAAGTTATGTCAATGTGACTATTTTTAAATGTGCATAAAATTTAAAAGCTCAAAAATGTATTTGCATGAGTCATAATAGTTTTAACAAGATAATTTTCTCAATTTAAAAATTGACATAGAAGTATTTATACTGCATTGGACTTATGCAAAGCTTGTATATGTTGAACTTTCAAGCCCCTTGTCTTATCGGAAGAATTGAACAAACTCACTCTCACACAAGACCTCACGCAGAAGCGGAGTTGCACTTTATCGATGTTAGAGTTTATTAATGACTGTCATTTTATTTCTCACCTCCTTTATTGAAAGTTTTCCAAAAAAATGTGTCCCAAAAAAGCGGCATAAAAATGTAACATAATTTTACATATATTTAAATACTATTAGTTCACAACAGCTTTAATCTATTGTTCCAATATTTTGTAAGCTGTAGAATATGCATCACATGTATTTTTCTATAAATAGGTTACAATCATAAAAGTTTCAACATAGGGTTAAAAGGCGAAATACACAAATGATGAGAGATAAAATGACATAATCAATTAATATCGTTTTAATATGGCAATAATCAAACTAAAAAATTATGGGGGGGGGGGGGTTCAGGGGGGTCTCCCCCTGTTGAGGCTTGAACAGCCGACTTTTATTTTCCGATTCTAGTGTCCTTATAGTTCTTATTTATTCCTTTTTAATTCTCATTAGTTTTCTTTTGCTTATTTATGGTGCAGCAAAAATCTTGTTGCACAAGTATTTTAAGCGTAGATTTTCTACACACCATATTCTTTTCTGTTCATTTAGGAAGATATTTTTACCAAAGAAGAAAGTGCAAAATTAGAAATATCTTTAGCAGTTACTCAAGAGGAACTGAAGTTAATTCTTCAGACTCTCACTTTCATTTTTCAGCAGGTATACTTTCTTAACTTTGTTTAAACACTTTATCCAGCCCTCTGAAAAGAAAAAAAGTATCTTTTAGTTAATAATAACGTATACAAATATATATATATATTTACATCTTTACTTCATTATTGGATTATTGCTATAATTTTATGAAAGCTGTTTAATTGATGCACTGTTAATATAACTGATGATGCACCTGAGCTAAACTGTTTGTTTTTAATGTTTTACTTTTTGAAGATTGAATGAGGGGTCTCAAAGGAATCAGCAAACAAATGGAAAATTCATCCTCAATGACACAAACAATCTGTACCATTTTACTTCATAAACCATTTAGGCCATGGCTGCTATCACTGTGCTAAATTTGGTCGAGATTGCTAAAGTGATTTGATGTGGCTTAACTTTATTAAAAGTGTATGTCTATCAAAACCATTAGCCCTTCATTATATTGTGCTTGTCGGAAGACGAGACAAATGAGTGATCTAACTGAGAGCACAATATATTAAGCAAAGGAGGGATGGTTACGGATAAAATTTTACTTTAATAAACATATTCACTTAAAATATAACAAAATTAACAGTGTAAATATGGTAATAAAAGATATTAACACTTAAACAATAAATGTAAAAGGTTAATTATGCATTGAAATTTACATAAAAGTTTAATTTGTTAGTGGATTAGCCAATGATATGTGAAACATTATCCGTTGGCTTTCTTTTCTCTCTCATTTTCTTCCATACCAGTTGTATCTCATAAATCTGGGGTACTTTTTTCCCTAATTGTATAACTCTGTGCTCTCAAACTTTTTTATCGCCACAGACCAGTCAACGTTTGATAATTTGACTGTGGCCCTCTGAGGGGGGGTGTTGATTGTTTATATTTTAGATTGTTTTGATTTAAGAATTTAAATTTGATTGTATTGAAACATGCCTTTAAAATAAAACAGTTATAAAAAAATAAATAGAAAGTGATTTAACATTTTAACTCACTAGAATGCTAAAATAATAAGAAAATTGAGCCTGTTTCTTTGCAGCAAGTTGATTCTATCTTTGTCTCATAGGAGACAATGACACCTGAAGTGTGTTGCTTATGTCCAGTTTATTCTGTTGTCTTGTTTTGGCTGCTGTTTGTACAGAAAACCCCTCTTAACACAGATAGATTGCTGGAAAGGATTTTAATTCATAATCTTGTAATGTTTAATAAATAATAAACTAATTTAAAATGTAGTAGAACCTGCTAAAGTGACCAACTTGGTAAAGTGACAACCTGTCTATTTTGACCACTTTCGTACAATTTCTCTTTACAACCCTCATACTTTAATGCCTTCATAAGGAGACCACCTTTCAAAGGTGACCCATTCTTTCCAAAGGTAGTCACGTTACACAGGTTTCACTGTAGTCAGTGCTGGCTCGAGGTAGCAACTCGGGCAGCTGCCCTGGGCACCATGTGTTTAGAGGGCGCCATCAAGGCACGATCTTACAGGGATTGAACTGATTTTTTTTTTCTAAGGTTTATTCACGATTGGATCTTCACACCTGCCCATGATTAGGTGTTTGCATCTTTTGTAGCTTCTCCATATTTTTTGTTATTATTGCCATTTGTATTGACTTCAAAATGTTCGAAGAATTTTTCTAAGAAAGAATTACTTTAACTGAAGATGTGGAAGTAAATAGAAATTTTATAAATCATGAAAATATATATTTCTCCATATAACCAGGCTTGGCTCGTTAAAAGTGAGTTATACTCCCATAGACTAACAATGTACCAGCCAAGTATTTTCGATTGTCTTGTTAAATCCAGGTTTTTTTTAAATAACAGCTCATTATAAACAGGTTGGACTTATTAAAAAGGGCGCCAAAAATTAGCTTGCCTGCTACCTTAGAGCTGCACCTGACTATAGTTGCAAGATTTTTTTCTATTACAAAGGTATAGAACAAATCTAAAAAAGACGAAACCTGAGATAAATACACCACAGTAGTAAAATGGAAATAATTTAATTTTTCTTGGGTGGCCCGATACCATTGGATCCATGGACCAGTACTGGAAGTTGGGGACCATTGGCATAACTCATTATTTGGAACATTTGAATTTCTTGTGATAAAATTTTTTAAACAAAAGAGTAAAAAGAGGGGGAAAAAATTAGAGAGACATAGAAAAAGCTTGATATATTTGAATGTGCAATATATCAAGCAACGTATACCAATGGAGTCCTGTAATTTATTTTAAGGCTTTTTTAAAGTAATTACTATATGTTTTTTTAAATAACAATTTTTAATAGTTGTCTCAAAAAGTTATTACTCATCTAGTGTTTTCAATCTATGTTATTGGCATATATTTAATTTGCAAAAAGTTTTGCATGAAGGAAATATTAATGTTATATCACTTTTTTACTTTCCGAGCATGTACCATCTAAGGAAAGTATTATAATCATGAAAAAATTCGACTTCGAGACTTTGGTGTATTTACACGTTTTGAGGTCTTCTGAATTCATTTATGCTATTTTTATGAGATGTATGCATGCATGTATGTGTGTGTGTGTATGTGAGTGAACACGATAGCTCCTAAACAGGGCATTCAATTGAGCTCAAATTTGGTATATATGTTACAAACCACCGTCGCAAGACCGGTATTGATTTTGGTGTGTATAGAACTTGGTTTTTCTACAGGGCTACGACAAAGATTTCTTTTACATTATAGCCTATGGGGGGAAATTCTTGAAAGTGCGTAGCGTTTAAACGGTACATTCGATTGAGCTCCATTTGGGCATATAGGTTACAAACCACCGTCGCAAGACCGATATTGATTTCGGTGTGTATAGGACTTACAGTTTTTCTACAGGGCTACGAAAAAGATTTCTTTTATATTATGGCATATGGGGAGAAATTATTGAAAGTGTGCCAGCGTTTAAACAGCGCATTCGATTGAGCTTCAGTTTGATATATATGTTTGAATTATTCATTGATTAAAATTTATTTAAATGCCTGGTAATGATGTTGCACTGTGTTTGTTTTGCTCAAACCTGGTATATTTTTTATTAATTAATTTTTAAAACTATTAATTTACTAAAATAAACTGCTGTAACCTTTTATTAAGGCCGTCATGAACATAAGTGGTTAGTACTTTAGCATTGTGACATAACCAGATAAGTTAACAATTACAGTCAACTCCCTTTAATCCGCACTCGCTGGGACCAAGGGTTGTGCGGATTACAGGATTTTGTGGATTATAGGTCATTTTTTTTGTTTACATTTTTACATTTAGAATTTCCCTTTAAATTATAGTCAATTTACTGTAAACAAATAGGAAATGATGAAAGAAAATGCATATGCTATTGAATAAAAACACAATTAAATGTCAATATAAATACAATAAATAATACAATTAAATTTAGAGAATTTACTAAAGGACAGATGAAAGAAAATATTTATACTGCTGAACTAAAACACTATTTTATTTAATATTAAATACAATTACTAATACAAAATTAAAAGAATAAATTCTCTCTAAATTTTTATTTATTTTTCATTTTTTCAAACATTGCAGTGATTGTAATTTGTTTAAGAGATTTTAATTTTTCTTCAGAAATTTTGTCCTGAAGCCTTCTAATTGTCAGTAACTCTTGGTCACTGACAAATGATTGCTTTTGCAAAATGTTTAAAGAGACCCCAAATCTGGAAGTTTTTCAACAAACAAACATTCTTTTTTTTTAAGGGCAGTTGTTGTTGTTTTTAATTTCTTTAAAAGACCGTTTTTAACTAAATATATATCTATTATAAAATAAACAAGCTCAATCAGAAAGGGAGGAATTTCAATGGTCGCTCACGAAGGGGGGGGGGGACATGCGGTGCATCATTTGTATATTTGATATCTCAGAATTACATTAATTTCAGATCTTGTGAGGTAATTTTCGGTTTCTCCTAATGTAAAAATATTCTATGCTATTATATAAGCTCTAAAGAGGAAAAGAATGTTATCCTTTTCACACACACACACGTGCATTACATTTCAAGTGCTGATGATTCATTATTTTTGCATGTGCTCCTCCGGCAGCTAAATATAAACAAAGAGAAAGGCCATGTGGTCTGTTTATGCTTTTCTTTCTTTCTTCCTTCCTACAGAACTACAGTTATGTGGAGAAAGTTTTTGTTGCATAATAAATCACTAGACAGAAGATCAAAAGGGTGAGGTAGGGGGAGAATCGGAAAATTGCGCAACTGTTGTGTCGTCTGCTGTTGTGTCGTCTGCCAAATCGCGGATTGCGTTTAAAGTTAAACATGTTACATATTTTCACCCAATTTTAATTGCAACGGTCAATCTTTACGATTGTCTCGCAAGTTTTTCTCTCTCTCATAGAGCAAACGTTTTCGTTGATTGTTTGTTTCATTCAGGAAAAGAGTAAAGCGATGTGATTAGACGGTGCATTGCTTTGGAGTTCGTTATTTACATCCATTCACTGCCTGAACACATGCAACTTAGCATATAAGTTTTTGTATGTTTAATTACATGATAATATGCTCAAATATATGAAATTATTTACTTCAAATACCTGTGGAAAACCATTAATAAATGTCTTCATAACATTCAGCCAATCAAATAACTTCTATAACAGTAATACTACCAGTCAAATGCCGCTCAAAATGTAAACAAACAAGTTTGTTTACATTTGAATTATATCGCGGATTACAGGCGTTCGCGGATTAGCGGGAGTTGACTGTATCTAGAAGAATAAAAAAAATTAGTTAACGCGAACCTGTAAAAGAAAATTTTGATATTCATCCTAAAGTGAGGATTTAAGCTGGAACATCCTAAAATAAAACTTGATAGACCGAGAGATTGACTCCAATAACCAGGCGATTAAATCAGCTCCAATTGAATTTATTCATTATCAATATATCTTACACAATAGGTAATCTCAATAACAGAAAAGGTAAATCTCAATAACAGGAAATACATTCTTAACATCAAATACTTATCCCCACACCACATATCTCATACAATTAAAAGTGAAACACTTGAAACTCTAAATATTAGAGAGCTGAAAATGTTTCCTTTCATTTCAAAATAAAGGAATTACCGATAATTGTAAACAAAATATTCTGAGTGGACAGAAAATAAAATATAAAATAAAATAAATATTTAAAACTTGCATAACCAGATCTGGTGAGAAATAAAAAAAACTTAAGAGAAAAAGAAAAATATAGTTGTTATTCGCCCCACAGTGAGATGTTAAAAGAACGAAGAGGAGAAAACAAGATAATGGTAGCTTTTGCCGCACTCATCGAAGTCCGCTCCAAACTTTTTCTCCTTTGCACGTTTGCTCGCTGCATCACACCCCTCCTCTGATGTGCAAAGTAGTTTGTGCAGTAATATTTTTATTTTTTTATGTTTCACCTCTCATTTTGCATAAACGATCTTATTTCCATGCATGAGGTGAACTTAGGTCATCGTATTATCCCCTTTCATGACGATGTACTGAATAATTATTATTGTAATTAATTCAGGACTCCGTATTCTTGCATTGTTGTTTTCGTCTGCTCCTATGATGACACAGCTCTCTGGAATGTTGATTACTTTTCCATGCGTCCCCTGCACTACGATATACCAGCCTTTATGCACTGGGGGGTGTAAACAAGATGGCGAAGCATCTTCTTGAAGTATCTTGGGATGTTTTTGGAAAAAAAGAACATATTGAGAGATCCTTAGGAAAATAAAACAGTAGAGAATTTACTAAGCAAAATTACTTAATTTTGTATAAATAAAACTAGAAACTCTTATTTTTCTTACAAAATTTCCATTGTAGAATATTTTAGTTTATAAAATAAAAATTAGCATTCCTTCAGAAATTTTACACATATTGAAAAAAAAACAGTCCACTCAGAGGAAAAAAAGGGAAAAATGTCCACTCTGAAGGGTTATAACAGATCACCATTTACTATATGTCATAAATTGAGGATTCCTTTAAAATTTGATTGAACAAAATAAAAATCATTCGTTTAGTTTTTAATCTTACATAAATATTGAACCAAATTACTGTTAATATTTGTCACTTAGGAGAGTGCTTACACACATTTAGTACCATAAATAGTTAATTACTTCTGTTAAGGGGAGAGCATAGCATGAAATTTATCTTCTGACAAAATTAAAAATGGCTTTAATTAATTAAAACTTATCCACAACTACTGAAAATAGCTTCATTTCTTTTTACATACATGCTAACATTTTGCAATTGTATTAAAGCATAATACATGTTAAAAAGGACGTATATTTTCATTTTTAAATTGAATAAAATATTCATAATAAAGCTACGATAAATCAAAGAACCTGTTCTTAAAAAAACAGGAAAAAGAACTGTTCTTTAAAAAAGAATGAGAACAGTGAACAACTGTTCTTTGAAAATAATGCTTTTCCCCATCTCTATCTGCTAGGCAGGCATCCAAATAATTTTTAACACAGTTAACGCTAGCATATTCTTATTTGCATTTAGCTTTGGTGTGATCATAATGTGTACACTACCGACATTGTCGTGATTGGTCTATGAACATAGTAATTTTTTTAATAGTAATCCAGAGTTCAATTTCTGGAGGTAAATTGGTCCCTAAAATTGTAATGAGGACAGGGGCAAACTCACTATGGCTTCTCCTTCTCAAGAAATGTCTTGCCTCCAGAACCTAAATATTATTTGTTTGTTCAAGATCTGAGATAAAGTAACTAGACTTGAGATCAGTAGGTATATCAAAATATAGGAATCTGTTAGTTATGCTTATCCAGTAAACCGTGCAAGTGACTGGAACACCCAAAAACATATAGATTTATTAAATATATAAATTTTGTACACACTATATCATTAGTTTTAATAAGGATTGATCCGTTTCTCATGTAACGTAGATCTTTTATTTTACCATAATCGGGCACTTGTTTTTTTATTTCTGTATTCCGTACAGGGGTCTTTTTTAGGAACAAATTGTGTGTTAGTGCTTGTTAAAAATATATTGAAATCATTTCCTGCATTAGTTGCTGCTTTCCTTATGGCAGATGATTCAACTGTGGCACGAAAAAAATTAGGATTATCAAAAGAATCGACATCCATATTAGATTGGTTAGCAGAAGTCATATTGTCAATATTAAACAGTGAGTGTGCCATAGCCCACCTCCCCACTAAAGGGGACTCCCAGAAAGAGAAACCAATAATAAATAAGGGGAAAGGGCGAGCCCGCTGTAGAAGAAATAAAAACCGCGAATACCTGTGGGCTCTCACTATGTAGACAGCCCCCCTAAACTAGAAAAAACGCTTTAAGTCCCAGCTGGAGATTCGCAAAAAGCAACATTAAAACTAAGCAGTGACACGAGTTCCATGCCAGTCAAACAAAATCGCAACCAATGCTTAAACAGCGACGAAAATGAACAATGGCTGTCTCCCACAGCTATGCGCAACACTTTTTCAGGCCACTTTATTCAAAGTATTTGTTGGATGTTTCATGTATTTTAAATGTGTCTTTTAAAATAAACTTAACTCTGCTTAAACTAAATATTAAATCGTAATTATTAAATTTCATAAGTATTTTAAAAATAGTTCCGTTTTTGTAAAAATTAAACTTTTCCCTTTTCCTAAAACTACTTAAAAAGTATAATAGCTTTAGTTTTAAAATATAACTCAAAATACTCAGCTTAATTTTAATTGTATAACCTGGAAACATCCCGGTTTCTTCCTCTCTCCCTAAATGCGTACTTGCATAGTATTGTTTACAAAATGACTGGATGTGTCACGTAAAACTCAAAGTGGAGGTGTTCATCGTTTGCCTGTAATTTGGCATTCAGTAGTTTTTTTTGCTCGTTCGCACTTGCGAACGATTACGATATTTTGCGTATGCAAATTTTGCTTGAGCTAGAATTAAATGTCCGTCAACATATGCAAATCTTTTGACGCATTTTGCGTGTCGCGTTTTGATTGGCTGCTAGGTATGTAGCTTAGTATATAAGCTCGGGAAGTTTCGTATCTCCTCACTTCTTCTTGTTTTTCAGTTCAGATCGGGATGGTCAGTGACTAGCAGCTCTCCTGCAAGGGTTTGTGGGTGTTATGGCAAGTTGCCATGGTTAATTGTTAAGTATCAATTTTTTTCCCTAAAGGCAAGGGGTCTTAAAAATTAGAATGAATTATATTATGAATTAATTAAAATTAAAATTAAAATGAATGAAAAATTAAAATGAATTAATTGAATCCAAAGTTACCTTTAGCTACCTTTTGGCATCCAGCTCATTTAGTTACAAGTATAACACATATTCTGTAAGTGTAATTTGGAAATGTTGTATTTTCAGGCAAATGTTTAGAAAAATAAAGTAAATGTTTTTATCAAATCTTGTCTTTGGTTTGGTTGAACAGACAGCAACCCTTCAGTATTTTTATCTTGTTTTTGTTCTTTCAGCCTCACATAGTGACAAAATTTTTAACTATACTTGAACTCTCTCTCTCTCTCTATATATATATATATTATATTTATTGCTTTCTAATAACTGTATTTGTTTTTCAAACTGTTTTTTCTTATTATTTATGTTTAAAATATGTCAGTCATTTAGTAGACACCTTGCATGTAAATACTTACAGGATGTTTTTATTGATTTTTAATTATATGATTACCTTTTAGGCTTCTTATCATCTGGCAAAACCATCTGTACTGTCACAACAACTACTTAGTATAAATGTAAATGAGAAGAAAGTAAGTAAGAGTGATGTTGTTAGTCTAGAAATATTTTGGCAATTAATTTAAAATTTCTGTTTGATTAATGCATTTGGATAAAACATAGTTTTATTTTTCTATGTTTTATAGAAATCAAATTTTATAGTAAATGAAGAATACCAGTATTTTAGATTAGGCATTTATAAACTATTTAAATTATAAAAATTCTTGGTTTTATTATATAACATTATAATTTTCTGTAGTAAAAGTAGACACACACACACACACACACACACACACACACACACACACACACACACATATATATATATATATATATATATATATATATATATATATATATATATATATATATATATATATATATATACTAGCTGTTACCTGCAACTTTGTCCGCTTCGGCTTTTGAATTGGGTACAGAGAGAAATGAAGCACGTGTGAATAACAAATACGTTTGCACTATAGACAAAAGTGACTGTATTTAAATATTATTTATTACTCCCTTGTATGGAGTATAAGGAAGTAATGTGATCCCAAAAAATTTCGGGGGGCAAATTTCGATGAAAAAAATGATTTTGACTACCTTTAAATTTAATTTTAAGATTTTTTTTATGCATCTCATCATACGTTAGCATGCACGCTCATATACATGGATGTACAACCCATTTTGACCTACGGCGAGTCTATTTTGACCGTTTTTCTAAGCTGTCTATATGTACATATGTATGTAACTCGCATCTCTCGAAAACTATTGGCCATAGAATGTTGAAACTTTATATTTAGGATTGTTGTAGTTGTGCACCTCCTTTTTCAGTCCCATTTGGCTGGATAGTTTATCTACAGGGCAACCCAAAAGATTTTAAACACATTACACTCTATGGGCAGAAATTCATTAAAGAGTATTTTAGAAGTATTAGGATATCTTAAATGACTCAGAAGTGATATATGCTGCTGTTAAGGGTTTCAAACAAATTTCTCCACCGAGAACCTTGTCTTTATCATTTATAGTTCTTCTACAGGAACATTCAAAAGATTTCCAATACATTACGGTTAATGGCAATTTTAGGAACATTCATCCATTTCAAGCACAATACCATATAGTTAGGTAATGGTGGTAGGTAATTAGGTATTTATAGATGGCCAGGAATTCGGCTGTAAAAGTAGAGCAAAATAGTGGAAGAGTATAGCTGCAAGCCTGATTATAAGTTACTAAAGCAAAACCAACATGATTATGAGATTTTGAGCCATCTGTATATATGTCTTTCTAGTTTTGATATTTGTTTTTGTGGTTTAGAAATAATTGTTGATATACTATGGGGTCAGTGTTTGGTCTTATAAAAACTTCAAAAAGTTGTAGGTAAGATAACTGCAACAGCTCATGATGGTTTTTCATGAAAAAAGCATGTGGATACATTAACATCCTCCAGTTGAGTACCGACAAGACTCCTACAAATCTTTACTCGAAAAGAAGGAGTACAGACAGGACGGTTGTCATAAAGGCAGTCCAGGTGGGTGTCTAAGAATGAATTCTTTAAAGGATGTGAGGAATGAGAAAAGATGCGAAAATATGTATTTAAAGGTAGTTTTTGACGAGTGAGGGTGAGTGAAGGTTTGCAACAAGTGACATAAAGACTTTGCACAGGCGATGTCCTAAAAGCTCCAGAATAGATGTATAGTGCAATATGATGGACAATGTCAAGTTTTTTTTAGCACTGATTGACAAGCCGATCCATAGCCACAGCAAGCATAGTCCATTTTGGAATGGATGACAGTGCGGTAGATCTGCATGAGAGCATCACACTCTGCTTCCCAAGAGGTGTTGGTTAAAACCTTTAAAATGCTGAGGATTTTTTTTTTTTTTTTCCCATTTACTCTGAATATCAGAAATATGATTAGTTAACATAAGTTTTTTGTCAAAAGTTAGAACTAAAAATTTAACAGAATCCTTGACAATAATTTTAGTATGACCGAGACTAAGTTCTGGATCCGGGTAGATCCCACGCTTCCAGCAAAAGCGAGTACAAATAGTTTTTTTTTTTACAAATAAATTATACTCATTGGTATTGCACCATTTTTAGATGCATTTTCGAAATATCGTCAAATTTGGCAATAGTCAGTCATTTGGTCCATGCCCAAAATATCGCCATTTGTCATCACCCTTGGTGAGTTTTGGTGAAATATTGCAAAATTTGGCAATAGTCAGTCATTGTTTGGTGCATGCCTAAAATCTCGTGATTTGTCATCAAACTTGGTACGTTTTCCCGAAATATTGCCAAATTTGGCACCAAAAATTATTTTTAATTTTGCATAACTCTAAAACTTTTAACCGCAGAACTTTGAAATTTTGTATTGAGAACAATTGTAAGATCTAACTGTGCATCTCTTTTGTGGTTGTAATCGACTGAGTAATTTATTTACAGAGTCAGCCAAATGATTTTAAATACATTAAGGTGTATTGATACATTCAATTCATTGAAAGTCTGTGGTAATGACTACTTTGGCTATCCCCAAAGTCTCCCAACTATCTGAAGCTTGTCAGCTTTTGGAGAAATATTGCCAAATTAAGTGTCAGAAGCAAATCTTTCAAATTGAACCCAGCTGGGCTACATCAAAATATTTGGCTAGAAAACACTAAACGTTACTATTACTGTAGTATTTTATCTCTTTCAAACAAAATAAGTTTAGATGAAGTGTGCCAAAAATATTTTTGATTCAATAGACGTGCAAGGAAATCATGTGTTGTCCACATCAGAGTTTTTAACACTTTCCAACAAGGTTGAAAAGTGTTTGATTTCGGTTTGTCTGTCTGTCTGTACGTCCGTGCTCTAACTCGTGTAAATATGCATAGATTTCTACGAAATTGATACATGTTGTTGCTAGATACTGTACCACGTGCCCTATTGAAAATGGTCTATGTAGCATTTATAGTTTTTCTACAGGAGCACTCGAAACATTCCCAATGCATTGCATTCTATGGAAAGTTATTCTTTAAAGCATATCATTTTACTATATAGTTACGCTGATCTCTGACTCCAAGATAAAACTCATTTCTGCCATTACTCCAAAAAGATTACGAAATTAAGCACTAAAAAGCCCAAAAACATCTATACTGTTTGTACGATCCACTTAAAATTTTTCATAAATATGTTTAAAAATATAGAAAACAATATGCGCTACTTAAAAAATCTTTAAAATCCACACGTTCTCTCATTTTTAGCAATTTTTTGCTATTTTCAGCTCCATTTTATTTCTAAGAGTCCATTTTATTTCTGATCAGTCAAAACAATTCACTACAATATGGTTAATGGCAGTTTTGAGACAATCATCCATTTAAAGCATATAATACTATTCTACAATTTAAGTAGCAAATAATCTGACGGCGATCATGAGCCTCCCTCGAAAACTGTGTCAAAAGTTGCCAATATTGGCGACGTTTGCGATAAATTGCCGAATATGGTGAAAAAAATGTTTTGGAGCTTGGTGATATTTTCATTATTTGATGGTAAATCGAAAAATATCTAATGTGATAATATTAAGCTATGACGATTCCATTGCAAATTTTGAAAATTCATTACTCACGCTGTAATTAACCTGTTTAGTGAATTTTTTTTGTTAAGGCATGGGTAAGGGCTATCTGCCTTGCCTAGGAGTGGGAGGGAGGTTGCAACAATGAAAATCCATTAATGCGTTGGAACCCAAAAGGGCTACTAACGCATTAGCAGATTTACATGGAACAAAATTGCGAACTTTTGATGTTTTAGCTTGTGGAAATTTAATTTTAGACTGCAAACCCTTAAAAAAATGCATTTCTCGCTCTCCATTTTCACCCACCATTACGTCGCATAAGAGAAATATTTATATTTTTAACCTGTTTAGTGAATTTTTTTTGTTAAGGCATGGGTAAGGGCTATCTGCCTTGCCTAGGAGTGGGAGGGAGGTTGCAACAATGAAAATCCATTAATGCGTTGGAACCCAAAAGGGCTACTAACGCATTAGCAGATTTACATGGAACAAAATTGCGAACTTTTGATGTTTTAGCTTGTGGAAATTTAATTTTAGACTGCAAACCCTTAAAAAAATGCATTTCTCGCTCTCCATTTTCACCCACCATTACGTCGCATAAGAGAAATATTTATATTTTTAACTTACCAATAAGTTTGAGAGGTGTTAATGATTTCAGTTTGTTTGTCCATTCTGTTGTCTACCCGTCCAGAGTTCTAACTGCCGTAAATGTACATCGATCTGTGCGTAATTTATGTTTGTCTATGTGTAGAACCATGTACACTATTGAAAACTGTGTAAGTAGTATTTATAGTTCTTTTACAGGAGAAATCAAATCCAATAGATTACACTCTAAGGGCAGTCATTCTTGAAAACATTATTTTAGGCATATTCAGTTTTTTGAAAGGAAACAAAATTGAAAGACATATTATTAAGGCTCTCAAAATAATACGCTCCATTGAAAATAGTGTCTGTATTATTAATAGTTCTTCTACAGGAACACTCAAAAGCATTCCAATACATTAGAATCTGTGGCATTTGAGAGACACTAATACAAATTTTAGCATGAGACAATGAGTATAAAATTCTTCGGTTCTTCAGTTAAGCGATGGGAAAAAAAATTTTCAAGGTCTTTAATAGAGTCTCATAAAATTGCATCTATAGTGATAATACAACATTATCTTATCTCCAAAAAACTCAATTTAAGAACAATACATCTCAATTTGGTGCAAAAAACCATGTGTTGGAAAGTGTTTTATAATCGATGCATTTGGCATGATTTATCTTGTACAGAGTATAAGGAAGTAATGTGATCGTGAAAAATTTCGGGAGCCAGATTTCCACGAAAAAAATGATTTTGACTACCTCTACATTTACTTTTATGAATTTTTGCGATGCATCTCATCGTAGGTTAGCATGCACATTCATATAAATGCAGGTATAACACATTTTGACCGACTGCGAACCTATTTTGACCAGTTTTTCTATGCCGTCTGTATGAACGTATGTATGTACCTCACATATTTCAAAAGCTCTTGGTCTTAGAATCTTGAAACTGTATATTTAGGATTGCTGTAAGATATAGTTGTGCACCTCTTCTTTTAGTCCCAATCAATTGGATAGTTTATCTGAGAGACGTCCAAAAGATTCTAACTAAATACACTACACTCTATGGGCAGAAATATCTCGCATATCTCAAAAACTATTGGTCGTAGAATGTTGAAAGTTTATATTTAGGATTGCTATAACATCTAATTGTAGACCTCTCCTTTCGGTCCCAGTCGATTGGATAGTTTATCTACAGGGCTGCCCAAAACATTTTAAATACATTACGCTCTTTGGGCAAAAATTCATTAAAGCGTATTTTAGAGGTATTAGGTTGTTTCAAACGACTCTGAAGTGATATATGATAAGATTTACAAAATAAATTTTTCAATCAAAAATAGGGTCTTTATCACTTATAGTTCTGCTACAGGATTACTCAAAAGATTTCCAACACATTATGGTCAATGCAAGGCTGGCCCGAGGGACGTGTGGGGTAGGGTGCATCAAAATCCCCATATTTTTAAAAACTTTATGAAAATTTTCTGTCCCTATGTTATTTTTGTTCGAAATGCTACAAAAGCAATACAGATAAATTTAGTAAAATTTTAATAACATTTAGGGGGTCCACCGGCCCTACGGAATGTACAACAAAAACAGAAATTCTAAAAAACAAAGCATCATGACAAAAAATGAAAATTAAGCAAGCATTTTAAATAAATAATGCAATTAAGATTGTTTTGATATATAACAAAATATTAATTATAATACTAAATTTCTAATTTCAATTAAATTTGTATAAGTACACTCAATTTAAAAGTTGTTCAACTTTGGCTGTTTTCGTAGATTTTTTTTGTTTTCGTCGATCTTTTTCTACAATTTGCAGAACATTTTGGTAGTGATCTTCGTGTTTTGCCGATTCTATAAAATCAGTACTTAGCTTTACCCCTCGTTCCGCACAGTCATTGACAACATTCAATGCTTGCAAATTTGTAAATGATGCAGTGTAGGATGCAGACGCTGACCATTCTGAAACGTCTTTTACTAAAAAACTTGAGTCTAGTTCAAGCAGATAAAATAAAAACCAGGAGTCTGCTCCAACTAAATCAGAAAGAGTTGTATTATCAAGATGATCAAAATTGTCCTGAAACCGTTCAAACAAGGTTACATCTGGTGACTTTGAAGCTTCAATCTTTAGATCATCAAAAACATGAGATAAAATGACTTCTCCAATGTGATGACGGCCAGCTGACCAAAGTGCACGTCCCAGTTTCTTTTGTGTACTGATGCAGGCAGCAGTAATAGGACCTGTGTTGGAAGAGGTTGTGTCAAATGTCATGTTCACGATTGTTTGTGTGCACTGCCATAAGATGAGCTGCTCATATATTAACTGTGCAATGACTCCACCACACTCACGATTAGTTCCTAGTGAATCAGTGGCGGATCCAGAAATTTTTTTTGGGAGGGGCTAAAATTTTTAAAAAGCTTATTTCACCCAATTAAAATGTACAATAAATTAAAATTTTAGTCTAAACCAATGTATTAGGCTTTTGGGAGGGGCTAAGTAATAAAATATGATCATTTTAGCTATTTAAAATGTATAATAAAGCAGAATGTTACCCTTGAGCAATTTCTTTTGGGGGGGGGGCTGAAGCCCCCTAGCCCCTCCCCTGGATCCGCTACTGTAGTGAATATGCTGGCACACCAAGAATCTTTTGCTGTTGAACATCTCCCCAGACAATGGCGAAGCGTGTTGCTACTGAAACAAGATTAGGTTTTTTCAGAATATCATATGGTATAAATAACATTGTGCCTGTTCGTTTCTTTTGATGACGATTTCGAGCACTTCCTGAGGGTTCTTTACAATCAAAGTTTTCATCAGTAATATCATTTGTTTCACTTTGTTCATCAGATTCATCAATAGGACTAGGAATGTAATTTAATATTAAGTTGGAACTATGTTCCTTTTCGATTTTCTCTCTTCCCATTTCTAGTAGCTGTAACCATTGTTCTTTTCGTTTCACTTCTTCCCCCAAGACATTTATCATATGATCCCATTGTTGCCAAACGGTCGCTTTGTATCGATTTAAGGAAAGCACGATCTTCATTGTTATTTATTTTTCTACATTCACAGGTCATAAAGGAAACGTTAAGGCTAATTTATCTTTCATCTGCTTTACTTGTCTCTAGTATTAGGTGCAGATCTTCAATTAAGTGGTATCGCTCTTAGTTTTGAATTTCATCAAGAAATTTAATTTTTTCAGAAGCTTTTCGTTCACTGATCATTGGGATATTGGCTTTTTCATAAAATAGCTTTACTTGCGAAAGCGCTAGTTTCAAAGACTCCCATTTAGTTCTATTTTCATAAAGACCTTCTTCAATATGATACTTCATACACCTCAAACTTTGCAAATTAGTTGGAAGTTTAGAGCCATTTATTTTTGCATCATCACAAGTTATTTTGCTACCAAGACCAAACATTTTTTATGACAATCTGGTTTCCATTGTGTAATCCAAACAAAAGATGCAACTTAAATCACTGCTGTGTATCCAAATCAAAACCAAAATTGAAAATAAATAAACTACATTAATAGAAAAATCAGTTCGAACTAAAAGCCACTTTCAAACACAAAACTGATTTAAAGAAAAAAAAAAAAAAAATCTTACTGGAAGTAAAATAAACAGGAAATGCACTTTTTTCTAAGGAATTGTAATCGCAGTCAGTCTTGCCACATGTTAAAAAGCTAAGTAGAAAGAAATAAGAAATACATTTCATTCTGAAATAAGTGCTACTGTTGCCATACCATAGTTTATTAACTTTAATTATTCTTATGGTCCATATTTTGTTTTAATCACTATTCCTAGACAATTGTAAAGCAATTTGTAGTATTCTACTTACTACTGCCGTGAAAATTTAGTTTAGTTAGGTAAAAATTTGATTTTTAAATTTAGCAAGCTACTAAAACAGAATTAAGATTTTGTCCATTGCGTTGTGACTGTTGGAGTAGAAAAATAACCCAATGATCTCAGCCTTGCCTGAAGTGTGTGTTAGAAATGTGGTAAAATAAACACAGAGACATTGCATTTGATCACCAAAATATAAATTTTATTCAACAATAACAGGGGTAAACAACTGGTGGCCACACGACTTCAGCAAAAAGAAATGAAAGTAAGAAAAACACAGCGCAGGGGTTTTACAGCGCGTGGTAGTAATGCTCAAAAAACAAAAATACTAGAGTGCTTTAATTACCCATTATTAACCCTTGTAAATTAAACAGAAAATGCATAATTAAAATTGTCATGACAAAAGTAGCTCGATTGGATCCAAAACTTAAGTTAAAGGCTCTGCTGCAGCATAAAAGATTTTATCCTATCAAAAAAAGGAAAAGAAAAAATTGGGCAAACAAGTCCCCACCTTCCCCAAGCCTCACGAGGCATCTGATGAAAATCCCGCACTAAATACCTAACTGTTACTTGAAACCCCACTTTTACAATCCAACAGGTGAGTTTAAATAGTTACCAAAAAATAAAAAATAAAAAAGGGGAACTTTGCAACTTTTACACCAAAGGGTGCAGCAAAATACATTGTTGTACAGAACAACTCAAACAATTACAGGGATTAGCATAGGCCAAACCAGAATTTAACATGGCATCCACATTTATCATTTTAACAAAAGAAAATTAAACATTGTTACTGGAAGTTATACATCAGAATAGCACACAAAGTAGAAAAAAGAAAATTTAGCATTTGATTTTAAAATCCCCCCCCCCCATTAAACGTTACAAGTACCAAAAAAAGGATAGTTCTAGCACGGCTTGAAGCATGATTGACACTGATCCAGCTTATGGTGGAGAAAAAGTAGCATAAGGATGTTAGAAAAAGGAAATCGGTTCGATCTCACCCACGGATCCAATGGCAGGCCTGGTCTCGGTGTTTCAGGGAACTGACGGTCGGTCGCTGTTGGCTCCCGGAGGCGGCATCTTGGTCTCTCCTTGAAAGGGATTCTGGACGGCACAATCAGGCATCGGAGACTTCGCGATCCACATGGGTCATATTAAGAAGCACTAGCGGCTCCCGGTCGGGGAAAAAAAAATGATCACAGCATAGTAGATCTTAGTACGAGACGTCGAAACTGGTAGTAGATCTTCGTCGAAACAAAAAAAAAACAGGGGGTGGGGGCCTTATGCCCAATTCACATCAAAAGTGGCAGATGGTGACGCATCAGCATGGTGGCCAAATTGAGGCAGACGGCCAAAAAAAAAAAAAAGAATAAATTTATACGGTGATCATTGAATTAAAAAGAAGTTGGCCCTCTGGCCGTGAAACTATCTTTTCACATCTTGCAACACTTCAAAACCGCGCAGTTGGTCTGCCGAAGAGAAAATCAAGAGGCCGGAGCTGATTTCCTTTTTTCTTTACACGTCCTCACAGCACGCACGCTGGCCTCCGAACTGACGCTTTTCGCCCTTTGCGCGAGGGGCTTCCAAGAGACGCCGACCGCGGGGACCAATCAGAGCGCGCCATCTCAGCCGGGAAACTTCGAGAACATTCGATTGTCGGGGGAAGGAAAAGAGGAACGAAGAAAATGGCGGCCAGCGACTACTACACGCGGGAAAGAAACGAACTTGGCCGAGAAGAAACGAAGACAAGAACGGCCATCTTGAAATGGGAAAAAAAAGCTTAATTGATCAAAAGGGCATTAAAAATGTTATTAAATTTCCTAAAATTTTAGCGGGAGATAGCTAATCGTCCGAGACAACCCTGGGTAAAATTTGGAATAAAAATTAAATTAGAAGAGAGTAAAACTAATTAAAAACCGGACATGAACAAGAGATATTGCAAGAAATGAGTTAGGCTATTGAAGAGAGAGGGAAACTTAATAGTCAGCAGAAAATCGACAGAATTTACCTGATAATTAAAATTACACCTCCGGAGACAGGGCAAACAAAGGCAGAATTAATTTAAAGAAAAGGTAATTATTTAAAAAAAAGTCCAACAAAAAAAAGGGTAATTAGTAGTAATTTAAAAAAAGACTAGCTATTGAGTTATAGAAGGTGAGTCATCCAGACCATTATATCTCCTGACAAAAGGTATTTAAATTAAACTTCCAAGTTAATTACAAGCATTAAGAAAATAAATAATTAATGGTTAAAACAATTAAAATAAAAATTACTGCTTTTGATTTGTAAAAAACATTATCCCCCAAAAACAATTCAACATATTTATGATGAATTGTAAAAGCAAATAATTATAAAAAATATTGAATTTAGTGATTTTAAGCACCAAATCTGCAAATTCAAACTTGTTGTGGACCTCCTAAAATTGTTCAGAAAACAAAAAAATTTGGTATGACAACTTTTTGTGGGTAATGGAACATTTTCAGACTGGGGACAAAGTGATCAGGGTGTCTACCATCATGCAAAGGTCACGGAAAAGTCAAGAATTAGAAAAATGGTCACGAAAGTCAAGAAATGAAGCACTAGGTCACGATTAGCGACTCAACTCCCTTTTTCTGTTTCATTCAAATTCTTAGTTGACGATTTTCGTAACTAAATTTTCTAAACTTTTGTGCACCATTTTTAAAGTTTTGCTAATAAACGTACAATTTACCGCATAATTCTGTTGATCTTTGTTGTAGAGATATTTAATTTTGAAATCAGGGCTTATTTGCTGATCACCCTGTATATTAATAGTGTTAAATTTAAAAGTATAATTTTTCTTCATTCTATCAGTATGATGCAGGGGTTCAGAAACTGTTTTTACTCTCAACATTTCCCTCAATCCATATGCAGATTTCCCCAAAATTTTATTATATAGACTTGCATAAGTTCTGTCTTTGTTTATAGACTTGCATAAGTTCTGTATTACCATAAGTGTAAAAATATTTGCCATGTCAAGCTACATACATGCTTACTAAATAGTAATTGGTCCAAGTTAAGAGAAAGCAAACTGCTGATCGGTGAAAAAGTTGAAAAAAAAAATCGCTTTAAAAATAGGAATGGGAAAGAATAACTCGAAGAATTTTGTAATTCCTTGTTAATATCGAAATCAGTTGTATATTTTCTGCAAAATTTCCCCCTATCCTAGATTGCTGGATCATACATATTCTGCATCCCTGGCACGAATGTATTTTTGATATTAGTGTTTCGTATTTGTTATGGTCAAGAAATCAAGCTTACTTTATATGGTAGACACCCTGGTGATTTGTTTCTAGAAGGGATTTTAATGCACCCTAGTGCGGGGCCATTGGCGAAGCGCAAGAGCGGGGCTTCTTCTCTGTCCTGCCTTATGAGATAGCAAAAAAATGGCCCAGGAGCGGGGCCTCTATAAGCGCGAGGCCTTGGGCGATCGCCTACATTCGCACCCCCCTTGGAACGGCCCTGGTCAATAGCAGTTTCAGGGACATTCATCCATTTCAAACACAATACCGTCCTACCACATAGTTAAGTAATCATCCAACCATGGTCATGTGTGTCCCTCAAAAATTATGCCAAAACTTGCCATGCTTGACGACTTTGGTGTCCGTGTGTATGTATTTAACTCTCATATCTCAAAAACTATTAGTATTAGAATGTTGAAATTTCATATATAAGATTGTTGTGACATCTAGTTCTGCATCTCAATTTTTGGTTCCAATCTATTGGAGAGTTTATTTACAGGACCAACCAAAAGGATATCAATATATTAATGTCTACACACATCTTCAATTTATTACATCTGTAGTCAGTCATTGTTTGTTCCATGCCCGAAATCTCATCATTTGTCATTGACTTGGTGAGTTTTGCCGAAATATTGCCAAATTAGGCATCAAAAGTAAGTTCGTATTTTGCATATATCTAAAATTTCTAAATATAGAATGTTGAAATTTTGTAACATCTAACTATGCATCTCTTTTTTGATTGCAATCAACTGGGTAATTTATTTACAGGATCTCTCAAATTACTTTAAATACATTAAGGTCTATGGATACATTCAATTCATTGAAAGTCTGTGGTCAATTACTACTTTAACTATTCCCAAAATCTCGCAAACTATCTCAAGCTTGTCGACTTTTGGCGAAATATCGCTAAAATAAGTGTCAGAAGCAAATCTTTCAAATTGAACCCAGGGTGGCAATATGAAAAATATTTGGCTAGAAATTGCTAAACCTTAGTATTGCTGCAGTATTTTATCTCTTTCAAACAAAATAAATTTAGATGAAGTGTGCCAAAAATATTTAATAGACATGCAAGGAAGTCATGTGTTGTCCACATCAGATTTTTTAAAATGAAGTATAATATATGGTAGTACACTTCATATAATGCATGGTAGTATACTTCATTTAAAATAAAAGAGTATGCAGAGTTACTAAATTTAGATTTTTTTTTTTTTTTTACACATTTGGTAAATAGAGACAGTTACCACAACATTTGCAAACTATTTTGAGTGTTCTTGTAAAAGGAATATTTATGCTATTTGCATGAATTTTAGCCTGTGTTAATCAGAAATAGTGCAACTTCCTATTAATGCAAAAGTTTTAGATTCGGTTCTGTAGTTAGAGATACCCATAGAGCGTAATGTATTAGAATCATTTTGAGTGTTCCTGTAAAAGAACTATTTATGCTACATGCATGAATTTGAGCCTATAATTCACAGGAATAGTGCAGCTACTCCTATCAGTGAAAAAAATTTTGGAATCGGTCCAGTAGTTACAGAGATACACATGGAGCGTTATGTAATTCTTAAAAGTATCCCTATAAAAGAACTATTTGTGATATTTGAATAAAAGGTAACATATAATACTCAGGGCCCAACCAGTGGCAGAGAGGTTCTGCTTTCAAAACTGGAAGGCGGGAGGTTCCAGGTTCAAACGCCGGTTGCGCCTGTTGACCTAGACGTTTGGAGTTTTCTATGGTTTTCACCGAAACCTTGGGCAACTATGGGTTAGAATCCCTTAGAATGTCCCCCACAGAAGGCATTCCCCGTATAGGCCTAAGATCCTAGTGCAGCCAATTGGCCTTAATCCACAAACAAACGGTAATACTCAGGAATAGTGTAACTTTCTATCAGTGAAAAAAGTTCTAGAATTGGTTCAGTAGCTACAAAAAGGCCCATAGAGCATAATGTATTAAAATTATTTTGAGTGTTTTTGTAAAAAAATTATTTTTGCTATATGCTTGAGAGGTTGCCTTTATGTTACTCCAGAGTTATAAGCTATCTTCATTCCAAATTTTTAAATCCTTCAAATTTCTTTTATCCAAATCCGTTCAGCCATTTTTGTGTGATAGTCACAAATATTCAAACACACAAACATACACATTTATAGCAAGGGTTTCCAAACTTTTTTCACTGCAGCACACCCTTGTAAGGCTAAAAGTATTTCAGGGCAGCCTTCTCTGGCTAAAAACATTCTCGGCAGATTACCTATGAATAGGAAGGTTTAGAATTAGGGATGCACTGAATATTCAGTTGGTATTCGGTATACTGCCTATTTGGCAGACAAACCGAATAGTAAACAAATTTAAATATTTGCCAATTAGTAAACGAATACATTTTTTTACACCAGGAATGAAAGATCTAGTTTAATACCACAGAATAAAATTAATTTATCACATTCAAAGTAATTTTAATGCAACAGAAATACTCGGATGTTAAATTAAAAATTTTGTTGTTTTTCAGTTTTTCTTTAATCTTATGACACATTACATTCACCTTGCTATTACAAACCAGGGCTGGACTGGGCCATCGGGCGATCGCCCGATGGGCCCGTGCTCTAGATCCAGAGGGCCTAGACATGACAGCGACCCGCTAGGTCGCAACTCGCGATGCAACATTTGCAAAGTGGGGACTATCTATATTGTATGCTCAATAATGTGGCCCCGGTATCTAAACTATTTTTATAAACATTAAAATTGCAATGAGTTTTATAAAACATGTTAAAACACACATTGGAACAAGCGGTGTACAATGTAAAAGTGAAAAAAATAGCAACTGCTCGTAACGGAAGCTCGGTATTGATGCGAAAATCCCCACTTCCTTTCAATAGAGAATTGAAAAAGACTGACGAAACTAAACATTTTAAACATTACTCTCTATACACCTCCATGTACACTTAGGGCATACCAGACCCGTAATGTCTCAAAATTGTCTTAAAAACAACTGTCATAGTAAGAAAATAAACATATATATTTTTAAAGCAATAGCACGCCCACATTCTTGTGAAAAAATGAAATAAATAGACAGTAACTCTGAATTCACAACTTTTTTAAAAATTTAGTTGAAACATAATCTATCATTAGCAATATTAGTAAAATGAAACAAAAGAATGTTCAGACCTTTCTTTTCCAGATAGAGAAATTTTTAATTACCATTTCTAGACAGCCCCACCAGTGACTGAGCGCATAGTGCTCTCAACCGGGAGATGGAAGGTGCCTGTTTCAAGACCAAGTTGCATCCGTCGATCTAACCATTCAGAGTTTTCCGTGGTTTTTCCAAACTTAGTGTAAATATGGGTTACGACCTCTTAGAAAGACTATCAAGGAGATCACCCACCTCGGCCTATGTACATAAGTGGCCGTAATTCTGCAAAAATAAATCTACATTAATTATGGTCTGCTGAAAAAAGAAAAAACAGAATTTTCTGAAGATGTTAAAAAATACTTCAAAACATTATTTTCAAATTAGCTGAGTCCAATATTTCTTCTTTTCCCCACAGTGTCTGGGGGGAAAAAAGTGCCAAATAAATGCAAAACACGAATTTTTCACTGGCTGCCTTGTATGCTAGAATCGAAAATTAGTTAAGTGATGTCTGTTTTTGCCAATATTTGGGTAAATTATAGGAGAGGCTCGAGCCCCTCCATGGGCCCTTATAACTGTAATCTGAGCATCTAAGACAATAGTTTCTTAACTAAAATGCCAACAGCCTCCATTTAGTGAGTGGGAGCGAGGGGCAGTCTTTCTTTTGATAAATATTTAACTAATTTTCTTTAACTATTAATGAATATTCTAAATCATAAAGAATCTTACCTAATTCATTAAAAAATTGATTATACATACATACATACATATAGTAAGACCTGATAAAGTTAAAATAAGCGCATCAAACTTGAAATATTTTAAATATCATCCAATTCTGTAATTTCTGCATAATCTAATTTTTGGTGCCTTAACATAACAATAAACCAGTTTTAAAAGAGTATTCTCAAAAGTCTATTTTGAATTTTTGATTATACAATTTTTCAAAAGGAAAGGTTAAAAAAAAAATATTTTATAGGAACGCTGCTTGTTGGACAAAGAGAGGAGTACAAGTAATCTGGAGGTATACAAATAATGAGCAAAAATTATTAGAAATTTCACAAGCTTTCGACACACTTTTCATCACTTATCAGCCTTGACAGTTCTGACTCCTGGTTCTATAAAAAAGGTATGGGAATGGAGGTATTAACTCTGAATTAAAAGAAAACCTGTGTTATAAAGTCAGAACTAGTTGCTCTTAACCATGCTTCCCTTCAATCTTATAATTTAAACCTCCAAGCGGCTGAGACGTAAAATCCTGTCAACTTCGTTCCAGTTTTCACTGCAATGCATCTATAACTTAAATTATTTATAACAGTCAGGTATCATAAAATATGTTCCAATATTGAAGCTTACATGTAATTTAGGAACTTGTTTTTTAATAATTACAAATCTTCCTATCAAAATTTTATTTTTTGTATTATTTAAAGCTACATGACTATTTTACCGTAAAAACAACTTTACATTATTTGCCCATTTCCAGGATGCTCAGAGGGTTAAATATTCACCTCTGTACTTCGAGTGTATTAAATATACTAGTACAAGATGACATGACAGAATGGCTTGTTCAAATCTCTACTTTTGAGAATAATGAAGTTACAAATTTTTAGATAAAAGTTCCCACCATTGCATGGTACGCATCTGCTATGATAGCTGAATGATTTTGTACAGTGTCCAAGGCAATTGATACATTTTTATAAAGTCTTTTATTTGTCTATGTAAATCAAATCCTAAATATCATTCACAATGTTTGGATCGATTTCTTCATAGTGTTCATTAGCCATTTTGAAGTGCTATTTTGTTATGGTTTACTCTTTCATATTAACAGTTACAGTTTACTTTTAATTCTGACTTGTTGACTTTAATGGAAGTAGGTTAAATAGTAGACAGTTAAATGAAGTTATTACAGGATTTCTTTTCCCAATTCAAGTTTTACTTTCACTTTACCTCCATAGTTTTCTAATCAATATTTAACTTTAAAATTTTCCAACAGAGAAATCTGGTATGTAAAATATTTAAGATCTGTATGTGTATGTATTTGTCTCATTAAATGAAATTAATACAAGTATCAGTTTATTAATTAAAAATATTTGATAGGCTATTACAATAATGACAATAATGCTCAACATTAGTCAAAACTTAGTTTCTGAATGTAACTATTTCTAAGTATCTAATGATAAACATATAAATTGAGAATTTAAAGCATGCTAAAATAATTTAATTGTCTTTGATTAGCTAAAATATTTCAATTAAACTCAGATAAGCAAACGCAATAATTCTCAGTTCACCAAGTAATGTACCGATATATACACCTTTATAGCTATACTTAATAATTACTACATGCTAGATTTGAGTAATTTAATTTTTACCATTTTCCTAGTTTTTATCACTTTTTGCCACTGCATAGCTGCCATACCTCCCGATTTTTCCGGGAGACTCCCGAATTTCAGAACGAACTCCCGAAAAGTTTATAAATCTCCCGAATTTTTCCAAATTATTCCCATATTTTATGTACTTATCAATTTTTGAAAAAAATTTACAGAACTTGTTAAATGCTAACGACAGAAACTGAAAAAACTTCACTAAGACTACTCCAGAGGGCAAAGATTACTTAAAAGTATGGTTACCATAAAAGAACAAAAAAGCAAGGGAAAACAACAGTGATTACCGAACCTAAAGCAAAACATGTCCTAAATCTACGACGTTCTTAGCGGACATAGCAGAGTAACAGGAGGACGATAATGCGCACCTGGGATATACGTTTTCACTGCATCTCGCACTGCGCCTAGCTAGACTAAAGTCAGCTAGAGTGAGTGCAATGTTACTGATTTCTGAGTTCGTAAATTCAAAACTTAGTTCAGAGGGGCAAATTCTTATTTTAGATCCCCGATGTTTCGAAAGGCATCTGATACATAATTATGTACTTGGCGAGCTACTACACAACAATAATTATCTACCTATCGCCACTGGAAAACCGTTGTCGGTGAGCTATTGTTACTCGCGACGTATTTTTATTGCTGTTTTGCGCACTTGATGAATCTATAAATTTTTTCCACGGACACGTACCAGCTTAACTGACACTTCTATTGTGGATTATTGAGAAAATGGCAGATGTTAGCGAATATATTAGAAAACGTGGATTGAAAACGAAATGTTAGTGGTCATTTTCGGATCCAAAAATTTGCTTGGTTTTGGAAAAATCGTTGGCCGAACGAGAACTTCCAAACATTTTATGAATGCTAAACTGGAATTTTTGTTTAAATAAAGCAAACTGACGGTCTGCGCGACAAATAAAACATATAAAAGTGCAGCTTTTAGTAATGGTATTTAAAATATAAATCTTGTCATATTCCTTTAGGTCTTCAACATGCAAAGGAAGTAAAATAATTTATGGTAGTTTAAATATACTTTATTTCTTAAATAAATAAATTATTAATAATAATTCCAATAAATAAATACTTCGATATTTATAGCTATTAAAACGTACACATCTTAATTTTATGCTGAATAAAAGAATAATACTTTTTTAAAATGTGAGTTAATGTTAAGAAATCCGTAAGAGAAAGAAAACCAAAATTTTCCGAGTTTTTTCTTTTTTTTTCATTTTCTTTTTTAAACAGTTACGCGGATTTTACTAAAAATATATACCGTAACTTCGTGAAAAGTTAACTAATGGTAAGACCACGGACCGATTAAAAGGGTTGGGGGGGAGCGATTACTCCTAAGCTACAGGAAAAAGAAATTCTATTTTACTTCCATAAAATAGACAAATTTCAACTAACCGCCCATAAAATTGCATTAATCCGTCCTTAGGCAAGACGTATCGCCCTCTTAAATAAATAAAAAGATTACTTTTATTAATCATTTATGAAAATGTACATAACCAAGGAAAAAAAAAAGAAGAAGAAAAGATCATTACTATAATTCTCATGGGTCAAGCCACATAATACTTAATTTTAAACAACATTCAATTGATACTCTCTCTGGGTTAAAAGTAACGAAATATAAAATTTAAAAATTTGCGCTCGCAATTGAAAAAAAAAAGAAAGAAATTGAGGCGACACAAGTCATGTTTTAACATCTCAGCAGAATTCGCTCGCTCTCTTGCTTTATTAACCAGCTCGCCGAGTGAAGACAAAACAATAACAACCTTCGCGATGACGACGCGGCGTCGGTATCTCGGTTTGTGAAGGCCCGTTTTCCCCTGTATTACATAAATTATTTTTTTAAAAAAGCACATTCAAAATTGGTTCTTCTGCATATCGGGCTGAAATATTTCTAAAATGGTTTCACGAATCTTGTCCGTACCTGTAACTACGTCGATGCTTTAAATGGCATAATGGGGAAAAAAATAAATTCAAATGCTCCCTGCATGACGACGTGCCGTCACTTGAAGTGCATCTATGTGCTTTATTTTCTACAGAAATAAATTTGTTAGCATCGGCTTCACCGGAGCTTACGTGCTAACAACAGATCAAAAAGCAAGATCAATATACTAAATTTTTTTGCATAAGAAATTTATTTCAGCCAGATAGTCCGCGGACTATACTAGCTAAATTATGGTAACTAACTATCCCCGATCTCTGGGTTCCATATTTGCCAACTGAACTTCAATCTTTTTGCAGCCTTTTGGTAAATGAATAATTTTAAAAACAAGATGTAAAAGAGAGATTTTAATACTTTGTTAAATTAAAATTTAAGGCATTTTAGTAACTCAACTCAACAGAAAAGTATTATTTTCCCCATAATATGTTGATTGATTTCTGAATCATTTTCCCTTCAATTTTAAAATCAGGAAAATCGCTATTTCGTTTTATTCTCATGTGCAGGTTTTTCTTTGGTAATTATTTTTACAGTTAATTTTAAAAAGCATAATCTTGTGAGTTGGTATTTTGCAGCTAATATAGGAAGGAGCAGAACATATGTCCCTGTCATAAGTTCCACTTCTGTGTGCTGCAAGACTGCTAAGATTCTAAAATTTTACCTGAGAAAATATTTAGAAATTTATTAAAGAATTATTTTTTTTTTCCAATAAAACAAGAAAACTTCACTTTTATTCTATCATTTGAATGCTTATTTTAGAAAATGTCAATGCCATATATATAATTTTTCATTCCATTTCTGATTAAAAAAAAAAAAAAAAAAAAAAAAAAAAAAAAGGTCTTAAAATATATATATTTTTTTCTTGAGAATCAATTTTTTATTTTATTTTCATATCAAAAGAATAGTCTGAAATTTGGATGTGAGACTTATGATTTGTTCTAGGATTTTATTATATTACTTAAGATAATTATTTTATAGCCTGTTTTCTTTTAATAAATATTGTATATCTAAAACTGATTATTAAACATTTACAGTGCGTAGTTATTTTCTTCAGGATCACAGTCAATTTGTTTGTGGTTGAAATTTAAATGGTAGAAATTGTTTAGTACACCATTTAGTTTAGCAGTGGTTGAATTTAAGCTCACACATTATTCCCCAGTTCCATGTTTTTGCATTATCAACCTTGTTATATATATGCCTGAAAATACGTGCATGTAAATTTTTCGCTGGAAAATATGTCCACGTGTATTTCCTCTTTTTTGCTCTTCAGCTGTTTTCATGCCTGCGAAAATCCAGGGGGGGGGGGGGGGTTGCAAGTGCCCCCCCCCTTCCCCTATGCTGCCAGCACCCATGAATGCAAATAGTTCAAAAGTATTTACTGTTTTTTTATATAACAGTAGATATATATAAGTATTTATATATCTACTGTTGAAATAAACAAAAAATTGTTTATTTCTTTAAAAAAGTATCGCATTTTAAAATTTGCTGTTTTAATAAATGTTTTAAGCTATACATTTTTCTTGTATATGTAATTTTCTTGGTTACTGATATATTACGCATGTGTACATGGAGTTTTTTCATCTATAACAAGGGTTTTTTAAAGTCTCCCTAATTTTTTAAAAATCTCCCTAATTTTTTCGAAAATCTTCCTAATTTTCATTCTCCAAGGTTGGCAGCTATGCCACTGTCCTGCAAAAATATCTCTATGCCGGCAAATTGCCCAACTATGCTTACAAAAAAAAAAAAAAAAAAAAAAAAAAAAAAAATTCACTTAACCAGAATTTTATGATCAACCAATCCGTAAGTTTAATTACGTCCACCTTTGGCTCATTCGCTGTATATTTTTGTAAATATGTATTATTATGTTCCATTCCTTTATTGAATTAAACTTTATAAAATGAATTTAAAATGTTATGCATGTATTGTTCTTTTAGGTTTTTAGTATGGTTTCATTGTTTGGTGGTCAACTAAATAATTAAAGAAATATACGAAAATAATACAAAAGTAGTATACAAAATTAATCTGATAATAATGAATAATAATAATATAACACTACTGATAGTGTGATATTGTAAACTACTAATATACAAAGTTAAACTGATTCAAGATCAGATTCAATATCGGACTCATCAAACAATTAAAAAAAATTCCTTCATCGTCATCGGCTCATCATGTACACGTATTGGGTTAGAATCCCTTAGAAAGACCTCCACGGGGGGTGAGGAGCACCCTACCCTTCGGCCTAGAGTCCACGCGTAGCTAATTGGCCGTAATCCAACAAGAACAACAACATGATACACGTTTTCAATCTTTGTATCACTACATTCTTCCTGGTATGAAAATCGACTTGAAAAGATGTCATTGTGCTATGGAATGCAGGAAGAGAACATTTGTCTTATAAAAAGGCATTTTTGACTTCTGATTTAAAAAAATAATTAAAAATTAAGGACCCTCGTATAAATCAACCCTCCAACTTTAAAGCCTCTTTTTTGTCCAACATTTCTTGACTTATATGCGGGTAAATATGTTATATTGGAAACATGGTATTATTTTGTTTCATTCTCATTATCAAGGTATGTTAGGCATAGGCGCATTCACGGAGAAGACTAAAGAGTCTGAACACTCCCCCTTCCATAGGTTAAAAATCAAAATAAAATTTCCTTCAAAGTCTTAAGACTTTGAATTATTGAATTAAACTATTTTTAAAGTTGTCTTTGAAAAAAGCTTTATTAAAAAATATTGGGTATTAAATAAATTTTCTCAGAGAGAGAGATAATGCCATTGCCAGCATTTCTCAATCTGTGGGGTGCGACCCCCTTGGGGGTCGCAGAGTGTTTGCAGGGGTGACGCGACAAAAACCAAAGAGCAAGTAGTGATGCATGTTTTTTAAAAAATCATATTATTTATTCTCATTTTTACTCAAAAATATATCCATTTTTGCTTAAAATTTTTCATTCAAACTTTACTGATAACATTAATTTGTAGAAAATTAGACTAATGTTCATTGTTAAAGATTAAAAAAACTGAATGTATAGTGAAAAATGTGAGGGGGGGGGCGCCACCGTAAGCTAGCCTTTGTGTGTGTGGGGGGGATGACGTTAAAAGGTTGAGAACTGCTGCCATATGCAACTCAACTTGGCTTTAAAGTCATTTAAGGGAACAGATAATTTAGGATGATATAAGCGAGTGCCATTGTAAGCGAGCTTCTGCCCTTTATCTGTGTAATTGAACGTTCAGATAATATCTTAATGTTGTAAAAGAGTTCATTATACCAGAGTTCAGATATATTTGTGCATCTCCCCCAGCTAAACTAATATC
Organism: Cheiracanthium punctorium; assembly: GCA_038373885.1. Taxonomy (NCBI): domain Eukaryota; kingdom Metazoa; phylum Arthropoda; class Arachnida; order Araneae; family Cheiracanthiidae; genus Cheiracanthium; species Cheiracanthium punctorium. Next base: position 124,463 of record JAWZYV010006146.1, read on the forward strand.
CTACATGTGCCCGCAACTAATGTTAGGGGACCGGGCCGGTCAAATTGCCCGGGCTTTTTCAGTGTTCCAGTCCGGCCCTCATTTAATTTTGAAACAATAACCTGAAAACTTAACTCATAATATTAAATGTTTATAAATATATAAAGTCAGTTGACAGATAATTTTTTTTATAAAATATGGAGATAAAAAAATTGTCATTTCATAAATATTAAAAAAGGTAGTTAATTACAGGGGCGTATCCAAAGCTTATTCCCAGAAATGAGACCCTTTACTCAGCTTACCATTTGATATTTAGCTTACAATTAAAACTTAGCTTACGATATGATACACAGCAGGGGTGATTGTTTTCCGGGGGTAGCCCGGATTTCCGGGTTTTTTGCCTATTCTCTCCGGGTTTGTAACTCTTTCTGAGAAAACAGTTATGTATGAATCAGATCAACCTATTCAGTTTTGTTAAAGAAATCGTAATTAAATTGCTTCGTTATTTTTTTTTTTTATCCGAACAGCTTTCACGTAAAAATATTTATTCTAGCAGCAGAAACATAGTTAGTTTGGCTGGGGTCATTTGTCAGCAGGTGTGGAAAGGAGGGGGGAATCGGATTCTTTCAACTGATAAGGATGGAGTCTGAATGTCTGCACTGGACTTTCTTTCTTTGAGCTCGTACCGGAAGAGAAAGTGTTTATAAGTTCTATGAGAAGAGAATGGGGTGGCTGGGAATGCTCTTTCAATAGGATGAGTGGATGTGTTGGAACACGTGTTGGAATGTGAGAAAACCCATCTCCTATACATCCGGATTTACGTATTTTCACTCGGTACTCTACATGGTGAGCGGAAAAAACGCCACCGGAAAAAACGCCACATGGAAAAAACGCCACCCGGAAAAAACGCCACTTTTAATAGTTTTATGATGTAACATAGTCGTTATATGCTAATCGATGAGGAAAGGAGCGTAGCCAGAATTTTTTTTTCGGGGAGGGGGGGTTGTATTTATTTACATTTAATTTCCTGAAAATTTTATTCGACACCATAAAGTAACTTTGTAATTAATTATATATGTCTAATAATAATATTTTCTATAATTATATATAATTAATTATATATGTAATTAATTATATATTATATAAGATCAATGAAAACCGTAGATCAGTGCTTTTAAGACAACCTCTCTAATAGGAATTGGAAGGAATTATGATTTCTGATTAATATTAAAAATATAAAACTTTTTATCTTCAGTGTAAATTATGATGAAATAAGTCATTTTGATTTTGTGTTTAAGGTCCTTAAATTAAGGAAGATATGCACGAGGGCTGTCTGCTTAATTAAGACATGCATTGGGCGGAGAACTTTTTGAGGGGCTCTAACGCTTATTCAAGATACAACTGGAGAAAACAGTTGCGCCGTAGGCCAGAACCCTAGACCTACACACCTCAGCCCTTTACCCAATTGTCAGGAAATTAGTAGAAAGTATTTATATTATAATGCAAAAGGTCTTTATTTATATCTTATAAATTTTTTATTTATATCTTATTTATTATTTATTTATATCTTATTTATAATTTATATCTTATAAAGCTCTTTCCCTTGCCTGTCTTTCATATACAAAGAAAAAAAAATCCATTAAAATAAAAAATTAAAAAAAATCCTTATCCCCCCCCCCACACACACACACCTATGTGTTTATTAAAAACCCAGTTAGGGATTTTATTTCTTTGATATCTTAACACTTCCATGTCATCAGAGTACCTGCATGCAGTTTTGGGGTCATAGCCCCCTGAAAGCTTCATTTACTATTAAGTAATTGGCAATCTTTTTTAACGGAAACCAAAAGCTTTCTAGGAAAGTCTTCCCCCACCCCTCCTTAGCGCCTACCGAATTATGCCCAAATTGACTTATTGAATTAGACATGTGCTTTCCCCCACTTCTGGAAAACAAAGTACATTAAACCTCATAATTCAACTGAATACCCATTCCACCCCCACCCCCATTTTCTGCAAAACAAAAGAAATTTATTTCAAATATTTAATTAAATTATTACACAAATATCTTTTCAGGTGGCGTTTTTTCCGGCAGCGTTTTATCCGGTGGCGTTTTTTCCAGGTGGCGTTTTTTCCGGCGGCGTTTTTACCGGTGGCGTTTTTTCCGGCGGCGTTTTTTCCTACATTCACTCTACATAGATAGTAGAGAGTGCTGTTCAATGGATTGATTGTTGTCATTACGCGTTTATCGTAGTTAAATGTGCAGGCTGTTAAATCGTTTTTCAATATGAAATATCTCAAACCAGGTGACGATATTTCAGAATTAGAAAAAGAAAGTAAAAATAAATTTCGATGGGAATGGCTGGAGAAAAATGATAAATTGAATGAAAAGTTAAGTGTGTGGTGCCGAAAGATAGATGTTGGAGGTACATGCTTTTGCATTGCATGCAACACGTCTATTAAGTATATTAATGAAGGATTGAAATCTTTAGTTAGCCATTCTGGGACATTAGTGCATAAGAAATCACGGGATTCCGTTAAACAGACCCAGATTTTATGCTCTCTTTTCCCTGGAGCGAGGAATGTCTCTGAAAATGATGCAACAAGAACTGTGGACTTGGCTTCCAGAAAAACTAGAACAGAAGCTTTAATTTTATCCTTTTTGGCTGAAAACTCGTTGTCATTTTCTTTAGCTCCAAAAATTATTGAACTGTCAAGAAACCTATCTCGAGATGTAACTGCGTTGAATTCTGTAGAACTTAGCAGAACGTCAGCATCGTACAAATTGAAATACGGACTTGCCAAAACAATAAAAGAACAACAAATCAGAGAGCTAAGAAAATCTTTTTTCTCTCTTAATGTGGATGAAAGCACAAACAAAGCATCTGAAAGTATTCTTGCAGTACTTGTGCAGTACTTTTCAGAAGAACAAAATAAAATTGTTTTAAGGCACCTGGCCTCTATAAAACTAACGGCAGGTGATTCAGAATCTATATTTTGTGCTCTTGTTTCCCTGTTTGATGCTAACGGACTACTTTGGGATAATTTAGTAAGCATTTTAATGGATTCTTGTAACACTATGCGCGGAAAAAAGAATGGAGTTGAAACGAAAATAAAACAACATAAAGCGCCACATTTACTTAATATCGATGGTGAAACATGCCATACGGCAAATAACTGCGCGAAACAGTTTTGCCAGCCGTTTTTGAAGCACGTAGAAATTTTGTGTGACAATGTGTATTTTGATCTAAAAAGTACTGATAAGCGAGAAATTTTTTTTCAGATATGTTGTATATTGAATTTAAAACAGTTAAAACCATTAAATAGGCCAGACCATCGATGGTTGTATGTCCTTTCAGTCATTGAACGTTTGAGATATTTGTAAGATGCTTTATTGATATTTTATTTTTCATGGATCGGCGCAGATGCGGAAGTATATGAAGATCAAATGACAAAAATTTATGAAAAACGGCAGTTATCAGCTGTTCAAATCGAAACAATTCAGAAAATACAGTCCACTTTAAAAAAAAAGTTTTTGACGGAGGATGGAAAATCAAGAAAAAATAGAATCATACAGAGATTGTTTGTGCAGCAGCAAAAGACTCTAATACACATAAGCATATATAATGCAGTATTGCCCCTTTTTAACAAGTATGTTAAATTATTTCAGTCAAAAGAATGCCAGTTACATGATCTTCATGTACAAATGGTTCATTTAACAAAAGTTTTTTGCTTTTTTTTTAAAGCATGAACTTGTGTCAGATATAAGCAATTATCAAGATGTTTTGAAAATTGATGCTGCGGACACCAACAATTATCTTTCGGATAAATTGATATATTCTGGAATTAACGTTCTTGACTTCACTAAACAAAAAAATTCAAATTTAATTGTTAGTGAATCAATACAGATATTAAAAGATGCTTATTCAAGGTGTGCAACGTATATGCAAAAAAAACTGCCTTTAAATAATTCATTGTTGATACAGCTTTCAGCTCTAAACCCTACTTTGAGAGGTGAAACTACAACATTTTCTGCGCTAATGAAAGTAGCAGGATTTTTGAAAAATGTTGTTACATCACAGGAAGAATTACTCAAGTTAGATCTGGAACTTAGACAGTATCAAACTGATAATTCATTAGCACTTTACGAAGATAAATCTGTTACTGAATTCTGGGCTAAAGTTATGGAAGTCAAAGAAGGAAATAGCCAGAAGTATGAAATACTCTCAAAAATGGTTAAGGCTATTTTAACATGTTTTCATGGACCATCAGTTGAGAGCACTTTTAATTTGATGGATGATATTGCCTGTGAAAACAGAACATCATTGAATGTGTGACTTGTGAAGTATTTGGTTCACTAAATCCAATGTATGAGCCAATAGACCATGAGTTTGGAAGCAATTTACTAAACAGTTGGTCAGCCTACCAATCAGCACTTAGAACAAATATTCTTCCGAATCAAATAATTCCTTCATCTCAAAGTGTAATGACACCATGTTCCTCAAAACAATGTACTGAGGATATTCCTCAGAGTCAAATCAGTCCTGCACCACCAAGTGTAATGATACCATGTTCCTCAAAAGAATCTACTGAGGATACTCAAGAAAGCAGTAGAAAAAGGAAGTCTACTTCAGCAACTAACAGTACAGCTAAGCAGTCAAAAATTACTTTTTTTTTACAAAAATGATACAAATTTAATTTTTCTGTTTTTGTAATAACATTTAGTGAAGCTACTACTATTAAATTAAATATAAGGCATTCATAAAAAAATAGTTTAAATACCAGAATATACTTTCTAAAGCAATTTTATTTCAAACGAAGATTATAAATCTAATCTAAATTTTAATAAATGCAGTTTCTCTGACCCCCTTTAAATGTATATGTTTAAAAAGGAGTTTTTAAAGTAAACATGCAATTTTGTTTCATACCAGATAAGTTACATGATTTATTAGGAGACTGCAAGATTTTAGATGTCTCCTTGTTTTTTAAAACTCTAAAACCCTACTTTTTCTACTCTTAGTGAAATTTTGGATGCTTGAGAAAAGCTTGTGTGGCTCTAAAAAATGTTGAGGTTTTACCTATTTCATGTTTGAAAATTCTAGCATTTCTACTGTTTAAATATATATGTAATATATATATCATTAATGGCTTTTTGTGGATTTGAAACTCTGTACATAGACTGTTGTGAAAAGAAACAATTAATTACAGAAGATCACAATTTAATGTCTTCTGAAATATAATATATGCCAATGTTGAAGAGTGTGTTATCCAAGAATCTATTGGACTTTTTTGTGTATGTTTCTGAATCTACTGGTTTCTCTTTCCCAGATGTGCGCAGGTATGTAGAAAAATAAAATTATGTTGTTCTAAACTGCGCACCCTGATTTAACATTGATAATTTACCATAAATTCAAAATCATTAACTTTAATATATCATTATCATAGTGTTCAGGATTTTTTATATTCACAGCGGTAATTTTCAGGATTTTTTACTTTGTGTCACAATCACCCCTGACACACCCCCCCCCTCCCCAAAAAAGAGAAAGAAATTCTGGCTTCTCCACTGGTTAATAATATATGAAGGACACACTTGGATATTAAATTTCCCAGTATTTTAATTTTCTGGAGTTTTAACACCATATGAAATACTAGCTGAAGTACCCGTTCTTCGCACGGAATTGATATTGTTAAACCAACTAATACAAATGGAAAATAGATAAATTATATTAAACATATTCTGGTTTTGGATTTAATTGCCTACAAAAACTGTTTACAGTATTCGTTAGGCATATTCTAACTATACTTGATTAAAAAAAAAAATAATGTTTGGAATATGAATCATAATCTGCGAGCGTTCCGTATTTGTTTTCCTTGTTCCATAAAATACGTCTTCAAAATTGAGTCTGCTTTAAAATCGTCTCTAAAACTTTTTTATATCCTCGCCAGGAATATTCTTACTATACTCCATTTTTATTTGTATGAATATAGATACCAATACTCCTATTACTAAATAAACAGTAGGGTTTGCGATTTCTTGACAAATATGGATGAAATCGCCAATCTGGGTCCAGTTTTGGGGACTTATTTTTTTATGCTAAATTTTGGCAATAAATCATCAAAAATGAAAAACCTTGGCAAGTTTTCACATTTAATCTGGCAACCCTTTAAAAGTAATTCGCCCTTTCACCAGGAAGACAAAAATCTTTGTCTGAAATTAACAGCACTCACGAGCTAAAAATATACATGAAAAACACTTTTTTTGGTAAACTACCCCCTATTGAGATCGATTTTTTAAAAACCTTGAAAAAGATTTTTATGAATTTGTGTTCGATACTTTTTAATGCAAGATTTTTATAGCTATTTTCATTTCCCTTCGATATAAGATGAGATGAAAATAGCATTTTGTCCTCTCACACCAGTTTGTACACGAATTCTAAAAAACCCTGAAAATGATTTTAGGCATGGCTCGCGCTAGACTTCAAAATCTGCGAGTCATGTTGACTTGCAGTCAATAAAAGTGAGGTCAATTTTTGAAAACTGCGAGTCAAAGTAAAAAAAAAAACCAGTTTTTTTTTTTTTTTTTTTTTTTTTTAAATCGAAGAAAGAGAAAATAAAGACGTTTCTTTTTTTTTTTTTTTTTTTCTCGGGTAATTATTGATTTTCACCTACATATATTTCTCCATAATGCACGATTAATATAAACTAGATTACAGACATGAGTAGCATAATTTTTTCAAATACAAATGCTAAAACAGTGATGAAAAATCGACAGAAAAAAGAAGTAAATAAAAAAAAAAAAATTATAAAATTGTATTCGTGCATAAAATGCACATTTCCACTTACCTTTTTTCTCATACACAATGAAATTTCAAAGTCTTGTTATACTTAAGAATAATTAAATAGAATTTAACATTTTTAATAAAATATTTTACATAGTATTAAAGTATGAATATTTTATTCTTTATCTACACATTTTCTCTGTTTTACAATTTCAAAATATTTAATGCTTTCTCCAAAAGGAAATTCTGTTAATGGTATAGTATTTAAACTTCAGTCATTAAATTAGACAGACTTTCATCTTTCAATGCAGTTCTGTAGCAGTTTTTAATCCTGTTTTGGACGCTGAATGCTCGTTCACAACAAGCACTGTTAAGCGGAACTATAAGAGCACAGCTGGCTAATATAGAAAAATTTGGAAAGAGATCTAGAAAAATCTGGAAAGCGAGAGAGCAAACATCGTTATCATGTCCGGCTGAAATTTTGCGAGTCAAATTTCACTCACAGTTTCAAAAAGTGAGAGTCAATTTAAAAAAAATAATATCAATTTACGAGTAAAATGAGAGTACGCGCAAGCCCTGATTTTAGGTATCTCTGTTAGCTATATTTAAAGCAAGAATTTTAGGGCTATCTCTTTTTTTCCTTTGTGATATGAAGGAAAACGTGAAACGAACGTTTTAGACCCTTACCCCCGTTTGGGTGCAAATTCTGAAAAACCTTAAAATGTTTTTCAGGTATTTCTATTAGTTATATTTTAAAGCAAGAATCTTATGTCTGTCTGTTTTTTCCCCTCTGAGATATGAAAGAAATTTGAAAAGAATGTTTTAGACCCTAACCCCTGATTTTTTGCAAATTCTGAAATACTCTGAATCTCCAACTTTACAAAATTTCTATGGGTGCCCTAAAAGTACGTGGGAGGGTGTTGATCAGGACTAGGGATGTATGCGTGATGGGATGAGACAGACATTTTTAGTTTCTTTGCGAGACGAGACAGGTCCATTTTTCATTTTGATATAGGGATTTTGAGAGACGAGACAAAGCTTTACAGCTGTTTTGCATGACAAGACAGCTCGATTTTTTGCTTTCATTCCTATTCAGGATTACACTCAATTCCTTCTCCTTTGATATGTCTGCAGCAATGGCATAGAAAGGGGGAAAGCGGAAAGGATGGTCTATCCCCGTCGGCAAGCGAAAAAACTCTGTGCCAGAAGCAAACCCTTTTTTTCCCTATGAGTATTTGCTTGAAAACCTGCTCTAGTGAGTACCGGATCCAATGGAGGGGTGATGAGGGGGGGCTTACCTTGAAAGCATTAAACCTAAAATTTAGTCGAGTTGTTAAGGATTTTAATCCACTTTTGAACCTATGCTAAACATGTTCGCTCTGATCATTGGAAAGACACAACAAAGAAGACTCTCACTCTTTTTATCCGTGTTGCTTCGCTGGGCACAGAATTAAAATCTCCACTGTTGTGTCTAGGCAACGATGACAGTAAACAAATTAAAATCAAGATTCTTTTCAAAGTAATGAAGCAAATTCCCCTCTTTTAGAAAAATCTTCTTATGCTACAGCTACCTTAAATTTGCCTGTGTTACACAGATTCTCTGTCAAAATTCGAGGATTCCTGGCCTTGTTTACCCCTTTTGCCCTTGCAATAATCAGACATGAAAGACATGTATTAAAATAATTTCACTTTTTTTTAACTTTTTCACTAAGGTTTTCTTTCTGTGAAGAATTTTGATTGGTTTAACTAATCATCAAATTTTAAAGCAAAAGAAAAATACAGTAGACAGTACGGTTTTAACATACTCTTACGGGACCTAAAAAAGTAGTACATTATAAGCAGTACTGCCGGTAAGATTCAATATTACACAAAAAAAGAAAGTGGGCTCATAATTTCATTGTAATATGTGTTTTAAACAGGTCTGATTTTTTAAAATTAAACTGAGAAAATTCTTTATTACTTACAATTTTTATTGAGATAAATTATCTGTAATTTTCTTTTGTTTTAAATGACAGATGCTACTTTAAAAATACTGTTTTGGATATCCATAATAGACTTTCATAGAGTCTCTCCATCGTCACTGCAGCATTCAAAAAATCATGATAATGTTTTTGTAGCATTTAATGTGTCAGGTATGCTTGGTATAGGCTCCTCTGTTTCTTCTTTACTATCATCAGAATCATTATAGATAGGGCTTTTCAGGAGGCATTTACATTGATGAATGACAAATAAAAACATGATCTTGTTCTTAGCCCTACCTAGCAGGCGAAAAAGATAAGAAATCGCTCCCTTCATTCATACACACTTCATCTCGCCAGAGAATCCGAAAAATGACAATGAGTGTTTTTGAAGATACTGAAATTTCCAAGATCAAGGAAATAAAATTCTTAAGGAAAGCAAAATTTTATTTTTGGCTTTGGTATAAAAAGTATGTTATAGCCGAATTACGTACTTCTGTTAAGTACGTTTTAACGAAAGTTAAATAACATTATAAATAAAGGACTTCAATCGGGACCTAGCTTCTAAGTACGTTATAACTGATAGTACGTTATATCCCAGGTCCGTTATAACCGGTGCGCACTGTAATTATATTACAATGTTTATTGGGGAAAAAAACAAAAGTGCTACAGTAATATTGCAATCAGCGAGTAAATAGAAATTTTGTGAAAAAAGAGATTTTGTTTTCAATTGTAACAATTTAGGATCAATTTATTCTTGTTTAATCTATCTCAGCCCTGTCTGAAATCAGAAGTTTCAAAAAACGCTTTTCATATACAGTATGGAACCTCTTATCTGGAAACCAGTTATCCGGAAAACCAGTTATCCAGAATCATTTTTCAATCGATTAAATTTCTATTTTTTCCAAAAGAAAAGCAAAAAAATGATTTTTTAAAAAATATTTATGTTTTTGTTTTTTGTATTTTGAGTTCTACAGCTAGAATTTATAAAGTAAGCAATCTGGTAAGGTATTTTATTTATTTTTTTAGTGTGTGACTGAGTTTTCAAGAAGTTATATATTTACCACTTTCTCTCTAAATGATTATTATTTATCTTGATCATATTTAAAGTTTTTTTTAAATATTTTATAGTATATTAACAATTAATGTTTAGTTCTAATCAAAAATCGAGAGTAACATTTATGCTACCAATCAAATCAGTAGATGTCATGTTAATCCCCAACCAGTTATCCAGAATACACCTGGTCCCAACCATTCCGGAGAAGAAGTTCTGTACTGTAGTATGTTTCTAAACTCTTTCATTTCCCAGTTTTTTAGCAATTTTGTACCCTATAAACAACTCTAGTTAAGCCTTGCCTATTTTCTTTATTCTTTTTTTTAAACAAATTTTAAAAATTGCAAAAATTATTTCTTTAAAATAAAACTAGATAGATTTCCCAGAATGAATAAGTGCAAGCAATGTTTTCTATATTGAAATGCATGTAAAACCATATAAAAAGAGATTGGTAAAACCTTCAAAAGTATTTAAATACAAACAGAAATGAAAAAGCAGAGAAAAAAGAAACGTTATTTCTCTTAGTTTATAATTATTCAAAAAAATATTTTGAATTTTTGCTCAGATTTGCAGCTACGATTTCGTACCTAATAAATCAAGCTAAAATAAAAACTAAATATTTCAAGAGAAATTTCATGGATTATTTATCATATTTTACTTTAGTGATAACCTCAAAACATGATTTTAAGCATTCTGAAGTAGAGATATTTTATCCTCTACCTCTAAGAGGTCGAATTTGTAAAGTTACGAGGGACATACACTTCAGTCATGGGTGTTCATGCGCCCATGATTTCACTATAATTTTAGAAACAGCTTTCTGCTACATCAAAGCAAATAGTACTATAAACTTAAGGGGGTATTCTGGTTTAGAAATTCGAAAAAATCGATTTTTCTTTTTTTGCATATTTTCATAGTGTAACCCTTTAAGAATATGTCCCTAAGAGGATTTTTCGAAATTTAAATTATTTTCGGAGTTACAGCTCATTTTGTGACGCGCTGACAAAATTGTGCATAGTAATCCTCCTTTAACTGAAGCAGTTCAAAAAGTAATAAAGCCAATATACGAAGATTTGTCTTCAGAAAGCTTGCTGGAAAGGTGCTTGGGTTCAGAAACTCAGAATAATAACGAGTCTCTAAATTCGCTCATCTGGACTTTCGCACCCAAGCATATTCATGCTGGTACCCATACAATTGAAATTGCTAACTTCATTGCAATATGTATATTTAATGAAGGATTTTTACCAGTTTTAAAGATTTTATCAGAAATGGGAATAACAATTGGGCCAGAATCTCATGTGTTCGTCAACAAACGTGATCAAGCCCGAATTAGCAGGTCCGAGGTATGAGCTTCTGAGGCTTCCAAGGAAACTAGAACTGCTAGATCATCTGAAAGGGCTTCACTAAACATGACATTTGAAGTTGAAGAAGGTACTTTGTACGGAGCAGGGATAGCTGATTAATAAAAAGTAAGTATAACACGCCGTTAAACGACTCCGACTGCGCGCGACTAGTCCTCAAACTTTAAACTCGTTTTTCTCGAAACTACTTTTCAAGAAACGGTGTGCATGATATCTCAAGTTTTATTCAACCGATTCACTTGAAATTTTATACAGAGTTTCTCTATACATTATAGTATCGCATTACCAAGAGTTTAATTAAATTTTTTTTTTTTTTTTTTTTTTAATTCCTAACGCCGTCAAAAAAAAAAAAAAAAAAAAAAAAAAAACAGGGAAAAAACAAAATGCATTTTTCAAACTGCCACCATTTTGTGAATTTTTTTTTTTTTTTTTTTTTTTTTTTCAAAAACGTCTCGTAGTGCGATAGCTACATCCTTCCTCTTTAAGGATTATTCATGGTTTTCCATTTCAGGTCACTGGAAGGATTTATATCCTGCACACCAGGACAAGTCATTTTTTCATCAGACCTCACTTCGCCGGCCTGCAGTTTTTTGAAATTTGATTTTTTTTCTTATATCATTAATGTTTTGTATTATTTAAATATCAATAAAAAACCTGTAAAAATATGGATACGTAAAAATACTTTCTATTTTTTTTTATCTTGTCCGAAAAAACACCTAAAATTAGGGCTTCTAAACCAGAATACCCCCTTAATTCCACTTTCTCAAGCAAGAATAGAAATTGAGCAAAATATTCGCTGAAAATAAAACAGAAGCCATCTCGAATTCCACTTTCTCAAGCAAGAATAGAAATTGAACAAAATATTCGCTGAAAATAAAACAGAAGCCATCTCGAAATGCTAGAGTGACCACAATCTGTTCTAGCCTTTTCAATAAATAACTGAACACTAAAAGCATTTTAAAATAAGAAAAGTAAGTTGAGACTTTAAAAGAAAGTGACACTAACTTTTATACCTTATAAGCTCCAGTCTCATCCAATTAACACCAAAGTGCAGACACTTTTTGATGTGCATATATTTGTTCTACGGACATACAAAATGCATGATGTAAGAGGCAGGGGTTGCGTTGTCGATCGCAAACTGCAAAAATAAAATAAAAACACATAAAACATTATTTAATACGGCGGATTAATTAGTTAAAATTTTTTATTTGGGAATACCTTATTCCCCCGTACACGATATATATTTCGGTTACACACATAACCATCTTCAGTCGTTTCTGGACCTCTCACTAATGGCGGCTTCTTTTTATATCTTCTTCGTTCTTCTTCTTGAAAGTTCGTCAATGCATCGTCGATGCATGAATGACGTCATGCATCGAACTTTCAAGAAGAAGAACGAAGAAGATATAAAAAGAAGCTGCCATTAGTGAGAGGTCCAGAAACGACTGAAGATGGTTATGTGTGTAACCGAAATATATATCGTGTACGGGGGAATAAGGTATTCCCAAAAAAAAAAAAAAAAAAAATTTAACTGCAAAAATAAAATTGGTTTGGTGAAGGAAAATATGTATACAATAACGTATTGGCGAAAATACGTATTGGCGTATCAAAATATTGACAATTGCTTTTCTTAATGATGTCCGGAAAAATCTAATTTGGCAAAATATTAGGAAGAGCCAGCGCAACTCCTGAAGAGGTGCTTGTAACCAGACCTTGATGTTCTCTATTTCCATTTAGTCGAGTTCCAGATCACAAAAGGGTGTTTGTCGAAGAAACAAAATCTGCCTCACGGTCTTGGTACACAAATTGAAATAAACTAATCACACCAAGGATTCGAAAAAATTTAGGATATTCTTTATAAGCAGCACTACACACTGAAATAAATTCGAAAAAGATACCTTTTATAAAGGTGATTTTAAGAATTTTTTCTAAAAGTTTCGTATATGATACAGGTTTATCGTTTATTTCAGTGTATAGTGCAACTTCTAAACAGACATCCTAAAAATTTTGAAGTGCTTGACATAATTAATTTTTTTCTATTTAAATACATTTTAAAGCAGGAATTTTACGCCTTGATTTCTGTTATTTTGTCTTGAATTCTTTTAATAGTCATTAGTTCTTGGTCAGTATCAAAACTTTGCTTTTGTATAAAAGTTAAATATTTGTCTCCTAGGGCTAATTCCTCTTCAAGTGCCATTTTTATTATCTTCATCATCAGATTCAGTTTCTGATCCATTTTCCTGAGGAGTTAATATAGAGGCAATAATTTCCTCATTGGTCACTTTTTTGGTTTCAGGGAGTTCATCTTCTGAAGCCATCCACTCCACTAAATCCTCTTCAGATGTACCACTGGGAAGAGAAACTGGCACTCCTTTAGCAAACTGCAATAATTCAGCTGCTTTTCCTTAGCGATGGATAGTCTAAATCCCTTAAAACTGGAATCAGTGTCACTTTGGCTGTCAATAGAGTAGCTGGCCACATATTTTCCCACCATTGTTTGCTGAGATAGAGCTTTCCAAGCTTCTGCAACTAAGAAAATGCAGTCCTTAATCGCAAATTGCTTCTTGAATTCATCAATTTTATCTGCCATACAAAGCATTTTTATCATAAATTCCAGTCGATAGTGGCATTTGAGACTACCCAGGTAGCACACATACGTTGGGGCAACGTATGAATGCATACGTTGGGGCAACGTTCAAATGACACGTTGGCTTACGGTTATCCAACGGTTGGCAACTGGTTATTTCTTACGTTGGGCCAACGTATGCTCTAACGTTTTGCCAACATATTTCCAACCGTTGGGCTAACGTATGAATGCATATGTTGGGCTAACGTATTAATGCATACGTTGTGCTAATGTATACATTGGGACACTGTAAAATCTGTATGTTGTCACTCTATTATCCAACTGTTGGAAATTGGTTATTTTTAACATTTAGCTATCATAATTGTTAACCGTTACATTTATAAGTTAGTTTCATATTTTAGGCCAATGCAGAAACCTAATGTTGGATAATTATATTTGACAAATTGATGTGCTATTTCATAACATTTCTATAGATATATGAAAAACTGTCAAATTTGAAATTAAAGTTTTTAATTATTTTACTAACAGCAAATGCAGTGACGGATTCAGATAAGTTTTAAGGGATGGCAGATATGTAGAACGAAGCATATTATCAAATAGTCACATTTTTTCATTAATCAAATATGGTTCCACCTCAACAGTGGGTTTCTGTGCACTTAGGAGGAGGGCGAGCGGACAACTCACCCCCCCTAAAAAGTACTTTTGTCGACAAAATCGTCAGTTGCCAAAGGACTGTCAGCAAATTTTAGCTTTAATCACCAATCTGGAAAATGCTCAGTGTATAAATTACCAGTTCTGCCGACAGTTTATTATAAGTTATACTATATCATGAACATAGTCTTGTTACGATTTTCCTTTTAGTGAGTTTTGTGCCAGTAAACAAGTCCCTTTTGTCCCCTCAAGCCAACTTCATTCCAGATCATGTAATGCAGTGTGTATTTAAGGCAAACATGCACATTAAGTATCTGCCTGGGGTGGGTGGTGCCTCGGGCGAAGGACTTTTAGGGGATTTAATGCGTATTCAAGCTATATCTGGAGGAAACCATCCAAGAGGCCAGATAATCGGTGTATATTTTTGAAAGCATATTGGTATATATCGTCAGAAAATTTTGTCTTTACATCCCCCCTCCCAACATTTTTGCTTAAAACCGGCTCTAGTCCCGTCACTAACAGAAATGTGTTATTTTCAAATAGTAAACGATCTGTCAAGTTACAAACATATATTACTCTGTAGAAAACTAACCTATTTTGCACTATGAGGGAAATTAATATTGCAGGTGCAACTTATGAACTGTTTAAAAAATAGGAGGGGGGCTGAATTAGTGTTGTGTTGGGGTGCAAAAATACAACTGACACATTATTTTGTGTTACAATTTCCGGATGTGCAGCACAGTTATCGATCAACAACAAAATTTTGCTGTCAGTGGGTAAACCAGTTTTGTTACCATGCTCACGCACCTCTGGAACAACACTGTTGTTGAACCAATCCAGAGTAAATTCTCTGGTAATTCATGCTTTGGTGTTGCTTTTGTAATGAATGGGGGAGTCTTTTTATTCCTTTCAATGCACGGGGGCGGGCACTCTTACCATCAGTTTGCATCTGTGCATTTCAGATGCATTACTACAACACAACACTGTAATACGTTCTTTAGTACTATTCGATGCATGTTTGTCACATGTAGCCAGTGTATTTCTTGGCGAGCAACACCAAAAAAGTCCTGTTTCGTCCATATTATAGATTTGCTCTGGGCTCAAATTTTCCTCTTGAATTAAGTTTGAGAATTCATCAATAAAATTTTCTGCAGCCTCAGTGTCAGCAGACAATTTTTCTCCACAAGATTTTAAGTAGCGAATCCCTGACATTCCTTAAAATGTGTTAACCAGCCTGAAGAAAAATGGTACGGCTCTTGGATATTTAACTGCCCTTGGAGCATCCTTGCTTTTTTGCATAATAATGGTCCTGTTATGGGAATGCCTTCATCTTTTCTTTGCCTAAACAACTCATAAATGACTGCATCAAGATTCACATCCTTTGCACTTTGCATAGTTTTCTTTTTGGAAAGTCCAGCATTACTATCGGTGCTCACGTAGAGCTGCAAAATTTTCTGCTTGTTCTTTTTTAAGTCATGCACAGTTCTCGAACTTATGTCAAACCTAGATGCCAAAAATCGGATTGAAGAGCCACTTTCCAAACCTTTTATGATTTCTACTTTTTGCAGAATTGTTAGAGTTACATGCTTGCGCTTCACAATATTTTTTGCTGTTTTTAAGCGATATTTTGTTTTCTTTAAATTCAAAATTGTATAATTTATCTACGTAAATTATCATGTGACAATGTGAACAACTGCAATTAACAGAGCAAGAACCAGACCAGAGCAAAAGCAACGCATTGTCCGTGGAAAACGTTTTTCTGTGGTGTTTCTTATCACAGATGACCCCCCCGATATCTATAAACCATAGATCATAAAAGCAAATGCTCATTCACGGTCACAATTGCGATTGTTTCTGATACTGTTATTGTTAGTTGAAGGAAGAATGTCATACTGTGACATCATAATATTGTCACTGAATGGCATATTGGATTGGACAACATATTGCTCTGGAGTTTGTTATTTACAGACATGCAATATAAAATTAATGCGTTATTTAAAATATAAAATACACATACATTGATAAATATGTCCATCAAATAAAAATTGGGAAAGTAGTAAAAACTTTTTTCTATCATCTTTACAACAGTAAAAACAAAACGAACTTTACATGCGAAGATGTAAACAAACTTGTTTGAGTTAGGAAAAGAACTTAAAAGTCTCGCTTTGTCTCCCGTTTGTGTGCTTTTTATAAGCATGTTTGTGTTTTCCAATCAGCATTGCCATGCTTCTGCGTCTGTCTCTATCTGGCTAAATTGCTGACAGTGTTATTTACCTGTTAATGTATGACATCACTTTTGCGTCATCTCCTGCACTCGGTTCTTCTGAATCGTGTTGCGTTCGTAAACTAATTAAGCATACATTTTTCTTTTCCCCAACATTGCCGGCAGTATGTAAATTTATGTTAATGTCTTGGTATTTGGTATAAAAGGTGAAAATATAATGTAACTCAAGGCACAATCAATATCATTGAGATGAAAGCGAATGGTGCAGATGCTCGAGGAGGCACTCCGCCGGTCAGCCGAAAAGGGCCCTTGTCAGGGCCGGTAACCAGTATAGGCAGGCCGGTAGTGAGGCCCCCTACTATCAGTTTAACAGAGTACCACCTATACGATGCCTGGAAAGAACTTAAAACCATGGATGAAGCTGACAGTTGGTCTTTTGAAATGTGGAAATGTTACAACTTGCACGGAGACCCTTCGACTCCCGGAAACCACATCATCTCCCAAACGATCCATAAGCACTGGAAGAAAATTTGCATAACAAAGCCGACCCAAGACTACGAGGAACAGTATCCAGCTCTCCCGCCTTCACCAAGCAAAGCTCTGAACGAAGTTCCTGAGAAAATGGACATCAGCCAACCCACAGTTCCCTGGAAGCCTGCTAACAGCCCTCAAGTAATAACCAATTCTTCTACCCCTCCCTCTACTGCTACTGATAGGCAAAGTTCTAACTCTACTCTTGAGGATCCTAATTTTCAGTAGTAAGGAAAAAATCTAAAATAATCCAGGAGGAAACCTCTGCTAATTTTACAACTGAAAATCTATTTAGTCATTTAAAAGAAAAGGACGGACGGTATTAAAATATTTAAAAGGTTAAAAACACTTTAAAATCCGACAGATAGCACTTTCAGTGGCGGCCACCTCCTTCCTCAGCCTTAGCTTCCAAATGCTCTGCTCTCTTCCTCTCTGCCTGGAAGAGGAAGAGAGCAGAGCATTTAGAAGCTAAGGCTGAGGAAGATGGTGACCGCCACTGAAAGTGCTACCTGTCGGATTTTAATGTGTTTTTAACCTTTTAAATAATCTATTTAGCCCTTTAGAGACTGACGCTATTGAAGAAAATGGTAAAGATATGCCCAGTGATGAATCACCCAGTTCTTCCAAACTTCGTCCAAAATACCCTAAACCCATCATTCTCCCTAACCCCCCTCCCCCCGACTTGCATCAAATAGTAAAAGATTTAAACGAAAACATCGAAACCAATTTCCATGCCACCCTTGCTAAGAACTCCCTTAAATTATGCCCCCATAATGCTAAGTCTAAAGCCCTAATTATTTCTCATCTTCATTCTCTAAAAATCAAGTAAGCTTTTACAGTAATTCAGACTCCGACTCCCCCCCCTAAAAGTAGTAATTAAAGGCTTTCCTATCAAAACTGACACTGAAGATATTAAAGAAGCCCTCTCTTGCTCTTCATACCCATTTTTAAGAGTTGATCAACTCAGAAACAAAACAGACCGGTCCTTGCTCCCGATATTCCAAATTGATCTTTTACGAAATTTTCTCTCTTACCATCCTCCTATAATTTAAAATTAAAATTGATGTTGTTCCTGGGGAACAAAACATCAGGAGGTCCTACGTCTACTTACCAGAGTTAAACTTGAAAAAAGACAAAGCCATAAATAGGCTAAAATACTTTTATCAAATAACAAGTTCTACTCACAAGTCATGTAAATAATTATGACACTTTACAGGACACATAATATAAAACATTTCTAGGGTCTCATGAGCAATCAATTATAAGAAAACATTTTTATGTTAAAGATATTTAGCTAAATTCAAAACGAACGTTTATAATTTACATTTCTGCAAAGCTCACGCAACTAGCGTAATAAGCCGATACTACGGCAAAAAGATTTAGCTTAAAGTTCCATATAACTAAAGGATTTCTGCAAATTGCAGTCTAAATTAAATTACATTACATTAAACGCGGCTTACAGCCGCTGGCTGAACTGCGCCCTACGCTCCCGGCTCCATCTCTGCTCGGCGAGCAACTGAGATTGAGCGTTTTTATACAACGGTAGAAACTAGTAGAATGCGGCTGGCAGACGTGGCGTCCAATCAGAGACCGCCGCACGCGGGAGTGAAGATATTTGTGTGTGTTCCCTGATACTAATAAACACCACAAAAAGTTAAAACTCGAACAAACATTTATTTTAACAAAAACATTAATAGATACAAATACCTTGCACTGGACTTCAGTGCTTTCAAAAACTGAATACTATTGCATTAGCACAGTTTCTTATATATGTGCATTAACCAATAATAGATTGCCATGTCATCATCCAATCACAGGTTGCCATGTCATCCAATCAGAACAAGCCTAATGATATTTGCATAAACACTGAGCAGAGGGCTTAGTGGAACAATTAAATATAAAAAAAAATTAATTATTGACAAATGGTTGTTTATAAATAATAGGGGGTTATAAAATTGCAATTAAAAAAGTTATGATTTAATATGACATTTAGAACTAGAAAGTTCAGTTGCAGTGAAGCAACAAAATACTAACTTTAGAAAAAACACTCAAAATACTGGTGTTAAACGATAAAGTAATTAAAAAACTTTGTAAAAAACACACATAAGAAGTTCCTTTTACTTCTTATGTGTGTTTTTTACAAAGTTTTTTAATTACTTTACTAACTTTAGCTGAACTGTAACTTTAACTTGAAGTGGAACTTTAATGCGTGCTTCAATAAGGGTTTGTTTACATCTTTGAGGAAGGCCTACTTATGCATTTTAAGTTGTAAATTAAGTTTTAAGGAATATAATTATGCTTTACTAGATTGATATTTGCTTTTAAAGATATTATTTGAAAGTTAAATATAATAAAGGTTTGGGAAACATAAAAGAAATGTGTTAACCAACACAATGCCCCTCTTTCCCAAACATACTATAAGTCTCAAAGGGTTTTTTTTTTTTTTTTTTCCCTTCTCTCTCTTCCTAACTTAGGAAACATTAAATGAATACATACAATTTAATTAAGTAAAAATGATCTTAAATATTCAAAACGACTCCTCTTGAAAGGTTTTGTTAATAAATCTGCAATATTGCAAACACTTCTTATATGTTTAATATCAAACAGTCCTTGTTCCTAAAGTTCTCTAACAAACAAGTATCTTAAATCAATGTATCTATTTCTTATATTCTGAAGACTATGTTTCGTAAACTGGATTGCTGCCGACCTGTCACAATTGATGACGGGTTTTTCGAGTTCGAATCCATACCTGCCTTGTTATTGTGATAACATTGAACATATATACTTGACTTCCTTAGCAGCTTCTGACACACTTATGAATTCTACTTCCATTGGACTCTGCGCAACACAAGTTTGTTTAGCGACTCTCCATGTAAAAGGTATTCCAGCAAAAAACATGCAATAACCTGACCAGGAGTATCTGAGAAGGATCACTTGCCCAATTAGCGTCCACGTAAACTGTAAGTTGGAAAGGGAGATTATTAGACAAGTATTCAATGTGTAAATCTTGGTTGAAGCAAGGTAATGCAATATGCCCTTTAATTTTTCCCAATGAGATCTAGCTGGATTTTCACAAAATTGAGATAGCGATGCAACGCTAAAAGCAATATCGGGTCGTGATCTAGATGCTATGTACATTAGACATCCTAAAAGATTTCGATAAGGCAACTTTTGCATTAAAGCCTTTTCTTGATTTGATTTGGGACATTCAGTCTTGTTAGGAACTATGCCTAGAGCTAGAGGTATGTAAGTTTTACAAAAAACATTACAATTAAATCTTCTTATACATTTTGTAATGTAGTCCGATTGACTAATAAATGCTCCTTTATCTGTGCAATTAAATTTAACCCCTAAAAGATGGTCAATTGGACCAAGGTCCTTAACATCATAAATGTTCTTAATTAATTTAACTACTTCCTGCAGTGTTTCTTCATTTTTAGCATATATTGGGATATCATCCACATAAACTTGAACAATTGCTCTATTTTGATAGTTATATACACATACTATCCCCGGTATTTCTTCAAATCCCACTGTTAGTAGCTTTTGATGCAACTCATTATACCAACATCTTCCACTTTGATGAAGCCCATAAATGGACTTATGAAGTTTTAAAACATAAGTTTCCTTACCTCTGACTTCGTAACCTGTTGGTTGTTTCATATATAGATCTTTATCAATATCACCATACAGATAAGCACTTTTCACATCAAGTATGCAGTGATTCCAACATAGCAATACTATAAATAAAAGAATAAATAATCGAATTAATATGTAGTTACAGGGCTATACGTTTCTTCATAGTCTCTTCCTTCATACTGCTTATTGCCCAATGCCACAAGCCTTGCTTTATAGTTTGCTACATGTCCCTCACTGTTCCTTTTGACTGTAAAAACCCATCTAGACCCTATTACTTTAACATCTGGGGGTTTCGGAATAAGTGACCACACTTTACGTTCTTTCATGGTTTTTATCTCTGCATCCATTGCCTTTTGCCATTTATCTGCTTCCGGCAACATCTTAGCTTGAGCAACTGACTTTGGTATTTGTATATCTGTGCAATACATTTCCCCTAATACTTCTCCACAAGCACATTCATCTTCATTTAATACTTCAGAATCCTTACTTGTTTCCTCTTTCTCGTCATTATCGACAACTGCCTTTTCCATCGCTAATGTGTGCTGGGATTTATCATTAGTTGAAAAGTTAAAAGTCCTCAATATCGTAATTTAGATTGTGTTCCTGATAATATTTATCTGCTTCATTTTTGCTTCTAAGAGTCGTTCCATCAGATGTTATGTAATAAATATCAAGTCTTCCTTTGCTAGCCCCATGTTTCCTTTCCTTGCAAATTCTTGTAAAAGAAATTTTGTCATCAGAACCATTTTCACTTGATGAGGTTTTTGGATCACTGTACGGCGTAGTCTCACTACTTTCTCTACTAGAAGTACTAGGCTGAGGATTTGCATGTATCTCATCTATTTCCCAATTTATTCTATGGTTTAATTTTTGAAGCATATTGGTTTCTACTGGTATAATCTCGTTTCCCATCTTATTTTCATCAAAAGTCACATTTCTAGATTCTATAATAGAGTTTTCGCTCGGAAACCAAATCCTGTAACCACTTGTTCCCAATCCATAACCAACTAATATACCTCTTTTCCCTCTTGGTTGAAATTTATTTCCTTTGTTAGGGAGTTGGTGAACGTAGGCTATACAGCCCAGTCTCTTTAATGTTTGACATTTGGCTTTCTGCCATACCACCTCTGAAATGGAATGCATTGAATAGTCTTATGCAATGTACGATTCCTAAGGTAGTTAATAGCCATTACTGCTTCTATCCAATGATAATCTGGTAATTTAGTGGATTGAAAATAACTCCTAACACCTTTTAAAAGTGTCCTGTTATATCTTTCAGCGACCCCCATTCATCTGCAGTGAATATACACTTGTTCTTTCATGTTTAATTCCCAATTCTCTTAATACATTAAAAATTCTTTGATTACAATACTCTAGGCCATTATCACTCCTAATCACCTTAACTTTCTTATTTGTTTGTTTTTCTACCAGAGTTATAAATTCTTTAAGTTTAGGAAATACTTCATCTTTTGTTTTTAGGGGGAAACAAAATGCACGCCTACTAAAGTCGTCTATAAATGTTAAAATATATCTGTATCCCTTCATTGATGTTACTGGGGCCGGACCCCACACATCAGTATGTACCAGTTCTAATAATCTCGATGATCTAATTTCTGGTAGCCTAGGATGACTACACTGAGTACTTTTAGCCAATTTACATGCTTCACATATATGTTCTCGACCACTTAATTTTGTAATACCATTTACCATCATCTTTTGAACCATTTCTCTTAATATACTAGCATTACAATGTCCATAACGCTCATGCCACATCATTAGAAAATTATGGTCAAGAGAAAAACATTGTTCACTCTTAGAATCATTTTCATTTGCCGTTTTGCCTTCATATTGCCCTTCATTTGCCTCTTAGTGCCATTTGTGGTATCCCCCTCAAAATGTAAAATTTGTTACTACGTTTAGCCGTGTATAAATATTTCCATTTGTTCGAATATATGTTAATACCTCTAATTTAACATGCATCCCCGCTTCATCCATTTTTGTCACAGATATTAAATTCCTTTGAACAGAGGGTACATATAACACATTCTTCAGAGTAATAAGTACAAGCTTACCTCTGTCTCTGACGTAGAACTTGACAAAACCAATTCCCTTGACTGGATGTGGAGTAGTACCCATTCGGACGACGGAGCCTGCTGGTGGTTTCCTCAAGGTGACAAAAAACTCGTCGTTTTGGCATATATGAGCAGTAGTAGCACTGTCTATTGTCCAATCTCTTGTATTAACATGCTCACCAGAATAATTAGCTTCATCCTCAACTAATAAATCAGCTAAATAGCTGCAACCACTTTTCACATTCTTCTGCTTCCTTCTATATCCTCCAGTGCCCTTTGGCTTGTTTCTTCTTTCGTAACAGTTTCTTGCAAAGTGCCCAGTTCTACCACATACATGACAGGATTTTGCAGAAGGTTTCTGGTCTCTAATTTCTTCGTTTAATTTCCTTTGATGAGATGTTATAAATGAATCTTACATATTTCTTTCTTCTTCCCTTATACTTTCCATATTCACCAAGTAACATCTCGGAGTAGAGTACAACACATCATAGAATTTATCTTCTTCAATGTATGGTATTTGATGAATGACTAATGAGTTTTCCCGTTCTTCAAACTCTACTCCTAATAGTTTTTTCGTTTTCCCCAAGACTTTTAAATCGAAATACTTGCTTAGGAGGGTGATAGTATTGTTTACGATTTTTAAATTTCCCCCAAATAAAACTATATCGTCCACATATAGGAGTAATACTATATCTTTATCAAAGGTGTATACACAGTTATACCAGTCCAGTTTGGTGAAACCTAAATTTATTAATGCTTTATTTATTTAAAAAAACCCACATATGGCCACTTTGGTAAGTCCGTATAATGCTTTATCTAGTTTACAAACCAGATTTTCTTTACCTTTTACAACAAATCCGGGAGGTTGAGTCATAAACACAGTACTGTCCAAAGGGGTGTATAAGTACGCACATTTGATGTCGCATTGTACGTAAATCCATTTTTGATAGCATACTAAGACTGAATAAAAGAAGCGAATAATGCCAAAACAGTGGCGGATGTACGGGGGGCTCTGGGGGCTGTAGCTCCCCCCCCCCCCCAGAGCTAGAAATGCACTATGGATTAGGGAAGTTAAAAAAATTGTAAATTTTCACATGAACTGAAATTTTAAAAAGTAGAAGTGTGTATACAGTTGACGCTCTGTGATTTAACGATGATCTCTTTTCAAAGACGATATTTCAAAGTCGTCGTCGGCATTGTCCCCCCCCAACGCAAAAAAATTCTATTATTCAAAGATGATGTCGTTTCTGTTTAACAACGATTTTTTTTTCATCTTACGCTACAGGAACAGGGGAAAAAAATTTTAAGAGTAGGAAAAAAGTGTCGGGGAATGTCAAAAGTGCAATTTGCAAGATAATTTCAACTACCTGAGTGTATTCACAAAGGTATTTTAGAAGCAAAGAGAAAATTCTTGAACCAGCACAAAAATTTAGTTCGGGATCTAAATCCAAACGGCCGAAAAACCAATGTGGCCGATTGGAAGAGATTTCCAAGGCGCTTCTGCATGCAAATGGTTGCATGAAGCAAGAATATCTAACATTCTAATTTCTGGGCCCCACCATGGCCGAGTGGATAAGACGCTCGACATGATAGATGGCTGAAGAGTGAAGGTCCTGCGTTTGGGCCTACCGTGCGGCTGTCGATCTCACTATGTCCACCTGAAGGAAGAATGGCAGGTGCAGTGGGACTCCAGTAACAAGGGCCGTCACACCTTTGAGCTTCTGCCTAAAGTCTCACAGCACCAACTGCCACTCAGATGGGTAATAACAAGCTTCCTTGCTGGTCATGGACCCTTCCCCGCATATCTGTACCGCTTCCATCGGCACACAACAGGGATTTGCGACTGCAGAACTGAGGGCTCCCTCTGGCACTACATCCTAGACTGTCCGCTAACATCGTCCAATCACCTAAAAAGACCCCCAACATTGCACACGGAGAACTGGGTAAGGCAAGTCCTCAAATCCAAACCACTGAAAGCAAAGATAAAACAAACATTTGAAACCTTAGAACTATCCAAACACTTTTAAGTCTGTCACATGTAAACAACCAACTGAGACTGTCCACATTGTATGCAAGGGACCACTCTATACATGGAATCTATGTGGGGGATAAGCCCAGTCGCGTTGTTCCGGAAAATTGTCTTTTTTGAATATGTTTATTTAATCTTAAATAAACTCCACAGCTGCCGCAAAAGGCTTCAAGGTCGACTCTGCCGACCAAGTTGGCAGTCATGTGGCATCAAAATCTGGAGTTTTTCCAGATGGTTTTCTCCAGATTTAACGTGAATACGCTATAGAACCTCTGAAAAAGTTCTCCGACCAAAGCAACCGCCCCAGAATGCAGATTCCTCTAGTATAGGCTTATCACATAACACATAACTCCAATTTCTGGAGGCCCGAGGACTGGTTGAGAGCATAGCGCTTGCAACTGGGAGAAAAAAAGTGCCTTATTCAAACTCAGGTTGCGTCCGTCAATCCAGCCGTTTGGAGTCTTACGCAGTTTTCTCCGAAACTTCTCATAAATACGGACTAAGGCCCCTTAGAAAAACCCCCACGTGGGGCACCCCGTACTCGGCCTAGATCCCTCATGTAGATAATTGTTTGTATTACCAAATTAAAATAAAATCAAGCAATTACTGCAGTGCTGTTATTCTGGCAGAAAAATTTGGAAAGCAAAATTTTCAGGCTTCGGCTGGTTAGCAAGAGAAACTCATAAAATGGAAAGCTGACGCATTTCACATTTGAGAAAATCTAAAAGAAAGAATAATGGGAAGGCGAAATGAAACAACTGACTCATTTTGATTTTCTTGAAACCTAATTTTATTGTATTGCTTGTTTTTACTACCTTTTTTTAAGGTAACTTAAAATAATATTTTGTGGATAATAAAATGATAATAAAAGTAACATCTTTAAACACGCCAATATATCAAGAAAAATATTCACAGTCCTATAGAATGTAAAGTGTAAAGGGTTGGTGTTGGTGCTGTAGGATTAGGGCCAATTATCTGCACATGGAGCCGATGGATGGGGTGCACTTCGTGAGAGTCTTTCTAAGGGGTCCTAACCCTTATTTACTCTTAAGTTTCGGAGTTAAGCACGGAAAACTCCGAACAGTTAGGTCGGCGGACGCGAACTGGTTTTGAACTAGGCACCTTCCTAAGTATAATGGGAAATGTTATTCTTTTACAAATTCTGTTTATGGAAGATCTCTATTTAAGGACGATTTTTCATATTTTCACGGTTCCTTGAAAGTCGTTAAACAGAGAGCCAACTATATATATACACTCTATAACAAATAAATCGACGCACCAAGAAGGAGGTGTCCGATTGAGACGAAAATTGGTGGATAGGAAGACAATGTACAGAATAGTAAATGATTAAAATTTCAGAACAATTGAATAATTTATTTCAGAGTTACAGTAACAAGTCCAATAAGGTGTTGACCCGCCGCTAGATTGGATACAAGCTGCCACACAGCGTGGCATAGACCGATAAAGCTCCCGGATGGTCTCCTGCGGTATTTCCTGCCAAATTCGCTCCAATTCTCGAACGAGGTCATCAACAGTCCGTGCCAGATGCAATCGCCTTCCCATCATATCCCAGACATGCTCGATGGGAGAAAGATCTGGCGATCTGGCAGGCCAAGGAAGAGTTTTACAAGCTTGCAGACAGTTTAGAGCAACACGAGCCATATGTGGTCTGGCATTTTCCTGCTGAAAAACCAGCCCAGGGCACTGCAAAAGGAACGGTAGCAAACAGGTCTTAGGATGTCGTCCACATACCGCTGTGCAGTAAGTGTACCTCTAATGACGACCAAAGGGGTCCGGCTGTCAAAGGAAATGGCACCCCAGACCATAATGCCTTGTTGAGGGCCGGTGTGGCATGCAATAGTGAAAGCAGGATCCCCCTCTGCGTCTCCAAACACGTCTTCGATGATCGTCAGGACACAGTTGGAAGCGGGATTCGTCGCTAAAGACAATACATCCCCAGTCGGCATCATTCCAACCTGATCGAGCCCTGCACCACTGTAATCTGGCTCGGCAGTGTGCAGGCGTGAGTGGCAGGTGGCGTAATGGTCGGCGCGAGCGTAGATTTCGCTCTCTCAACCGTCTGTGAATGATCATGATGGACACTGGTGTTTGGGTTGAATGTCTGATGGTTGATAGAGATGCAGAAGGCGCTGTGACAGCTGATCGGACCATCACCCTGTCCTCACGATCTGTTGTAGCCCTAGGTTGACCGCTACCATCCTGACGCTGCACTCTGCCATTTTTCACCCATCCTTGCTTTTGTGTTAGACTACAGAATTGGGTTTTAAAAGAACTACCCATTACAGGTTTAAAAAAACTAACACTTCTGAAATCCAACATTTAGCAGAGTAAAAGCATTGGCAGTGTAAATTCCTGCATTTAAACAGACAAGTTTTAGATAAAAGCCTTTTTATTAGCAATACTGATGAATAAATCAAAAGGGAGCAACTGCTCCTCACAGGACAGTCCACACTACTGTTTACAACAACAGACATCAGAAAAGAGGCCAAGACCGTCGGTCACATCTTCCTTTTAAACGTATAAAATTTACATACTCCGTGCTCGGAAATAAAAGATGAATGCTAAAAGGAACCAAGGAGAAAAACGAACGCACCAAACCGGCGGGAACCGAACGTTTGCCATGACGCAAGCGTGATGCCATGCATTTCAGCCAATGAGAGCAGAAGGTGCGTACAGGCGGCAGAAACAAGTCGGCAACTTGCGGATACGAAAGTAAACATTAAAGGTACATGTCAAAAGATTAACGACGTAGCGAGACAGGTATAACTTTAATTGATACAGCTACTTCCCTAACAATGGCCCGCCTCTCGCTATGTCGTATACTTAAAGAATTTCAATTAACAATTTTTGGTTTTTAAACTTTTGCTTTAAAGTTAACGTAAAAAATTTTTTTTTCGAAGTTCATTACAGTACAGGGGTTTCCTTTAAAGGAAACTTACACAAGGCTAAATTTAAGCATTCATCTTCTTACAAAAGCAATCTTGATCATGATTTACATACATTACACAATGAAACAATAAAAAATAGTCATCTTGACAAACAAAACTTGACGATCTTTCAGTCCTCATTTCTTACTTCACGTAATAATGAAGTTACACCCATTCAGTTCTTTCATCATATTCATTTTAAAAACAAAAAACCTCGTCAAGAACCGATAAACGGATACTGACAAAACTAATGCTTATAGCATTAGTTAGACAACATGCCAGAAATCAAATTATATCTGGACTTTGAAATTTTGTTATGTATTTATAGTTTTAAATAGTTTAGTATGTAGGTCGTTTAAATTTTTTCTTGTTAAAGGTTTTGTGAAACTGTCGGCTAAATTGTTTTTAGAAGGTACGTATTTAAGTTGAAAAAGTTTATCGTTTAATAAATTTCGCACGAAGTGATATTTTACATCGATGTGTTTGGTCCTGTGATTCTCAATGGGAGACTTCGCGAAATTGATTGCAGCTATATTGTCACACCATAAAGTTCGATCATCTATTTCTAAAGGAATAAGTTTTTCACTGCATTCTTGCAAAATACGCGTTATCCATATTAACTCTTTACTTGCTTCAGTTAAAGAAATGAACTCGCTTTCCATCGACGAAAGTGATACACCTTTTTGCTTAAAGGATCGCCAGAGTACGGGCGATTTATCAATTAATGCTATTATACCGCCTATGGATACTCTGTCGTCTCGACACGATGCAAAATCGGCGTCGCAAAATACTTCTAATTTTAAAGTTTTTATATTCGAAAGGTTTAATACTAAATCTCGTGTTGAATTTACATAGCCTAGAAGTTTTAAAAGGTAATCCCAGTGCATTTTCCCTGGGTTATTTTGGAACTGCGATAATATATTTACTGCAAATGTCAATCGGGTCGTGTACGACCGGCTAAATAGGATAAGCATCCGAGAATGCTTCTATATGGTAGCTTATTCATTTCCTCTATTTCTTCCTCAGTTTGAGGGCACTGTAGTTTTTAGAAAATTACTCCTTTTGCGATTGGTAAAGAAGAAATCGGAGCTTTAAAACGTTCAAACCTTCTTAAAATTTTATTTATGTAATCCCTTTGATGTATGAATAAATCACCCCCTTCCCTTTCAAATTGAACTCCCAATAACTTTCTGGTTTCACCCAATACTTTTATATCGAATTTACTTTTAATTTTATTAATTGCTTCTGTAATGTATTCATTAGTTTGACTTAGCAAAACTATATCATCCACGTACAGCAATAAAATTACTTTATTTTTATATGTATAGACACAATTTGTCCAAGAAAAAGCTTCAAAGTTAAGAGTTTCTAAAACAGAGTGAATCTCTAAAAACCACTCCCGTGCACTCTGATGCAGTCCGTACAGAGCACGTTTGAGTAGGCACACATGATTAGGCTTTTTCTTATTAACAAACCCTTCTGGTTGATTCATAAAAATTGTTTCGGAGAGGGGAGCATACAAGTAGGCATTTTTGATGTCTAGCTGGCAATCTTTCCATTTCAAAAGACCAACAAAAATACTATAAAAAATTCTAATTATCGAAAAATTAACCACCGGGCTAAAAACTTCATCGTACGAATCGCCCTTTTTCTGACAAAAACCCTGGGCAACTAAACGTGCTTTATAGCGCACAACTTTATTATTAGAGTCCTTTTTAGTGGTAAAAATCCACCTACTGCCTAGTACTTCCGAGTTGCTTGGTTTGGGTGTTAATTGCCACACGTTTCTTTCCTCCATTACTTTTATTTCTTCTTTCATTGCGTTCAGCCAGTTTTCACTTTCGGGAGTCTGCAATGCTTGTTTGTAATTTAAAGGGTTTTCCACATCTAGTCATGCATATGCGCTTTGAGCAGTACTATCCTTAGATTTACTAGAAGACTTAATAGAAAAATTAAAGTTAGATTTATCAAATTTTATTCCGTGAGATTGACAGTATTTTTCAATATGTTTGAGAGATTTGAATCTGCCCTTTTTAGAGCCCAATATTTTGTAATATATGTCAGTTTGAGATCCATCTTTATGTGGAACTGCTTGACGAACCCATGTTACTTCACGAGGGGTGTCAGACGACTCTTCCCCACTACTCTCGGGCGATTCATCCTCACTTATTTCACTGTCACCATCTTCTCTCGAAGTTTCATATTCCGCTTCAGAATCGTCTTCATTACAACGGAAAACAACCTTTGTTTTTACAGTTTCATCTTTGCGGTTAGGGTCCAGTACGCTGCCACTTGCGTTTTTATTTGGAAATCTAACATTAATCGTTTCGATTAATTTCCTTTCCTCGGGGATCCATATCCGGTAGCCGCGAGTTTTCATCGCGTACCCAACTACAACCCCTTTCTGGGCTTTGTTCTGAAGTTTATTTCTAAGTTGCCTAGGCAAAACTACATATACCTCAGTACCAAAAGGTTTTAAATGTTTTATCGAGGGTTTTCTGCCTCCGTACAGCTCAAATGGAGTTTTCATTTGACCTTCACGACAAATTCTGTTTTTTGTATAAGTAAAATAAAGGAGGGCTTCTGCCCAAAAACCTTCACCGAGTCCGGAATCTGCTAACAAAGCTTTTACAGCATCCATTGCTGTAAGATTATATCTTTCAGAAACACCATTCTGTTGGGGTGTATACGCGTTTGTCCGTTCGTGCTTTATGCCAATGTCATCTAGATAACGCCCAAATTCAGAACTACAGAATTCCATTCCATTGTCCGTTCTGATATTTAGAATTTTTAAATTAAGAAAACGTTCAGCTCTCACTTGATACCGCTTAAAAGCGTCAAAAACGTCATTTTTATGTTTCAGTGGAAAGACTGTTACCTTTCGAGAGAAGTCGTCCGTGACGGTTAAAAAATATAAATGTCCTTCTCGTGATGCTTTGGGGAGGGGACCACACAGATCCATGTGGAGTAATTCTAAAGGTCTTTCGGACCTGATTTTTGAAAGAGGTTTATGTGATATTCTTCTACTTTTTGATAATTTACATGGTTCGCATGAAATTTCTGCATTTGTCAATTTCGGTAAACCTGTTACACAATTTTTCCTACTTGTTTCAACAATTTGTTTAAAATTTATGTGAGCAAACTTTCTATGCCATGTATTTGGATCGTTACTTTTAATTGTCAAAGCTTCATGTTTATTTTCTAGATGCGGATACTTTGGGTATATAAAATAAAGTCCATTCTTTAAATAAGATGTGAATTGAATTTTACCGTTATTATCTTTAACAATTATTTTTCCCTTTCCCCCTAAAAATGTGAACCCTGCCGAGTCTAGTTCACGGCCAGATATTAAATTTCTTTTAAGTTTAGGAGAATACAATACATTTTTTTAAAACAATATCTTTAAAAGATTTGTTTACAGAAAATCTTATTTCTCCCTTTCCCTCTACCGGAAATGAAATTCCGTCGACAGCAACTGTCATAGAGGTATCATTTACAGGTTCAAATTTAGTGAAAATGTCCTTGTTACAAGAAAAATGAGCACTAGCTCCGGTATCGAAAATCCAGTCCTTTTTACAGGAAGAAAAATTATCTACATTGTTACTAACTTCTACAAGATGATTTCCTGTCTGTTTAAAAATTTTATTTTTAAAAGATTTACGTGCTTGAGGCAGTTTTACGCGACATTGAGCAACTAAGTGACCAATTTTCCCACATCTAAAGCATTTACGTTTTTCCTTTTGCATTGAATTACCCTGCAAATTCGTATTATGTGCATGTGTACATGTACTTTTTGTGGTATTGTAAGTTTCAATTTGGTTATCGCGGTAGCTTTGCTTTAACCGTGCCTCCTCAGCAATTAATTCAGTCAAAATTTTAGATGGCTTAAACTCTGCGTCTTCCCAGCGGTAAATAGCTTGTACAATTGGTAAAAACTCGGGAGGAAGTTTTCTAATTAACTGAAAGGCATGATGCCATTCGTCAGGCTTTTTCCCGGCATCTTCCAATTGTTTTACAATACCTTGAAGACGAGCTCCAAAAAGACCAATATCCTCACCAGGTTCTATTCGACACTGAAAAAATAAGTCGGTCAAGCCGATAATTCTTGCCCTTGAGTCAGGTCTAAAATGATTTTTCAAAGTATCCCATGCCACTTTCGGATCATCTATATCACTTATTAAACTTTTATAATCATCACTTACATTTAAATAAATAATGCTAAATGCTTTGTTTTTACGGGATTTAAAAGATCTCACCTCAGCTGGGTCAGGTGCTTTATTCTCAGTTGCCACTGGAGCCGTTTCTCCACCATTCACAATTTCCCAGGCATCTTTGTCCATCAAAAGGACCTTGACGTTACGACACCACGTGTCATAATTATTTGGCCTCAAGGCTTCGATTTTGACTTGAAACTCCATATTGAAAACAATGTCCCAGAGTTCGAAAAATGTTCCCCAATAACTTGAAACACTTGTAAAAGATTCACACAGAAGTTAACTGGAAGGCTAATTTCACTTGGATACTAATCTGGAGAGAACCATCGGTCACAGGAACAGCAACATTTGGAGGAAGGGCCCGCCATCTTAAACGTCAGCTTGTTTTCAGGAGAGATAGGCATAAGAGGAACCCGCTTGGATACTTCAGACAAAGAGGGCTTCAACACTAGAACATCAGTAGAGACACAGGAAAGGCCCGCCGTCTTGAACATCAGTAGAATCGGTGGTCAATAGTTAAAGATCGGCAAAGATAGTCATCGGCAGCCATCAAAACACCAGGACACATCACTCACTCCTTTTCTCAGAACAGGATTAAAGGGCACGCTGGGCCCATAACCCTTTTTGTGTTAGACTACAGAATTGGGTTTTAAAAGAACTACCCATTACAGGTTTAAAAAAACTAACACTTCTGAAATCCAACATTTAGCAGAGTAAAAGCATTGGCAGTGTAAATTCCTGCATTTAAACAGACAAGTTTTAGATAAAAGCCTTTTTATTAGCAATACTGATGAATAAATCAAAAGGGAGCAACTGCTCCTCACAGGACAGTCCACACGACTGTTTACAACAACAGACATCAGAAAAGAGGCCAAGACCGTTGGTCACATCTTCCTTTTAAACATATAAAATTTACATACTCCGTGATCGGAAATAAAAGATGAATGCTAAAAGGAACCAAGGAGAAAAACGAACGCACCAAACCGGCGGGAACCGAACGTTTGCCATGACGCAAGCGTGATGCCATGCATTTCAGCCAATGAGAGCAGAAGGTGCGTACAGGCGGCAGAAACAAGTCGGCAACTTGCGGATACGAAAGTAAACATTAAAGGTACATGTCAAAAGATTAACGACGTAGCGAGACAGGTATAACTTTAATTGATACAGCTACTTCCCTAACACTTGCCAGCATCTTCGAATCGTCTCATCTCTTCGTCTCAAATGACGAGCGATTCTACGATTAGTCCAACCGGCCTCTTTCAATTCAAAGATACGACCTCTGTCAAACTCTGACAGTTGCTCGTAATGAGCACGAATCCTGCAGCGAGGCATTTTTTAAGTTGTTGAAAGGTCATCCGAATCGCAATCAAACCGAAAGTTTTAACAACCGTTGAAGAACTGCTCCTTATCTGCTGGATGCGCAGTTCTGATGCGCTAGAGATCAAACTATTCATTCATTAGACACCAAATTTGAATCATTTGCATATCTGTTCAAAACATTCATGCATACGAAATTTCAAAGCAATCGGATGATTGTTTCTTGGTGCGTCGATTTTTTTGTTATAGAGTGTATATATGCATATACCAAGAATATTTACACCAATACTTATTGAATCCTTGTGGACTAAACATAATTTCTCTATTTACAAAAATCAGTGGCTGGAGCACAGTTCCAGTTTTATTTGTACAGTGGAACCTGTCTATGAGACTACCCTTGGGAAGAACAAAACTGGTCGCCTTATAAAGACGGTCACCTTACAAAGGTGGTAAAGTGTGATGGTTGTAAAGTGAAATTGCATTAAAGTTGTCACTATAGACAGACGATCTCTTTACCAAGGTGGTCACTTAAGCAGGTTCCACCGTATTTGAATGAACAACGGCACACTGATACAGGGGGGGGGGGGGAAACTTCCGTTGCTCTCTCCATTTTATAGGGGACGGAGTTTGCGGTTTAGTGCGTATACATGTGACTTGTGCGTCTCACGTGGTGTTCTTCGTTATCTGTAGGGATTAATTATTATGAAACTGAAATTAATTTATTTTAACTTAAATTACTTAATTCTTATCTTCAATAGCATAAGTAAAACGTAACTAAAATTTAAATAAAAACCTTTCCCAGTTTCAAAACAATAATCCATTCTCCCGTCGTCGCAAAAAGATTTAATAGCTGTTCGTTTTGGAGCAGACGCATCATTTGTAAACGGACACATGAGCTCCGGTTTAAAATCAAAACAAGTTTCATCGGCGAAGTTGAGCAGCGTTTGTGCTGCTGGCCGTAATCTCTTTTCAGCAATATTCTTTTCTATGCTGATTTAGCTCGCGAGTCATTCTTTCGCCACGTGCGAATCATATGCAAATGTTTCAAGTTTTCGCCATATGCTAATATCCTCGCTCCCGTGTGCGGCGGTCTCTGATTGGACGCCACGCCAGCTAGCGGCATTCTACTGTTGTATAAGAACTCTCAATCTTAAACTGTTGTATAAGAACTCTCAATCTTAATGGCTTTAATGGTTGCAGAGCAGCAGAGAGGGAGCCGGGTGCGTAGGACGCAGTTCAGCCAGCGGCTGTAAGCTGTGTTTAAAGTAACGTAACTTAATTTATACTGCGATTTGCAGACATCTTTAAATTAAATGGAACTTTAAGTTAAATCCTTTTTGCCATAGTATCGGCCTGTTACGCTAGTTGCGTGAGCCTTGCAGAAATGTAAACGTTAGTTCTGAATTTAGCTAAATATCCTTTAAAATTCTTTGAAATGTTTTCTTGCTCATGTGACCGTAGAAATGTTTTGCATCCTGTGTCCCATAAAATGTCATAATTGTTGTCATGACTTGTAAATAGAACTTGTTACTTAATAAAAATATTTTAGCCTACTTATGGCTTTGTTTTTTTTTATTTAACTCTGGTAAGCAGAAGTAGGACCTCACGATGTTTTGTTCCCTAGGAACATTATCATCAGCCATCAGCGCACGCCCTCTTTGCGGTTAAGTGGTAGACGCAGACAGTAGTATGAGCATACTTCGATTGCTTTTCTGAGGATTATTTTCGATAAATGATCACTGGCACAGCATAACTTATAAACTTTTAAACAAAGTTATAGCAAAGAATGGGTATACAGGGGTCGCGCTGCCGATCGCCAACGTCACAAATTGAGAAAATAAAATTAGTTTAGTGAAAGAAAATACATTTGGTTGAAAATATTGACAATTGCTTTTCTTAATGATGTCCGAAAAAAATTTAAATTGGCGAAATGTTAAAAAGAGCCAGCGCAAGCCCTGGGGGTATATATAGTATCATATGTCAAAGGAGCAAAATTTGCTTATTGTAACGTGTGCCGGAGTGATTTCAGCATTTCTCATGGAGGAAAGTATGACATTTCTCGCCACTCGAGTTCTTCAAAACAGAGTGAAAATGTGAAACGTGCCAACAGCAGTAAAAGTCTACAAACATTTTTCAAAGAGGACGGACAGTCCAGTGGCAGATTAATGCAAGTTTCTCGGGGGTGGGAAGTTAGAAGATTGACATATGCATCCATTTTATGGAAGCAATTTAGGATCTTTCACATTAATTTCTTTTTTCTCGGGGGCCGTTCGCCCCCCCCCCCCCCCTTTAATCCGCCCTTGGGACAGTCGGACGTTATTCATGCAGAACTGTTATTTACATATTTCTTGATCGAATACAATGTTCCTATTTCAGCAGCTGGCTATGCTGAATGTAAAAGGGTTTTCAGTATTATTCGGAAAAACAGAAATTAATTCAGGTGCAACTTGTCTAATAAGATTTTGGAAAGCCTTCTTATTATGAAAGATTTTTACTTCAGATTTTCTGAATAAAGCAGAAAAAGCTACTGCTGCTTCTTTGAAGTCAGCACAGTCAAAATGAGAGTTTTTTCAAGCCAGTTAAGTGATTATAATTAATAAATTGTTAGTCACAAGAAATCTGGAAAATGATGTATTAATTGATTTGCCTTTTATTCAACAACTTCATTTTCTTTTATTGTTCTTAGCTTTATTTAATACTTAAAACAAATAATTGTGATATAGAATGCATAAAAAATAAAACTCGTGCATTATATGGTGAAAGGTAAAAAATAACGCTCACGCATTGTATAGCAAAAAGTGTCGAAATTTCTGTTCGCGCACTGTTTTACACATTTTGATTTTCCCAGGTTGGCAAGTCTGCAGTAGACTTTAAGAAGAGTCAATGCTTCGTTGTGGCCATTCACGTCTAAGCTCAGTGAAACGAAACCATAGCCCTTGGCTTTAATGGTTGTATCCCCTATACCTTGCACTTCAAAATCGCATGACTGAAAATTTTTCAGAAAAGGACTTATCAGCGATGAAATGGCTTGACAATCCCGAGTCAACTGCCCAGTCAACAGTTTTACCCGAATCGCTCAACAGACTTATTTCTTGATCAATTATGGCAAAAGAACAATTATTAAGCTTACCTTTCGGTTTCTTCTTACTTTTCGGCAGGTTTTTACATTGAGGGGAGAGGTGTCCAGGTTGTCCACAACAGAAGCATTTACTGGTTTCTTTTCTGACTTCAGGTTTGTCCACTTTAGGCCTCGGCAGGGGCGGCCCTAGGGCCGGACAAACCGGACCCCTGTCCGGGGCGGCATTTTGGCTCAATTTTGAAAGATACATTTCGTATTAGTAAAAGAATTGTTTAAAAATATTCCGAGGAATATCATTCTATATAACTTTACTAGCTGATGTACTCATCCGTCATTGATGGATTTTTACTAACCGCGCAAAATTTCGTTTGCATTGTAGTAGTACAAAAAATGGAATTAACATACTGGCAGAAATATAGAAGCGAAGTTATAACTCTTGTGTATTGTGTTCAAAGATCACAGGTTAGAGAGTAAAAAATTACTGAGATAAACTGTCTATAGAGAAAATATTTTACATTCAAATTTAACGTTTTCTTTTAGTGGATGAGCTTCCTACATCAAGAAGCTTCCTACATAAAAGTTGCAAAAGAAGATGCTAGTAATGAATATTAAACTGAAAAGTGAATATCTGGAAAATTCTTTGTAATAGCAAGTAGCCGATATTTAACACTGCAACGTCCGATTGAATTATATTTTGATGATTTTACTTGATGTGCGAAAAACTTTATCAAAGTTTACGTCATACCTCAAAAATAATTCAAATTTGTAGAAGATTAAAAACCTGAAATTTTAATTTACTAACCGTCTACTATTTAACAAAATTTCATTTTATTCCCTTTTGTCTGACCACTAGTTGTTTTCACGAAGTGGTCACACAAAATTTTCTCAAAATAATATACACATATATCAATGTTATTTAACTCAATCTCATCGATAGTAACTGAATTTTGTTCTATTAGCTTTAGAAATTTTAATATTATGCCTGTAAAATTTTTGCACAATTTTCTCAAAATTAAAAATAATAATAATTAAAAAAAGAAATCGACGCAATTTATTTAAGTCGAACAGCCACCTATTGTATTACCTCCAGGCGCCTTAAAGTGACGTCCTCCCCTCTCTCCCTGCCCCCTAAAAAAGAAAAGAAAAAATACAATGCAACTTTTGCAAACCTTTTCAATTTATTCAAATTTTTAAAAAATTTCGATGATGCTTTGTTACTTATCATATGGCCTAATTTCATTCTGTTCTCTTAATCCGTTTCTGATGGATGCCAGAACAAACTTTTAAAGCGATTTTTACAAAATCTCAAAGTCTATGAGTTATTTAAAACAAATTTGGTATCTATTGTTTCAATTAACTTACCATTCAATATAATTCCAAATTTCATTCTATTCTATTGAGCCATTTTTTAACAATGGGCAAACATACATTTACACACAGTTTTCAAACAACAGTTTTAAATCTCAAAACTTTTAAACGAATTAGAAATATTTTAGCAACTGCAGTTTAAATTAAGTTGCAACTTTTGGTGTTGCTATAAATTTCATTTCATTCTCTTCAGTTGCATGGGCGTAGCCAGTGGGGGGCAACTGCCCCCTTAAAATGAGCTAGTCATAGTGTCTGATTATGACAAACCGGGGGGAGGAACAGTTGGACTCCATGGTCTCCTTGTCTTCTCCCCCCAATGAAAATCCTGGCTACGCCCTTGTTCAGTTGTTTATATGTGACGTGCAAACAAATATTTACACATTTTGCATAGATTTTTCACAAGATTTCCAGTTAGATTCAAATTACAGTTTGTTAATGAAATTCAACAAGCCAATTATCCCATATTTCTAGATTGCATCCCTGATGCCCCCCCCCCCTCCAAAAAAAAAAAAATTAAAATTAAACAGATCGCATTCTTGGTAAGGTATTGACAAATCTAATTCCAATGAGGCTAGGATTATTTAACACTCTCAAATAGTTCAAGTTCCTATGCTCTATTATTGTTTGGTACAAAATCTTCAATTGTGTGAATCTATTAAGAAAGGTATGGCAGTCAAAAGACAACGATTTACCACCTGCTCTAGAACTCTTAAGAAACTGTAAAGATTTTTTGAAAGGATCTTCGATTGGATGTGATTTTAAATGAAATGTTCTGTTATGCAAGAGAACTGACCGACGAGATAGTATTCTGGCTAACACTGAGTTTAAGCAGCCACGTAACATATTAATTTTGATTGCGAATCACGAGATGATCTGGTGAAAGATCCTAAATTAAAATTTAAGATAGTTTTATTTTTTTACAGTAAACAAAGCGATTAATATCTTAGAGTGCAGGTTTAATTTAATAAGTACCCAATGCAATTATTTTAAATTTTTGCACGGCATAAATGAGTTAAAAGACACTCTTAAAAAGTGCTAATTAAACATTGTAACACAGTGTAACAGTGTTAATACTGTTTATAGTGTAAACAATTGGAGTTAATACTGACTGAGGGGGAATCGGAGAATATAAACACGCTTGATCTAGTAAATGAAATAGTGTCAGTTACGGACTTAGGCAAAAAGGAAAGCCCAATTGAAATTTTAAAGCTAATTTCAATTATAGATTTTACACCACATCTTGCTATTGCTTCGAGAATTTCGTTTTCTTTGCCGATAATTGTGGCAAGTGCAGAGAAGAGTTTTTCAAAATTAAAGTTAACTAAAAATTTCTTATGTTCCACAACTCTTCCAGATAGGTTAAATAATTTAACTACATTGGCTATCGAACATGAATTTGTTGAAAAATTGATTTAAGAGAAAAAGTCAGGAATTTTCCGGAATTAAAAGTCAGAAAAAAAACTCATTATTTTTCTCTCTTTCTTTTGTTTTTTTTTAGCTTAATATGTGGTTTTTAATAAATATGGGTTTTCTTATGCTGTGTTATGTTTAAAGAGCTATTCCAGTTTTATAGGCATGAAAACAGTATCTGTGAACAATTTATTTCTTTTAATAGTGGCCTCACCATGGCACAGTGGTTATATCACTGAAAATGGTAGACGACCGAAGTGTGAAGGTCCCGGGTTCGGGTCCCATCGTGCGGTTGTCAATCTAACGGTCTGGAGTTTTGGTAGCTTTTCTCCAGATGTAACGTGAATACGCGTTAGAACCCCTTAGAAAGTTCTCCTACCAAGGCATCCCTCATCTTAGGCAGATACCCCTCGCGCAGGTTTGCCTTAATCACACACAATCTTTTAATAGTAATTTTACTGTGGGGGGGCGGCATTTTATATTTTTGTCCGGGGCGGCAAAACTGTTAAGGCCGGCCCTGGCCTCGGGAATCTTGGTCTAGTCCTGCTTCTGGAAATTAATGCATTTTCACTCCGAGCAGTTGTAGTCGCTTCTATGGCCAGGTTCACACTTCAACCTATCGTATTCGGCTAAGAGCCGTTCTTTCATGGTCTTGGGGTTGAATTTATCGTCACTCAGCATATGTAGCTGTTGCGCGACGTTACTATACTCTGGAGGTAGACGACTCAGCATGTGATAAGCCATCCCGTCGTCATCAACCTTTTTCCCAACAGCTTCTAAATGGTCACGAGCTTGCTTTAAGCAACTTAAAAAGACTGTCATTGTTTCTGAAGCTTCAAACTTGATTCTGATAAATTCATTCCTTAAGTGAGCAATACGCACTCTACTAGTAGGCTCAAAGGCGGCTATGGGGACATCCCACATTTCTTTGGGATCTCGAATGCCCATGATTAAGTTTTGCTGGTCAGGTTCAATGCTGAGGGCAATCGTGGAGGCGGCTATCTGCTTACGTTTGTTGTAGTCGACAAGTTCTTTAGATGAAGTCGATACACCGGGCGAAGGGTCGATTTTCACTTCTGTGCTAACTGCCGCTATTTCGGTACCGTCGACAAACCCGAGTAAGCCTTCATGGCAAATAAGCATCTGTACTTGAAATTTCCATTGCCTCCAATTGGCACCATTTAGTTTTGCAAACGAGAACACTGAACCGAACACGGGCGTATCAGCCATGACCAAAAAAGGAATTATGGTCAAAAGATTTTATTGAAATAGTCTAAACTTGTAAAGGTTTCTCACAAATGAAAGACCGAAAGGTCAAAAGGTGTAAAGCCAAAATTACAAAGTCAAAAAAAAAAACATTCAATCTCTTAAAGATTAAAAAAGGTCAATTTGAATTATCAATTAAATCTTTGAAATATAGCTGACTCATTAAACTAAGGTTAATAATCAGACTACCAGGTTTCAAAATATCAAGAAAAAGCCCTAACCTTAAATGCAATTTTAGTTTATACTTAACATTAATTCAGGCAAGCAGACAACCACGCTCTGCTACCAAGATGTTGTTCCTGGGAAACAAAACATCGTGAGGTCCTACGTCTGCTTTCTGAGTTAAACTTAAAAAAAGACAAAGCCATAAATAGGCTAAAATACTTTTATTAAATAACAAGTTGTACTTACAAGTCATGTAAATAATTATGACACTTTACAGGACACATAATATAAAACATTTCTACAGTCTCATGAGCAATCAATTATAAGAAAACATTTTTATGTTAAAGATATTTAGCTAAATTCAAAACGAACATTCATAATTTACATTTCTGCGAAGCTCATGCAACTAGCGTAATAAGCCGATACTACGGCAAAAAGATTTAGCTTAAAGTTCCATATAACTAAGATTTCTGCAATTTGCAGTCTAAACTAAATTACATTACATTAAACTCGGCTTACAGCCGCTGGCTGAACTTCACCCTACGCTCCTGGCTCCCTCTCTGCTCGGCAAGCAACTGAGAGTTTTTATACAACGGTAGAAACTAGTAGAATGCGGCTGGTGGACGTGGCGTCCAATCAGAGACCGCCGCACGCGGGAGCGAAGATATTTGCATATGGTGAAACATTTGCATAACAATTCGCACATGTTGAAAGAAAGACTGGCGAGCTAGATCAGCACAGAAAAGAATATTAACTACGGCCAGCAGCACAAGCGCTGCTCAACTTTGCCGATGAAACTTGTTTTGATTTTAAACTAAGCTCATGTGGCCGTTTACAAAACCATACTGCTGCTTCATTCAGAACAGCTATTAAATCTTTTTGCGACGACGGGAGAACGGATTATTGTTTTGAAACTGGGGAAAGGTTTTTATTTAAATTTTAGTTACGTTTTATTTATGCTATTGTAAATAAGGATTAAGTAATTAAAGATAGAATAAATTAATTTCAGTTTCAGAATGATTAATCCCTACAATTGAGAAGTATCGCCCGCCTGAAAAAGTACTCAATGTTTCTACTGCAGTGGATTCTTTCATGTGGCCAGACATTGTTCTATCACCCCCAAGTGTGTCCGCTGCGGCGAACCACGTGAAAGTTTTAATTGCCCCATTAAGAATTCTGATGTAAAATCAAAATGTGGAAATTGTGGTGAAGAACACCCAGCTAATTACAAAGAATGTCCAAATTTCCCAAACAACCCTCTCCCTAAGCAAAGCATTCCGACTAAATGCTCATATCCCAATGTTGTTAAACAGCCCCCCCCCCTTCCTCTCAACAAAACATTTTTCAGCAGATATCCAAAGTCACCCAAGAAATTGAAAAGGAACTAGGTGTTTCATCACTGTGTGATCTCTTAGAAAAATTAAAATCGCTCTTACTTAATCTTAAAATTTAAAAATCCTCAAGAAAAACTCGTGTTTTTTATATCAACTCTTAGCAAAAACTTTACTAATCTAACACTCAGTAATTCTGTGGGCGCTGATCCTGTAAGCGGCCTCACTTCCTCTTCTTGTTTGTAAACATTATTGTTTACAAACATCCCCCCTCCTCTTGGTCCTATTAAAACCCCTCCTCTCGAGGCGGGGCCAATAGCTGCTCCTTCCCTCTTTATTTAAGCCTTTGCGCAGTTATTTGTTTATTTAGTTTCACTTAATACAACTATTATGAGCGCAGTAGAGGGCGCAAGCACCCAGGAACTGTGGGAACCAAATTCGGATCGGATCGAACTCAAGGCTCCCCCTCAGGGGGAAGACCTACTTTAGGTCTTTACGGGTGTCGCAATCCCGGGGCCCCAGCGACCTTTCGCTTTTCCTTATTCTACCCTCCTCTCCTCTTAGCTGTATCCTTTCTTTTCCCCCTCAGTGTAGTTTCCTCTGTGGAGGTGAGGGCCCACCTTTAGAAGCCGCGGCCACCCTGTGCCGTCAGCTTCTATTGGCGGAAAACTACCCACGTGTTTGCCGTGCGTGGAGACCCGTGTCCCCGGAAATGGGGATCCTGGTAATTGAGGGGCTTTTCTCCAACACATTGCTTTGGCCTCGGCTTCGGATAAACGGGAGGTACACAGCGTTCCCCTGTGTATCAATCGGCTGGTGGTACTGATTTCGATCAACTGCTAGGGATCAAGCAATCGGACATCTACTAGGCACGTCGTTAAGGGTGGATGCTGCCTAAGGGATGTACTGTGAGCGTATAGACCCGACTAGCACTGGTGTGCAATTGCACATCCCCTTGTTGGGCTCCGTGGTGGGTGGTGCGGTCGGGTCCGAATCTCAATTTTCCCCAACATGGATATGAAAAATTCTTCTTCAATCGTCAACGTTCCGCTGTCAACCGCTAATGAACACACCGATACACAATTTGCACACATAAATGCCCGATTCTTCCTTATCCACTCTGCTGAAGGTAAACTTAATGAAACATCGCCATTTTTAATTCACAAATGTATCACTGACAATGTAGGAGAAGTCAAAAAAGTTTAAAAATTAAGATCTGGAGACCTATTAGTAGAAGTATCCAACAATAGATAAGCTTGCAAAATAATGAAAATAAAAAACCTTGGCCTAAAAACAGTAACAGTGACACCTCATACCTCCCTAAACATCTCCCGAGGAGTCGTATCAGAACCCGACCTTTTGCACTGCTCTGAAGCTGAAATACTTGAAAACCTAACAGATGAAAAAGTATGCGCTGTGCGTCGAATCACTATTCGGCGCAATAATCAAATAATCAATACTAAACATATTATCCTAACTTTTCAGTC
The DNA here is from genome assembly GCA_038373885.1 of Cheiracanthium punctorium. NCBI lineage: Eukaryota > Metazoa > Arthropoda > Arachnida > Araneae > Cheiracanthiidae > Cheiracanthium > Cheiracanthium punctorium. Next base: position 167,906 of record JAWZYV010006146.1, read on the forward strand.
TCCCACTATTCCATCTCATATTAAAGCCGGCTACCTATTATGTCCTGCCAGACCATATATACCAAATCCCATCCGTTGCTTCCAGTGCCAAAAGTTCGGCCATACTAAAACCTCCTGTCGTGGGTCACCTGCCTGTGCGCGTTGTGGTGCTTCTGGCCACGACAGTGAGTCCTGCTCTGCATCTCCTACATGTGTAAATTGTAAAGAGGAACATCCTTCATACTCCAGATCTTGCCCGAAATGGGCGTTTGAAAAAGAAATCCAGTCCCTACGTGCCTCTCAAAGAATCTCATATCCCGAAGCCCGTAAGTTAATAGAAAGCCGGACACCTAAACCTGGTTTATCTTATGCAGCTGCAACAAAATCAACCAAAACAATAGCAACCCAAACCGAACCACCAAAATCTGTACCTGTCTCCTTTCCTTCTGCAACAGCACAAATATCTAAACAATCAACTTCTAATCAAAATAAATCCTCCACAGCTTCACAAAAAAATACATTGAAGAAAAATTCTCAAAATGTTAACTCAACCCGACCACAAATAAAAAAGTCTTCTGTCTACAGAACTAAATATAACAAACCCAAAATAAAACATGTTCCTCCACAATGCCCTATAGATGACAGTATCCTACATTTGGACCCTTCTGACTCTGAAATGTCAGACCTCCCCATGGATGATGACGACATCCCTAGCACTCCTCTCAAGCCTACGGGGACTCGGAGCAAGATGAGCATCATCCCCAACACAACATGATAATGGCTCTGCTGCTATCCTGGAACTGCCACGGTTTCCTTAATAAAAACGACGACCTCAAAATACTGATTTATGATCATAACCCCGCTTGCCTCGCCCTTCAGGAAACTTTTCTCAAAACCAATAGACCTACTAAAATCCGTAATTACACTGTCCTTCGCAAGGACAATGAGCTCAATGATAGGGCCACAGGTGGAGTTGCCCTATTAATCAACAATAGCTATCCTCACACTATGGTCAATCTTAACACTAATCTCCAAGCAGTTGCCATGCGTATTCAATTAAAACAACTCACAACTGTCTGCAGTATATACCTCCCTCCTAGTGAAGCCATAAGCCAAACATCCCTCAATAGTCTCATTCAGCAACTTCCTCCACCTTTCATCCTCCTTGGTGACATGAATGCTCATAGTCCCTTGTGGGGTAGCAAGGACACCAACAATAGAGGCCTTCAAATCGAACAACTTCTCACTGACTTCTCCCTTTGCTGCATGAATAATGGTGACAATACATATTTTCACTATCCAACTAAAACTTTCCATGCAATAGACCTTGCTATCTGTTCTCCATCACTTCTCCCAACATATAATTTTTCTGTATCCAGCGATCTCCACAACAGTGATCATTTTCCGATTCTTCTGTCACCTCTGTACCACAATCCCCAACATACTTCAGTACCTAGATACATTCATGATAAGGCAGATTGGTTCACCTTCACTTCCCTGTCTGCCATCACCTCTCATGTTGTTAAAGGCCCCATAGACGAGGTTGTACAAAACGTTACTTCAATTATCATCCAAGCTGCTGATGCCAGCATTCCTAAATCAGGCATCAGACCTCGACGCAATAAAAAACCGTGGTGGAATGAACAATGCACCCTTGCTAAAAAGAAGCAGCAGAAAGCCTGGAGCAATTTTCGGCGGTTCCCCACCACCGAAAATCTCACCCACTTTAAGCAAGCTAAAGCTTATGCACGTAGAGTCCGGCGTCAGTGTCAAAGAGAATCCTGGATCAAATATATCTCCAGCATTACAGCCTCTACTTCTAGTAAGGAACTATGGACAAAAACAAAAAGAGCCATGGGTATTTATACTAATCAGTCTATTTCCTGTCTATCCATAAATAACAGCATTATATCCGAAACAAAAGAAATCGCAAATAGTATTGGTGAATCTCTCTCTTCCATCTCATGCAGTACCTCCTACTCAAATTCTTTCCTTTCATATAAACAACAAGCAGAACGACAAAAAATAAATTTCAAAACCTCCTCACACTTCACATACAATAGCGACCTTACCATCCATGAACTCACCAACCACTTAAAACAGTCCTCAAACACATCCCCAGGTCCCGATGGTATTACTTATGAAATGCTGAAACACTTATCCCATGCATCTTTACTCAACCTTTTGAAATTGTACAATAGAATATGGAATGAACAAACCTTTCCCACCTCTTGGAGAAATGCAATAGTCGTTCCCTTTCCTAAACCAGGAAAAGATACATCTAACCCTAATAACTACCGACCCATAGCCCTTACTAGTTGCTTATGTAAATTAATGGAGAAAATTATCAATACCCGGCTTGTTTACATTTTAGAAACGGGGGACCATATACATCCCTTCCAGAGTGGCTTCCGGAAGGGTAGATCCACCATAGATAACATATTAAAATTAGAGACCCAAATTCGTAATGCCTTCTTACGGAAGAACCACTTAGTCTCTGTGTTTTTTGATATTGAAAAGGCATATGACCGAACATGGAGGTACGGGATCCTCTTGGATCTTCATAATATAGGACTTCGAGGCAACCTACCCACTTTTATAAAAAACTTTCTGTCACTCCGAAATTTCCGGGTCCAGATTAATGGCATGCTATCTAATAACTTTGTTCAAGAGGAGGGTGTTCCACAGGGCTCCGTACTCAGTGTCACCCTCTTCTCAATAAAAATTAACAACATCCTGAAACAACTGCCCTCGACTGTTTACGGTAGTCTTTATGTAGACGACCTGCAAATCTCCTGTCAGGGAAAGGACATGCGCCTGATAGAACGCCAGCTTCAGAATGCCATCAACCGCATCTTAAAGTGGTGTGACAGAAATGGGTTTAAAATATCAGCAGAAAAAACAGTTTGTACCCATTTTTGCCGGAAGCGCGGGATCCACCCAGATCCGGAACTTTATCTGGACCATACTAATATTGCTGTCAAGGATTCTATCAAATTTTTAGGTTTAAATTTTGACAAGAAACTTACATTTGCTAAACACATCTCAGACATCCGCAATAAATGCGAGAAAAAACTTAACATTTTAAAGGTTTTAACCAATACCTCTTGGGGGGCTGACCGTGATGCGCTCTTGCGGATCTACCGTGCCGTCATCCGATCCAAAATTGACTATGCAAGCTGCGTTTATGGATCGGCTTCTAAATCAGCACTAAAAAAACTTGACACTGTGCATCATACTGCACTACGCATATGCTCTGGAGCTTTTAGGACATCGCCTGTACATAGCCTTTACGTCACCTGTCATGAACCACCTCTCACTCTCATACGTCAAAAATTATCATTAAATACCTATTATCGCATCCTTTCTCATTCTTCACATCCCTTAAAGGATTCTCTAATAGACACCCAATTGGACCAGTTTTATGAAAATCGCCCTTCCTGCACTCCCCCCTTCGGACTTAGAATCCGTAAGAGTGTAGTCGGTACCCAATTGGGGGATGTTAATGCATCTACTTGTTCATTTCATGAAGTGCCACCATGGACTAAATTGCAGATTTCCTACCTACAACCATTCGAAGGCTTCACAAAACCAAACACTGACCCCATAATATACCAACAGTTATTTCTAGACCATAAAAGCAAATATAGAAACTTCGACGAACTATATACTGACGGCTCAAAATCTCTTAATCACGTTGGCTTTGCTTATGTACATCGAAATCATTCTTACAGCTACACCCTACCTTCATTTTGCTCCATATTTACAGCCGAATTAATAGCTATTTATGAAAGCCTTCTTTACATCTTGAGAACAAATATCAAACATTTCATCATCTACTCTGACTCATTAAGTGTATTAGAGAATCTGAAATCTGGCTCCCTCACTCATAGTTATATTTTAAAAGTCCTATGCATGCACAAGAGACTCATGAACCGTGGATACAACATCCTCTACTGCTGGGTACCTAGTCATATTGGGATTCCCGGAAACGAAAAAGCTGATTCTTTGGCAAGGCATTCTACCATCCCATATAAACGTGATCTGCCCTATACTGACATAAAATCTGGCATCTCTTCCCTAACAAAAGGCACTTGGAATGACATATGGGACTGTGAAACCTAAAACAAACTTCACTCTATCTGGCCAGCTCTCACCCACTGGTCCATTCAACCGTACCGCAAGCACGACGTCACTCTCACTCGTCTTCGGATTGGCCACACGAGGCTAACTCATAAGTACCTCCTTTTGGGTGAACCCCCTCCTGAATGCCCACATTGTCATACTCATCTTAGCATACATCATCTTTTAACCTCTTGCTCTGCTTTTAATAGTTTTTACCAAATACTTTTTAACTGTTCTCATCCCAAACTGGACGATATTTTGGGTGAAACCCCCCATCGAAATTTGTTTGCATTTCTTAGACGTACCAAAATCTTTTATTCAATGTGAAGTGTCCAATTTTGTCTGACTGGTATCTGGATGGGAGGCCCGATCCAGATGCCTTTGTTTCAACTTTTATCCTCCATTAACACTTTTTATCTACCTACAACACTATCGACTTTTTACTTTATTTTACTTTTCACCATTTAGTCTTTACATTTTAGCTTTTACTAAGTTTCGTGACACCTTATACCTGAATACATCATTTATGGTTTTAACTCATTGTCTGGCGCAGTATGTCCTTTTTGGACCTTGTGCCATTAAACACAAACCAACCAACCAACCGAACTCAAGGCTCATCTGAGAGAGTGTGTTGTGCTTTGTTCTTCCTGCTTGTAGAGAGCAGTGGCTCCTGTATTTTGTATTTTTCTTTATGCTCAAAATGTGAGCAAACTTGTTTTTAATTCTTTTTAAATAAATTTAACTTAACTTGATTAGTATGAAGTATTTTTAATTATAATGATTCCACTGTTTTTCAAGTCTGCTAAAATTAATCAAGGAAGATATTTTTTAAAACATTTAAAGTTGCAATAAATTTTTAGTCCTTCCTTAACAAAATAGTTTGTTTACATCTGAAATATATTGCGGATTATAGAGCTGTGGAATAGCAGGATTTGACTGTATGTGTTTCCTAATTAAACTGAAAACCACATATTACTTTTAAAGTTTTCAATTACAACTTTTAAAATGTATTTAACTTCTCTATAATTCCCCTACCCCTCCATTAAGGATTAAAAATAAATTTAAAATCATTATTCTGATTATCATAAGGCACTATATACAAGAAAAATTTTGAAAATTAAAGTATGTACAGACAGTGTGTTTTCTTTGAAGTTATTTTTAAAATTTGTGTTCTGTATTTTCAGGCAACAGTAATTACACAAGCTTGGATTAATAATGCAAGCAGCATAACAGACAAACTGAAGAAAAAAACTATTGCTTCAAAGCAGGTAAGCGTAGATGATTAAAAATAATTAAAAGAAACACTTATTTTTGGAGTTTAAGTTACATCTTTAGTCTGTTATTCAAAAACTGTTAAACTGGGAACTCAGACACCCCCCCCCCCCGAAAAAAAAAGTGATGTGAAGAGCAAAGCATTTTATGCTGTTTTCTTTTTTATTTAATAAAATTTATATAATCTATACCTGTACCTATATGAGACCTGTCTAAAAAGTATCTGACCTTTGCATGGGAAAAATATAATATTTACATAGCGGGATTGAAACCCTAATCCCCCCTTTTTCAAAGTAGAGTTCTTATACCTCCATTTGCTTAGCTGATGGATCCCTCTACTATCAAAAGCACTTCTAAAAGACGTTTTTAGGAATGATGTTGCTCTTCATCATCCCATTTATATCTGTCTCATTGTTAGGTTGACAACTATCTTGTCAAAACACAGAATTCCTGCCCTTCTTCAACTTTTTGTCTAATCTCCACATTAGGGATGTAACGAACATTCGGGCACTATTTGGTGAGCCAAATATTGAACAGGTATTCGGCCAAATATTTGTGACCGAATATTGCTACATATTCCGCTGAATAGTTTCAGAAAAGGGAAAAAATATTTAACACATGTGTTTTTAAATACATTTACAAATAATATTGCTTAGTTCAATTTGTTAATTTTAGCTGCATGAAATAATCTAAAGTAACAGTATTATAAAAATGCAGACTTTTCTGCTTGGTGACACTAGTTGTCTTGTTTTTTTACTTTTCTTTATGGGGTGGCTGTTGGGGAGATCCTCAATTGCAAACAATTTTGAAAAGCTGCTAAATATGTTTTGCCCAGAGGCTGTAAAACCCAAAGCATGATGTGATTATGTGTAATTACCAGATTAATCGCATTTACCATAGCATATTTATTAAATTATGAATATCTCAAAATATAATTATGCTGCTATTAGTGTTTATTTAACCTTGTAAAAGATATCGTTTCATGACCAAGATTTTTTTGTTTTACGGATAATATACTGTTGTGTGTTTTTAAGCAGAGATTTAACAAATAGCGATTTGGCCGAATAGCTGAATACCGAATATTTAGCCAATACCTCAAGCCGAATGCTGAATATTAAATTTTTAAAGTTTCATTTAATTGTAAATAAAATATCGCCTTTCAATTTTGTAATTAAATACTAAATAAAGACCAATTAAAATTCATTTTATACTTTTTGTAAGTACTTAAAAGCACACAACAGTATATTATCTGTAAAATTAAAAATATCTTGGCTTGGTCATGAAAAAATGTTTTACAAAGTTAAACACTAATAACAGGATAATTATATTTTGAGATATTCATGATTTAATAAATATGCTATTGTGTTTTAATAAATTGTGTTTTAATAAAATGTGCCTTTTAATAAAATGTGTTTAATCTGGTAACTACACATAATCTCATCATGTTTTGGGCTTTACAGACTCTGAGCAAACTCATTTATTTTACAATTACTACTTAAACGTCTAATTAATGTTTTCTGTTTGTGGAATCTCAAGTCTAAGAATGGTCCATTAATTGTTATGGTTCTTATGTCCCTATAGTACAGTAATCTCTTGGTATAACAAATTTCAAATGGTCATTTAATGAATTCATAATTCTGGAAAGTTCATTAAAGTGAAATTTCATTGACTAAATTTGTACTAAGTGATTCTTTTAATGCAAATATTTATTCATTAATCTATAATTTATAGCCTTTTTTTTTTTTGTTTGCTTTTCACTATAATTGTCCGCTATACAACATTCATGGCACAAAATGCATTGTCATTAACCAGGGGTCGATACAGACAAAAATTGTGTCCATTTTTCAGCCCCTTCACAAAAATACAATCAATTAAAATGGCCTCTTCAGTAAAATACAATTGATTATATTGGCCGGTCGTGAAGTCATTTAAGTTTTCCTAAAAGAAAAATACTTGCTTTACCTAAACCTTCACGACGTTCGTGTTTTCCAACTCTCGAAACGTGTGTTCAAAAGTAAACAAGCAGGAGCGAGTCTTTTGGATAAAGGTGACGCGATCACTGTGATCGCTTTAGCAGTTTTCGCCGGTAACGGTGACTAGTTTTTCTCCCGGTTTGTGCGTCAAAATGATGTGTTGGCTTTGAGCCAATCCTGTATTTTTGTTTCAATCCAAGTTTGCGTTTGGCAGCGTAGTTATGCAAATTTACTGCACTAGGAAATCGAATATAAGTACGGCGGGATATGAACATTGCTCATGCTTGCTTGTTCTGTTTAGATTGTCATTTGACAATATCGTCGTTGTACTGGCAAGGCCGGGTGAAGGGCTGACGGGCGAGGTAAGGTGTTATTTTGTAGTCCGTCAGTCGGGTAATTTAATACTTCAAATTTTTCTGCTTAATATGTTTCATGAATATTTATAAAGTATGTTGCCTATGCATAATGTTGAAGAGCGAACTGAAATTTTGGTGTTACTGCAGAATGTATAAACTCATCTAACTGTGCTGTGTTTGTGGAGCATTAAATCATCTTATTAGCAAATAAAATATTTGCTCTAGAAATCTTGTCATTATTTTTAAGTCTTGCACTGCGCCAGTCAGAACTCTGCGTTGGTTATTAAAGTATGTTAGAATAGCCAACAGATTAAAATACTGTTACAATAATACAGTCGATTGAAACAGCCCTTCATTGGCATTTTACCCTAAATTTTAATGTGTTTTGTCAATTATTTTATTTATAAAATAATATGAAAATTCACAAAAATAAGTTTAAAATTCACAAAATTAAGTACTGAAATTCACAAAAATGGGACACTGAAAAAATTCCTGGATCGATATTAAACTATTTTAATATTATAAAAGAATAAAATTAAACTATTTTTACTTCCCTTCTTAAACCCAGGCTCACAATAAATTAGTTTGACTGTGTATCATGTTAGACATCATATATCAAGATATATGACCAACTGCTTAAATTTACATTGTATTTTCAACTAGCAGTCCCGCACGGCATTGCCCGTGAACCCCTTAAATTATGCGATTCACAAAATCTGCAATAATCGTCAAACTTGGCCAGTTTTGGCGAAATATCGCATCTAGTATGTAGCAGTCCCGCACGGCGTTGCCCGTGAACCCCTTAAATTATGCGATTTACAAAATCTGACATGTAAACTGCAACTCCAGATTAATACTCTAGGCCGCAATTGTATAACAGAATGTGCAGATAATGGTTCCAGAGTTTCAGGTACGTACTTACAAACGCACCACTAAAGACAACTCACTGCCGTGGCCGTCACATATTTCCCCCAGAAATATTGTGTAATTTGCATTAAAATTGCTGGAGTTATTAAATATTTCATCCAATTAAGCAAATTATCTTGTAAAATCCACAATTTTTGATTTAAATTTCTTAAAATTAGGAAATGTTAGGTCATTAAACGTATTAAATACCATAAAAAGTACCATAAAAAATTTCATGAAAAGGTCCCATTAGGAAAAACGCGCCAAATGACAGAAAAATCGTCAAACTTGGCGAGTTTTGGCAAAATATCGCCAAAAATAAGTCCCCAAAAATTAGGTTTTCGAAGACCCACGACCCATAGAACCCGAGATTTCCAGAACATTCCATATTGATGCAACAAAAAGCCAAATTTAACTATTTAACTCGTAGAATACGAATTTTAAACTGTTTTAAACCCCAGAACAGCGGGTTGCTCTCAAAATTCGTAACACAGGGTAAGAAAATTTCCGTTTTAGAACGGTTTTTAATTAATAATTAAAGTAATTAAAATTTTAAAATTCTGATTCTCAGGTGCACATTATCGGCATTCATGGGCTTATATATTCAAATTTTCAGAGTTCTGTGTGCAGTAGATTTGTCTGGAGACCGCACACAGACAGATTTACAAACATTCATTTTTATTATTATAGATAATCTATTCCTTAATTTGATTTATCTGTATCATAAATATTATGTATTAAGAAACTGAATTATTAGTTTAAATTCTCACAAATTTATAGTTGTTTTAAAACCTAATTCAAAATATAAAGGTGCCCCCCCCTTTTTTTTTAAATAAAAAGAAAGAAAAGAATCCAATTTTTTTCAAACAAGTACTTTGTATTCCAAATAGTGATAAATTTTAGCTTACTCTAAGAGGAAGAAAGTAACCTTTACCCTGTACACAAATCTACAGAATTGAATTACAATAATTCACTATTCATAGTTTTTTAAACAACTTTTAGTATATTGAACTGGAAAATAATGAGAACTGTTTTAATCCAATGCCTACTTTTGAGTTATTTTAAGAAGTTCAGTAGATATCCTTCTTAACATACATGAAATATGAAGAAAAAAAAATTGTATTAATTAAACTATATTAGTTTGTTCTTTTATAATATATAATGAACTCTACTATATTTTTCAAATAAAATTTGTGAATAGAAAATATTCCTACCGGTCCATTTATATATTCACAGACTATATTATTTCATTCTATAGCTGGCTAATGTAAACTGGGAATTGCAATTACAATTAGCTCAAGCCAATGTGCCCAAACAGAAGAAAACAGTTGGAATAGTTGAATTATGTTTAAATTCGACTAATTCACAAGAAAAAGTGCAAATGGAGTTCTCTCACGAGGAATTATATTCTTTGTACAATCAGGTAATTTTTTCCACACAGCTTTGAGAGGAGTAAAGAGAACACATTTTCTAAAGCTATCAGTGTGTAGTGTTTTTTACTTTATATAAAGTCATGGGCATCACAACCTGTGAGGACCGGAGGGGACCCCCCCCCCCAATATTTTGGCTTGGGAAGACAGAGGGGACTATAGAATGCTCTATAAATTTTGCTAAAAAAGCTGTAACAACTTTTTAAAAAAGAAGGAAAGAGACAAAAGGCCAAAATTGCATGGAAAATCACTCTTCCTTCCTACACACACACTTATGCAAAACTTTTTACACTGCTGGTCAGTAGTGTTTGGGAAGATAATGCTTCCAACCGGAGAACCTTATATGATCTTTATTTATCTGGTCTTCTGTTTTAGACTATTTTGAGAACCCATAAATTGTATAATCACTCTTTGGTTTGGTGTAGAAATTTTCTCTAGGCAATCAATTCATGAAAAATCACTGCAAATTTCGCCAATAGATCATTTAAAAATTTTTTCATTCAAAGAATACACTAGCCGGAAAATCACTACCTGCTGATTATTGGGGAGAAGATATAAAGAGTAAATTATATGCTTCCCCCCCCCCTATATTTATTAACAATTAAGATAAATAAGCTAAAATATTTAGGTGAGGAAACCACACATCCCAGCATCCTCATAGGTTGTGCCGCCAATCTTGTGTGGATGTAAAATTTTAATGGTGTAGTATAATGTTTGACTCACTGAAAAATGGGAAATGCATATAAAAGTAAAATTTACATTCTGTTATTTCATAAACATTAATGTGGACCAAAGCATTGCAGCCTGATGTGGGTGTTGGTGGGACACAGAAAATGTGTTATCTTTTCCTTACATTATTAATAATTAAGATTATTAAATCAAAAAATCTGATGTGTCCAACACATGACTTCCTTGCACGTCCATTAGATCAAAAATATTTTCGACGCACTTCCTCTAAATTTATTTGTTTGAAAGAGATAAAATATCAATAATAGTAAGGTTTAGCAATTTCTAGCCAAATATTTCGATATCGCCAAGCTGAGTTCAATTTGAAAGATTTCCTTCTGACACTTTATTTGGCGATATTTCACCAAAAGCCGACAAACTTGAGATAGTCAGCGAGATTTTGGGGATAGCCAAAGTAGTCAGTGAGCACAGACCTTCAATGAATTGAATGCATCTATACACCTCAATGTATTCAAAGTCATTTGGCTCACCATGTAAATAAATTCTCAGTCGATTGCTGTCAAAAAAGATATTGAAAACAGTTAGATATTACAATAGTTCTAAATACAAAGTTAAAAAAATCTACGGGTTAAAGTTTTAGAGTTATACAAAATAGGAAATAATTTTTGGCGCCAAATTTGGCAATATTTCGGCAAAACTCGTCAATGTCGACGACATTTGGCGAGATTTTAAGCATAAACCAAACAATGACAGATTATCGCCAAATTTGGCGATATTTCGCCAAAACTCACCAAGAACAAGACAAATGGCGATACTTTGGGCATGGACGAAATGACTGACTATCGCCAAATTTGGCGATATTTCGCCAAAACTCGCCAAGGTCGAGGACAGACGGCGAGATTTTGGGCATGTACCAAACAATGACTGTCTACAGTTGTGTTATAATGAAGATGTCCATAGACATTAAGGTACTGAAATTCTTTTCGGTGGTCCTGTAAATAAACTCTCCAGTAGATTGGAACCAAAAATCGAGATGCACAACTAGATGTTACAACATTCTTATACATGAAATTTCATAATAGTTTTTGAGATTTGAGAGTTAAATATGCACACACGTACACCAAAAGTCGCCAAGCTTGGCGACTTTTGGCATAGTTCTTGAGGGAGGCACGTGACCGTGGTCGGACCATTACCTTACTTATGTGGTAGGACGGTATTGTGCTTGAAATGGATGAATGCCCCTAAAATTGCTATTGACCGTAATGTATTGGAAATCTTTTGAGTGTTCCTGTAGCAGAACTATAAATGATAAAGGCACTTTTTTTAATAGAGAAATTCATTTTCTAACTCTTTACAGCATATATCACTTCTGAGTCGTTTGAAATAGCCCAATACCTCTAAAAAACGCTTTGATGAATTTCGGCCCATAGAGCGTAATGTATTTCGAATCTTTTGGGCGGTCCTGTAGATAAACTATTCAGTCGAATGGAACCGAAAGGGGAGGTGCACAACTAGATGTTACAACAATCTTAAATATAAAGTTTCAACATTCAACGCCTAACAGTTTTTGAGATATGCCAGTTTAATGAATTTCGGCCCATTGAGTGTAATGTATTTCGAATGTTTTGGGCAGTCCTGTAGATAAACTATCCAGTCGAATGGAACCAAAAGGGGAGGTGCACAACTAGATGTTACAACTATCCAAAATATGAAGTTTCGACATTCTACGCCTAATAGCTTTTGAGTTAGGCGAGTTTAATGAATTTCGGCCCATAGAGCATAATGTATTTCGAATCTTTTGGGCGGTCCTGTACATAAACTATCCATTCGATTGCCACCAAAAGGGGAGGTGCACAACTAGATCATAGAACAATCCAAAATATCAAATCTCAACATTCTACGACCAATAGTTTTTGAGATATGCGAGTTACATACATACGTACGTACGTACACACGTACGTACGTACGTACAGACGGCATGGAAAAACTGGCCACAGTAGACTCGCCACTGGTCAAAATGAGTTGCAGACGCGTTAATATGATCGTGCATGCTAGCCTACGATGAGATGCATCGAAAAAATTTTTAAAATTCAATTTAGAGGTAGTCAAAATCGGTTTTTATGTCGAAATTTGGCCCCCAAAATTTTTCGGGATCACATTACTTCCTTATACTACGTACAAGGAAGTAAAAATTTGAGAGAGTATGTCCCTTGAGCCCATTGGACCAAGATGTTGGTAAAAAGTTTCCTTACATTAGCCAAAAGAAAATTTAAAATATCATGGACATACAATTCTTTTTAGAGAATCCCTGTGATTAAATTGCTTTTACATGCACTCTCTGAATTTCAGAAATGTTAATGTCAGCACTGACGGACAAAATTAATTGTACAAATACAATCATTTTATTCTATTTCATATTTACAGTAGCAAAAAGAAATTAGACATAAAATAACTTAAAGTTAGAAATTAAAAGATTACTGGGCTCTTTACTTTTTGCAGGCCCTATTCTTACTGGTAAGAATAGGGTCCTTTTTGAAAAAATTTGAGATGGGATGCTCAACCCCCCAACACCTCCTTGACTACACCACTGAAAAAATGTGTCTTTTAAACGTCCTCTTAATAATAATTTACAGGTTGCAATGCCAATGTTAGTCATTCCTTTGTAGAAGAGTTCCACATTTTTTTTCCTTCATGATAGTGCTAAGAAAACCTAATCTACTGCTAATATTCACAGCTTAAAAACCATATATATTGTTCTATGAAATTATTTTCATCATAACTTTTGTTTACATTAAAAAGTATAAGCAAAGCACGCCTTCCTTAACTGATTCAGTCAGTATTTTTTTTTTTTTTTTACTGCTAAATATTTTTTTACAAATGAGAAATACTCAAACATTTCAGAATCATTAAGTTAAAATTATCATTGTTTTTTGAAATAATTATAAAAAAAATCATATCTATAATTTTGTGCTGATTTCCCTACCTCTCACTGCAAATTAAAAGTATTGAAACTTACTTCACTGGTATAGCAATATAAAACACGGTATTCTTAAAATAAAAGCAGATTATTCCTTGCTTTGTTTTTTAAACTTAAACTAATATTAAGGGTTTTTTCTACAACTAATTGTTATTTTGCTTTGCAGCTAGAAACTGTTCAATCTCAGTTGGATGCTCTACGATAAGAAGATAAATTTAAATGAAAATACATTCGAATCCCGTTTTAGTGAAGTTCATTTCAGAAAAAATCTTGCTATATTGAAGACTTTGGTACTACCCAAATCAAACTACAATATGGTAATATAATATTGGTATAATGAAATTTCGTTGGAGCAAAATGTTTTCTCTGGCCCCTTGGACTTTAAAATGGGATTCGACTGTATTGGGCTGTTGAATTTACATTAACTTTGAACGCTGTAAATAATGTTAATAAAAATGCAAAGTTCATAATTTGAAATAATGATCAATCAATGTACTTTTACTGTATTTATATTTTACATTATTATTAGATAGCAGTAAAGCTCTATCATTTCTTTTTTTCAACTTCACATTTGTTATAACTATGCAACATCTATGTAAATAAAATGAGATATTTGTAATTACATTGCTTGGAATTCAAAAATTTCATGATTTCTATCCATTTCAAGAAACTTAAAGCTGGGAAAAAAAATAATAAAAATAAATTCAAATATCGCTTATAATGATGAATTATGGTGGCAATCGTAAAAATAATGGTGAATTATTTTGTGTAGAATTATAACTTTGTACGATTTCGTTATGAAAGCAGCATACCTTTGAAAAAAATGATCGGATAGTGGGTCACATTTTTATTTCATACGCAACGATATCGAAAAGAGAATTATTGAAGAACACACACATTGTATGTAGTAATGGATAAAATTTTGTATTGACTCCATGGAACATACTAAGATATATCTGGAGCACTGTAAAAAGGAGGTTTCTGTGAAAGCGACATCGTAATTATTTTTCTTGAAATGAGAGAGAACTAAATCTGATTTCATAAGAACGCCGGGAAATCACGGTAGGTAATGATGCACAAGAAAACGGAGATTCACCAACGTAAGGAAGTGGCCAACAAATTTTTGACCAATAATGTTGTTGTGGAAAGAGACATCCATCTTAGCGCTTGACGATTTTACCGGAAGGGAGCACCGAGAACTTTGAAGCACTGGAAAAGTACACATTTTGAAGATCATACTGTTGAGAAAATCACAGAAAAAGGCGATAATGCTGCATGTCCTTTATTAGTTTCCAATTCGATGTCCCAAAGCAGTTATGCACTATTACCAAAAATATTACAAATTTACAAAAATTCAGATTTATCTATGAGGTTAAAAATATATTATATATGAGTACACTCGCTAACAATATACTTGGGAGAGTATAAAAAAATCTTGCAGAGTTAAATCACGGAGCGATGGAGAGAGAGAGAGCCACCTCCATCCTGAGAATAGCTCTTCCCTATCAAAGATCAGCAGCTCAACTGTCGAAAATGACCGTTATGAAAAGCCATTAATGGCAGTTCAAAAAGTAGAGGTAAAAAGCACTGCTTCGGGAAATTTCCAGAAGCCACGAACATATGCAGGCGAAAACCACAAAACGTTTCAGCTGCGAGAACAAGCAGTATAACTGGTGTCAACTGTTATTTTATTTTGTTTAGCAGAAGAGCAGCTGATAAGGAATGTGAGAATTTAAGTTACCCTCTTGTGGTTTTGCAGAGAGGCCCACAGAAGGTAGAAAAATACATTGTGATTTTGAGGATTAATCCAAAGTAATTAAAATATAAAAAAATATGTCCTATGCAATGAAAGAGCAACAGGACATCGCTCTGTCATCCTGTGCATGATATTTTTTTTCTTTGTGCATCACATAAAAATGTCTTAAGTGAATGAAATGAAATTTAGTGAAAGTATAGGTGGTTACTCAACTTAAACTAAACAGGGGGTTAGTTTCCTTTTTTTTTTTTAATTTTGAGATTTTGTGAAAATCATTTCTAAGTGCATGAAGTTTTGTTCGTACATCACATAATAATGACTCGAATGAATGAAATGAAATTTAGTCACATGATAGGTGGTTTCACAACTTGAACTACGGGCATCAAATTAAAAAAAAAAATTATGATTAGGTTTGAAAATTTGTGTAACAAAAATTTTAAGTCCAATGGCCAAGGCAAATTACATGAAATTTGGTGACACAATAAGTGATCATTCACCTTAAACTATAGGTGTCTAATTAAAAAAAAAAAAACTTGATTAGATTTTGAAAATTGTTTTAAAATGCATAAATTTCTATTCCTGCATTACATAATAACAATTGAAGCGAATGAAATGAAATTTGGCGACATGAGGTGGTCATTCAACTTAAACTATAGGCACCAAATTTGGATTAGATTTTGAGAAAATAGTATCAAAATGCTTAAATATTTGTTTGTCTGTCATGCATAAATCACTAAAAGCAAATGAAATAAAATTGAGCATCATCATAAGTGGTCACTATTGGTGTCAAATTATTTCATTTTTTTTTTTTTTTTTTTTTTTTTTTTTTTATAGATTTTGACATTTTGTGAGAAATTTAGCAAATATTTATTGACACTGCCAACACTTCTTTTTGTGCAAGGGCAGCTCCAGTAAGGGGCCATGGCTCAATCCAAACGTTTTCTATAACTTTAGATTTGTATATTTGATTCCACATGTTCAATTTGCATGTTGAAAATTTGTAGACTATCTAAAGAGTTCAATGGCTCCCTCCGAAAATTCAGTCTGGAGCCACCTTGTTTTTGTGCTTGTTTTCTTGCTTACTTTCCAAATACATCTGTAACTAATAAGGTTATGTACAACAGCATTTAGTTAGCGTTAAAGAAAATTGCTTATTGGGCTTATTTGGGGATTTTATCGTATTGGCCCAAATATAGTGCAGGGATGCTACGCCCAAATCATTAATTTGTCTCAGCAAAAACAGCATTTTGTCTCAGCTAAATTTCCTTTTTGTCTCAGTTTGTCTCAGCTAAATTTCCTGTTTGTCTCAACTAAATTAATTTTTTGTCTCAGTTTGTCTCGACTAAATTTATTTTTTTTGTCTGTTAAAATTAGATTTTTGGTTCAGATTGTCTCAGCTAAATAAATTTTTCATCAGTTTAATAACTAATTTTAAGAAATTTAATAAAAAAGTAAACCGAAATCAACCATTCTTAAGTGTTGTTCAATCAGTGGCGTAAACAGAGGGGGTACAAAGGGACAAATGCACCCCCTCCCAACATTTATTCTTGAAATTAAAATAAATATTTTAGAAAAGAGAATGATTTTTTTCATTATGAAAGGAAAACATGATTCCAGCTATACAAATTCATTTAAAAGGAATAAAGTCTAATGACTAGTGTGCCCTTGTTATTCATGGCGTCAGTGGTCAGTATCTGTAAACGGAAGAGAGAGAGCAGAGGGTTGCATACCTATAAAATATCTATGGAATATTATATTACATTTATGGAAGGAATGTAGGAAAAAACGCCACCTGGAAAGGTATCTGTGTAATGATTTAATTAAATACTTGAAATAATTTTTTTGTTTTGCAGAAAATGGGGAGTTGACGAGGTATTCAGTTGAATTATGATGTTTAATGTAGTTTTGTTTAAATCCATTAAAAAAAATAAGTTGCATATACTTAGATGCATTCAATTTTTGTGCTTTTTCCCTCTAATCAGCTGATTTGTATATATATCATAAAAAAATTATTTAAATTTCGCAAATAAGAATTGTAAAGCTAAAGAATTTCAGCAAAAAATAATATATACCTTACCTTTATAAAACCATACAAGTTATTAAATTACATAACTGTGTATTACTCACAACTAATGGAACAAAATGTAACCAAACAAACTATTTATTTTTGAATAGTTTTTTTTTTTTTTTCTTACATAACCTTTTGATGATGCCCTTAATTTTTACTTTTTTTGTTGCAATGTTCAAGTTGTTTTGCTTTGTTTTCTTCAATTTTTTTTACAAGTTCTGGAATCCTTTCATTTGCTTCTTTCAAGAGCACCTGCCCTCCCTCTATTTCTTTAAAATCTTTTACAGTTAAACCATTAGTTATATGGCTTTGAGCCAAAGAAAACATATTTTGTGCAGCTAGTAGTTGATCTGCAAGAATTTTTCCTTCAGTTTTTAGCTGGCCAAGTTCATCAGAGGTGCATAGGCGCACCCACGGAGGGGGCTATGGGGGCTGAAGCCCCCCCCCCTAAATGTGGGAAATTAGAAGTGAAATGTATTGAAAATTGTCACTAATGAGTTAAATGTTTTCTTTTTAAAAATTTTCTTCAAATTATTTCTAAATGTTTTCTTTATAAAATTGTCTTCAAATTATTTCTAAAATACTTTTTACCAAATCCAACAAAATAAAAATGTTAGTTTTTAAATAAAAACTTAGTTAGAGCATGAAATACCGTTAAAGTTGGTTACAACATCACTAAAAAGATCATATAATTATTTAATTCTAAAATGAGTTACATTGCTCGTGGGGTTGTGTTCTACGGGCAAGTCGACTGGCACAGAATATTTTGACGTTATAAGAAAGTTATAACTATAATTGAGGTCACATAACCGAGTTTAGCAGTACTTGTAGCCCAGCCCCCTCTAAACTAAAATCCTGGGTGCGCCACTGCAGAGGTGGAATTATCTTCAGGTTTTCTTTTTTCACTTTCTGTTTTGTGATTTTCTAGTCTCTGAAAATAATTTTTTCTTGAATTTCTTGTGCATTTAACAGGTCTCTGCCAATATTTAATGTTTTAAAAATGACTTCATTAGTCTCACTCCGTTTATACTTTCTATATTTAATAGACTCCTTCCTTGTAGTACATTTTTGTTAGTGCTGAAACCTCTCTCGCAGTCAGCATTTCCGTGTGACAATACAATTAATGCTTTCACCATGTTCGGCATAATTGTAAATTTTGGCTGTCCAAGTGAATTTTTCAGTTCAAAAACTTTGTTCCAAAACTGATCAAGAGGTTCATCAGCAGATGACATTATAGAAGAAATGTCTTCCATCTGTAGCAGTACCCTTTCGTCTATCAGTGCTGATACGTTGAATGGAGCAACTACAAATGGTATATACGAAGTAACTGTCTTTAAACATGATACAGATGCTTGCTCTGTGATGTAAAGAGGATGTAAGCATTTCAAATCCTTTAGAAGTTTATTTTTAAGAGGAAGCATTTTTTGTAGATATTTTGTGCACTTTATATAAAATGAACGTGCTCCGAAATAAAATGATTTTCTTTCACTAGCAGGTAAGCGCTGCAATTCACTTTGAGTGTCTGAACCTACTTCTGGATTTGGAAGCCAGTGTTCACCTTTGTCTACATCGATGTTTGACAAATTTGATCCATGAAGATCAGAAAAACTCTTTAATTTCAAAAAGCGCCCCATAGTTTTTTTCAAAAGCTGTTCTAACTCGTCATACAAAATGTGTATAAGTGGGTCCTCTTTTTGCAGCAGCTTCAATATATTCACAAATATTTCACTAACATTCCTCAAAAAATAAGCTGTCGCAAGTAATGCTTTCGAATTGAATGTCTGGCAAGTTTTTTTGAACCGTTCAGTTTCATTCTTCGAGCTACGTTTTGCACTGAAGAATTCTGCCAAAACAGGGAACTGCTCAATGAATCTGTCGACACTGCTGTGCAGAGTCAACCATCTACTATCAACATGTCTGAGAAGAACATGTTCTGGGAAGTCAAATTCAATTTGAATATCTGTTAAATCTTCACTCTGTGCAGCAGAACATTAAAAAAAGTAATAGAGGTCTATCATTAAGGTTTTGACATCTGCACCAAAACCCTCAAAACCTTTTGCAAATTTTGTAAACATTGTGTAAAACATGCAGATTGCAACTTCCAATATCTAGCATGTTAGGGTATTTTTCTTTCATTTTAACTTTTACAGACTTACCAACTTTTACGCTTTATGCATAAAATTTACGTATTTCGACTGTTGTTTACGCTTTTACGCATACAGTGCTTTTTTTTACGCATTTCTGGATATTTTCTTCCTAATTTGTGTATATTTCTTTGAAAGTGAAATTGATATTAAAAAGAGATGTATTAGGTTTTAAATTGAAATGATGTTCTATGTTAGGGCCTTTTTGCCTTTTCAATATGGATCTAAGTGGTAGCATCGGCACCATGATCCACATCGCACATCCATGTTGACACAATGCGCATCAAAATATTGTTGCCACTGAAGCAAAGAAAAAAAATCTTCCCACATGCGACGCCGAGGATTTCTTAATTGGTTTACCCAGTCATGATGTCATAGAGTAGAGCGAATGGGAGAATCGTTTACTAGGGAGTAGGTCTTTCTAGTGTGACTTGTGCGTCTCATGTGGTGTTTGTTCCCGTACGTGCCGACAATCCAGGTTAAATTTGGAAATGACAACACCCGGGAAACAAAATTAGTGTTGAGAAGTGGACGGCCATGAATGAAGAGTGTTATGGAAACAAGGATAGCAACTGATTTGAGAGACATCTACTTTTATTTATCACAGCTTGGCACAGAAGTGTATCACAGTCAGCAATTTCAAAATTACTTGTAAAACAGGATTTAATTGCTTTAAAAACTATTAAATATCATATATATGCTTTATCACAGCTTGGCACAGGAATATATCACAGTCTGAAAAAACTCATAAGTACTGGCAAAAATGGTTTAATGAATTCAACTTCAAAAGCCGTTTTAGATTTCAATTTCAAATAGCTGCTTTACCTTGAAGAGAACAAGTCCACCGGGAAAACTTCCAATCTTTAAGATATGTAAAATTACGATAAAACACCAAGTTCTATATGACGGCACTTCAAAAGAAATTCTAACTTCTATTTCACTTTAAAACAGGTTAAAAATTAGGGACATTTAATGTTGATTTAAAAACGTACTATCACTATAAAGATTAATTAAAAGCAGGTTTGGCTGGCTAAAAATAACATATCTGGAACTAAAGAGCATTACCGCTCGCCATAACGTCTGTCAACTGTCAATACAGCCTGACTGTCTAACTGCTTAACAGCGACGATCTGCTTAACTGCGACGATCTGCCATGATCAGCCTAACTGCCTCGACTGCCGTCGATCTGCTATCGAACTGCTACAATTACAGCGAAAGCTCCTCCTTTTATTTATCACTGCCGACGGCACATCTCATTTCTGAGTTGTTCCCCGGCTGCGCGGTTGAACGGCATTTACCGGGCTTCTAAAGCGCATCGGTGATTGGGTGTACAGCTTGTAACAGTTTTCTCCGGGCGATACTCATTTCGCCATCCAACCATTACACCCGTCCAAGATGGAGGCTGTTGAGGAACTGGAGATTTGTGTTGTGCGTCTTAAACGATCGTTGACGCAAGCCACGATTTAAACGAGGTTTAAATTTAACATAAAGTTATCCCTTTAAGTTCATTTAGCATTTGAATTAAACTACTTGCCTTTGGGAATTTATTTAATTAACTTTAAGTTGTTGAAACTTTATCTGAACCTTCTATTGTGGCCCTTAAAGTTGGAAAGTTTCACAATTCAGGTAAGTCAGAAATTAAATACACATAAGAGTTGGGATATTTATTGTTCACAAATAGCCATTGGGAACAGTGTTATTCGTTATCAGCCATCAGCGCGCGCCTGCTTTGCGGTTAAGTGGTAGACGCAGATGTTAGTATGAGCATATATCGATTGCTTTTCTGAGGATTATTTTCGATAAATGATCACTGGCACAGCATAACTTATAAACAAAGTTATAGCAAAGAATGGGTATACAGGGGTCGCGCTGCCGATCGCCAACGTCGCAAATTGCGAAAATAAAATTAGTTTGGCGAAAGAAAATACGTTTGGGCGAAAATATTGACAATTGCTTTTCTTAATGATGTCCGAAAAAATCTAATTTGGCGAAATGTTAAAAAGAGCCAGCGCAACCCCTGGGGTATATATGTATCATATGTCAAAGGAGCGAAATTTGCTTATTGTAATATGTGCCGGAGTGATTTCAGCATTTCTCACGGAGGAAAGTATGACATTTCTCGCCACTCGAGTTCGTCAAAACACAGTGAAAATGTGAAACGTGCTAACAGCAGTAAAAGTCTACAAACATTTTTCAAAGAGGACGGACAGTCCAGTGGCAGATTAATGCAAGTTCCTCCGAGGTGGGCAGTTAGAAGATTGACATATACATCCATTTTATGGAAGCAATTTAGGATCTTTTACATTAATTTCTTTCTCGGGGCCGGTCGCTCCCTCTGCCACCCTTGGGACAGTCAGACGTTATTCATGCAGAACTGTTATTTACATCTTTCTTGATCGAATACAATGTTCCTATTTCAGCAGCTGAATGTGAGAGGGTTTTCAGTATTATTCGGAAAAACAGAAATGAATTCAGGTGCAACTTGTCTAATAAGATTTTGGAAAGCCTTCTTATTATGAAAGATTTTTACTTCAGATTTTCTGAATAAAGCAGAAAAAGCTACTGCTGCTTCTTTGAAGTCAGCACAGTCAAAATGAGAGTTTTTTCAAGCCAGTTAAGTGATTATAATTAATAAATTGTTAGTCACAAGAAATCTGGAAAATGATGTATTAATTGATTTGCCTTTTATTCAACAACTTCATTTTCTTTTATTGTTCTTAGCTTTATTTAATACTTAAAACAAATAATTGTGATATAGAATGCATAAAAAATAAAACTCGTGCATTATATGGTGAAAGGTAAAAAATAACGCTCACGCATTGTATAGCAAAAAGTGTCGAAATTTCTGTTCGCACGCTGTTTTACACATTTTGATTTTCCCAAGTTGGCAAGTCTGCTTTTAAGCTTTTCATTACATTTGGCCCGTCACTAAACAGATTTATTAATTTAGAGTCAGGCAAGTGCAAAAGGGCATCATTTACTTAACAAAAAGAATTTCAGCAGTTCCATGACCAATGAGGAACGACTCCAAATGGTTCACTACAACTTTTTTCCTTACCTCACTATAAAATCTTACATGAAGGTCCAATTGTTTTGACCTTTTTTCAGACACAAGTGTCTCGTCTATTTGTAAACTGAAATATGAATTGTATTTTACAATTTCATCCAACAGTTTAATTTTTAAAAAAGGGCCAATTCCATCAGAAATCATATAGGACAACTTGGTCCTACCACATGCAAAGTCTTGCGCTATCTGTGAATCAGAGAACATTTTTGGGAATACTGAAGTGGCAACATCACCATAAGCAGGGGCGTAGCCAGGGGGGGGGATATCAGGATATATCCCCCCCCCCCCCCCCGAAATTTTTGGATTAGTGATGAAATTCTGTTTATTTATTCACATATAAGTTCATATTCCCCCCCCCCCCCCCCCCCCCCCCCCCGAAATTTTTTCCTGGCTACGCGCCTGACCATAAGTATAAGGTACATCTTTTGACACTACACTAAATGCAAAAAGAATCTCAGATGAGATAATTTTGTATTGATGAGACAGAACGCTTATGTTCTGAGATTGACAATTTACAGAGGTGAGACATCGCTGCGATAGCTTTTTTAGAGTTCCATCCTCTTTCCGGTTATTTTTACACTTTTGAATATGTTTAGCACTAGCTGCATGTCTTTTTACTGCAGATGAGCCCCCGCTTGGAGCAGTCAATTGTTGTGTTGCATATGCAACATATAGCATCTGAAGATTTTTTTCCTGGCATGCACCACAGTTTAATGATGTCTCCATTAGAATCTGTCTCTTCAAGAACGTCCTGATTAAATTTCGTACATCTTGTACCTAAAAGAGATAAAAACATTAAATCATAATTTTAAATAGCATACTTACATTCAATAACTAATTTCAATGACCCATCTCAAACATAAATTAGCATTTTAATGACAATTCTGATTGTCTAAAACTTCTGAGTGTTGTAAAAGTTATTCAATTACTGAAGTATTACACGTTCTTCTCATACCATTTAATATATACAGTCGAACCTTGAATTAACGAATTGATTGGGATCCACAAATCCGTTCGTTAAATCGAATAACAGTTTTTGTAAAGAGTATGGTATAAAAATATCAATGCAAAATACCCTTAGATATTGATATGATAAAAAGAATGATTATTGTTTATTGCGAGCTTAAAAATTATAAGTTAACGTTAAGAGATCAACTTTAAATTATCTAAATTCTCTAATGTTACTTGTTCTTAAAACTTAATACATATATACCTACTGGCACTTTGGAAAGAAATCCTTGATAGTGATTTGTTTTGACTTTTCAAAGCTCTTTGTCGATATTAATTTTCTGTGCAAAAAAATTCAAAGTTTTAGTTTTATGCGCGAATTTTATTTTAGGGATTGTTGTTCTTAATTCGTTACATCAAAGTACGTTAAATCGAGGTTCGACTGTATTATTATTTACGTGATCTGATCACCCTGACGACACCAGACTATTGGAAATGGAGAACAAAATTATTTTCATTCATTCCAGTATTGATTCCTTCTATAACGATAATTCTCTTTACAATGATATATTGTTATGACCACCCCAGTGGCAAAATTTTGTCATGCTTTCTGCGACAAGCTGCAGAAATACAAAAATCTTTCTGTAGCACGATATATTTATGCATGCATGTACACACAAAGATGTAGGTGCATTGCAACACTTTTACTAGAAAAATTACAATTTAGTTTAACATAAACTATGTTACTACTAACTAAAACTAAGTATCAGGTAAATCGAACTTACCTGCTAAGAAGGTCTCGGGTGCGTAACTCTGCTGGGTAATCACTTTGTCTTCCTAAAAATGCGTCGAAAACCAACAAATTTCACAAGCGACTAAATTACGACTAAGCTAAAGGGTTCTAAATTATATATTCTTGATTATTATTACATTATCTATTTTTACAATTATTTACAAAGTTATATTCGCACAGAATCTATGAACATAAACATATCTCAACAAAGCTAAACTAACTCTCTCCTTCCTTCGAGAGGAACTAATAAAAAAAAAAGTGTTCTCTGAAAAACGTATGAAAAGTTTCTCTCTCTTCGCTTTTTGGCCCAGTGCCAATATAGATAAGAGTCTCCTGAGGTGGGGCCCTGAAGGGGGTGTCAGATCCAACATCCTCCCACCTTGACGTCCGGCACTTGAGGAGGACGTCAATTTCCTTCTCGAAACCTCTCAGGGGGCTGAATCACTCGGCCTCTTCTTGTCACCACTGGAGGACGGCAAGCTAGGTCCGGGGATTCCCTCTGGCTGCAGTCTGGTACCCGAGCTTCCATCTCCTGGTCTTCGAGACGGGCGACTTCAGGGTCGTCGGAGATCTCTGGGCGGCTGACTGAAGGACTGCTCCTGTTTAGAATAGGACTATCTGGAAATAGAAAACTGTTAGTACAATTATCGTGAATTTCCAACGGGAACAGTCTGGCTACTGGACGAAGAAAAATTCCCTTTTCGGTTTTTATCTTTGCCACACGAACAATATTATCCTTTCCGGGCAAAATTTCTGTTATTCTAGCTAAAGGCCAATGTATGCGTCGTTTATTGATGTCTTCAACCAGAACAATATCACCAACACCTAATTGCTTGTACTTATTTTCTTTTAAAGCTTGCTGTCTAAGCTGTCCTAAATACTCATTGCGGAATCGATTTCTCAGATCAGATCTAATTCTTTGGCGGTATCTAACTCTTCGATTCAGATCTTTTGAATCTAGTGTGTCAATATCTGGGATTCCTGAGGAAGGCAGTTCTTGCAAAAACATCATAGGTGACAAAGGGGAAGGGTCTCTATTATCTTCCGATATGTAAGTTATAGGACGAGAGTTGATCACTTGTTCACAGTCACATAAGATGGTGTTCATCTCTTCGTAGCTCAAAGATGCTCGACCTAAAACTCTTCTAAGAATTTCTTTAATCATCCTCACAAGTCTCTCCCACCAACCACCCCACCACGCAGCAGTGGGTGGATTGAATTTCCATCGTATTCTGTGGGTAGAGGCTATTTCACTCACTGCATTCCAATCTACTTCAGTAAGAGCTCGGTTGGTTCCTACGAAGTTTGTCCCGTTATCGGAATATACTACATAAGGTCTTCCACGGCGTGCGATGAATCGGCGGAAGGATTGAATAAAAGTCTCGGTGGATAGCGAACTAACTAATTCGAGGTGAATAGCGCGGTATATGGCGCACGTAAACAAAACTATCCAGGATTTAGAACCATCAGAGAGATGTAGAGGACCGGCCAAATCTACTCCAATCACTTCGAAAACTTTTCCTTCTCTAACTCGGTCTTCAGGTGGAATGCCCGGTTCAACTTCTATTCTAGAGACATCAAATCTTTTGCATCTCACGCACTTTCTTATAACATTTCGGATAGTTTTTCTTGACTTCAATATCCACGTGTTTTCTCGGAGATGCGCCATTAATACGCCGACTCCCGCATGCTTCAACTCTAAATGCTTCTCGTAAATCATTCTCTCCACAACGGTATGGTTAGATGGCAAAATGACTGGGTAAAGAAAGTTCTCTACATCTTCCCGATTAATAATACTTGTTTTAGCTCTAAGAAGCTCATCCTGATCTTCAATTGGTCTTAACGCACGAATCTTAGGGTCTTTAGTTCCTGTGAACGCTTCCTTCTGAATTATCCGATAAAGCATTTTTTCAGATCTTTCAAACTCATCTACTGTAATCTCAGGTGCCATATTTTTTTCAGGCTTCTTCAAATTATGGTAAAATCTGAAAATCCAGGCTATCATTCTTACTATTTTTCTAAAGGACGAAAAATATCGGTAATACCAATCTGATTTGTCTTCTTGGTCCAATAGAGTTAAGATCGTTTTTCTTTTCTCTTTGTTCAACAGTTCTTCATCGGGTTGTTCTTCAGTTTGGGGCCATTCGTCTTCTGATAAGTACAGCCAAGGTGGGCCCTCCCACCATCTAGATTTCTCTAATTGTTCAAAAGAACACCCTCTAGATGGGGGGTCCGCTGGATTCAATCTTCCTGGAACATGTCGCCAGTCAGATATTTCAGTAATGGCTCTGATCTCTTGCACTCTATTGTGCACAAACGTTCCCCAAGCTTGATCTCTTCTTATCCAACCTAACGCTGTCGTCGAATCACTCCAAAATATGGTAGTACAATTTTCCAAGTTCAAATCTGATCGGATGGTCTTAGAAAGTCTGGCTCCAATTAAGCACGAGAGCAGCTCCAGGCGAGTTATGGTCATTTCTTTGATGGGAGCTACCCTACTTCTTGCATTGACTAACTGAACTTTTATTTCTCCTTTTGTCTTCGTTCTAATGTAGGCACAAGTCGCGTATGCGCGCTTACTAGCATCTGAAAATATATGGAGTGATAGAGAATCTTCATTGTCGCAATCGATGTTTAGACATCGGGGTACTTCTATTTGATGAAGCAAATGTAATTGATTCAACCAACCATTGAACTGCTTATTTAGATCTATGGGGAGCTCTTCATCCCACTTAACTTTCTGAATCCATGTCTCTTGCAAAATCATCTTAGGGATTAATGTCACGGGAGCTGTGAAACCTATAGGATCGAAAATTTTCTGAGTCACTGATAGGATCTTTCTCTTGGTATAGGGTTCCCTTATCTTAAAGGTTTCTTCTACCTTACAACTTAAACTGTCCTTTTCTAAATTCCACATTAAACCTAACACAGGTACTGTTTCTGTTTGACTTTCTGCCTCTTCGACTATTACAATAGGCAAATTTGATCGCCAACATCTTAAATTGAAGTGGGCAGACGCTAAAATCGCTTTTGATGCTGCGATGAATTTTTCTACTTCTTCAACACTGTCTAAGCTAACCAATAAGTTATCAATATAAAATGTTTCCTTTAAAATTTGAGCAGTCTTTACAAAATTTTCTGAAACTGTATCTAACAAATGATTGAGCGTTGCCGCTAACAGGAAAGGACTAGATGTTAGTTCAAAAACTACTCTATTATGTCGGTAAATTTTTAACTTCTTCTCGGCGTCAAACCACAAAAATCTCAGAAAATCGCGATCTTCCTCTCTTATTTTAATCTGACAAAAAGATTTTTCTATGTCGGAGGATATTCCAATGCAATATTTTCGAAAGCGATTTAATACGCTGGGGATAATCTCGACTAAATTTGGACCCTTGGTCAAACAATCATTAAGTGAAGGGGAATTTTTAGTATGCGCTGAGGCATTAAAAACAGGTCGGATTTTCGTTGTTTCACTTGATTCTTTAATTATAGGGCGATGCGGTAAAAAATGTACGCCGTGCTCTCTTTCTTCGGTAACTACTTCAATAATGTTGTTAGCTTCCCAATAATCAAATATGTCCTCGTAGTCTTGTCGTTTGTTAATATTGATTAAGTTAGCTTCGGTTCGGTATAGTGACTTTTCTGCCATGACCCTATTACTCAACAAAATGGAGTTATCAACGGTCCATGGTAGGGACACTACATATCTTCCGCTACTATCTCTCTTTACGGTATCTAAAAAATGTTTTTGAGTCTCTTCTTCTAACATATCCTTGGTTTTGTTTTCTTCACTGGAGATCCCTAGGGTGTCTAAGCGCCATAGGTCTGACAATTTTGCATCTGAAACGTGCAATGACAAGGAAAGGACGGATAACGAATGCTCTAAACTTGTGTTTTCACCTTTCGTTCTTCCCATCAAAGTAAAACCCAACTTAGTTTCAAAAGCTGCTATTCCAGTTCCTGGAAGATTTACAATATTTTTTGTGAACATGTGGGAAGTAGTATCGGCTCCCAATAATAGATGAATTTCTTCGGGACATTCCTCATACAAGCAACGGTCTTCGTTCTGAGAAACGTCGCTTATAGTTATGCCTTTCTTTTCGAGGACTTCCAAGATTTTCTTATCTTTTAGCCTTGGGACTGCGCTACATATCTTTTGTTGGTCTAACGCTTCAATTTCACAATCATACTTTCCGTCTAAGCTGCTCAGGTTGAGTCGATAACGATTGTGAGTTCCTAAAATTTCAACACCACCGAAAAGTCCATGTCTAACCTTTTCAGTTTTGAACGGTTTTAATTTTAACCTCTTCGCTGCATATTTACTAACATAAGTATTCTGACTTCCTGTATCAATGAGTACTCTCAAATGACCCATCACACCATTGCCTGATACTCCAACAATTAAAGTCTGTAAATAAACTTCTGAACCACTGGAATAATTCGAAAGAGTTAATGGTTTTTCCGACGGTTTATCACGTGTGGTCATCTCTACTTTAGCCTGGGCATTTTTAGTCTGGTTACACATAATATCAAAATGGCGATAACCACACCGTGAACATACAACTTTTACGTCACAGTCTTTGCTGTAATGATTTCTCTTTTGTAAGCACCGGAAACAAATGCCTTTTTTCCGCAAGATTTTAATTTTTTCATCGTTGTTTAAATTTTGGGCCGATTTACAAAATTGACTGCTGTGCGATTCTTTATCGCAAAAACAACAGGTCTGCCTTTTCTCACACAAATCAGTAGCAACAAGATCCGAAGCTGAAAAGGACTTTTCTTGCTTATACGCTCTTTTATCATATCTGTTTATTTTAGATGGTGCAGACACGTCATTATGTCTAAATGGAGAGTCCGTGGCATTCTTAATTATGTCGGCTCGTTCTCGGGACTGAAGTGACTCAGCTATGAACTCTAATAATTTTTCGACATCAGAATACGCGTCTTCATTAGTTTTTTTGTCGATCTCTAACAGCAGGTCTTTGGGGAGAGCTTTTAGTATAGTTGTACACAAAACGCTCGAAAGCTTATCTAGTGATTGACCGAGATTTTCTAAACTTCTTAATTCAATAGAAATTTTATCATAAAATTTCCTGAAAGCATGCACATCATTTGAATTCCGTAAGGGTTTAATATCAAGAATGTTGCTCATGTGTGTATGTATAAGTAAGTCGGTTCTAGCAAATCTGTCCTTCAATAGTTTTATTGCAGTATCGTACATGGAGGCGGATATGGGTAAACCTTCTACAGTTCTTAGAGCACTTCCGCTCAAACAGGACTTTAAATAATTGAATTTGTCAACTTTGTCTAACGATTCGTTTGTATGAATCGCTGACTCAAAACTGTTCCAGAAGTTTAACCATTGGCCCAAATCCCCATGAAATTTTACTAAAGAAAGTTTTGGCAGCTTCACGTGAACGTTATTTAGACATTTTGATTCGTTAGTCGCCGTACTATCAAAAGTTTCTGCTGTAGAATTTCGTTCTGAGCCGTTTTCTACCGATGGAGCTAACTTTTGTTTTATTTCTTTAATTTTCTTGGTGGCGCGAAACTTTCCACGAACCACCTTTTCGCGGTACTCTTCCGCCTTTAGGTACTCCGTTTCGAACTCTTCTGCCTTAAAAAATTTTTCTAAAGCTCTATCGATACTAACGAGCGCATCAAAAGTCTGTGTTAGCATTTCTACACCTTCTTCTAATTCGTTAGTATCATTAGTATCCGTTTGCTTTATCGCTTCTTGCAATTCATTTAAAGATCTGGTAACAGCTGACCTAAGAACAGTGCGCTTCTTTTTGAGCGTTGTTTCGTCTTCAGCCATGATATGTCTTATGCCTATATTACTGTTACTAAAATGCACCTCTTTTGTTTTCTAATATCTTTTAAAAGAAATCACCCTACAGAACACGCAATACCGGCAGGGATGCCATAAAAATGTTACTACTAACTAAAACTAAGTATCAGGTAAATCGAACTTACCTGCTAAGAAGGTCTCGGGTGCGTAACTCTGCTGGGTAATCACTTTGTCTTCCTAAAAATGCGTCGAAAACCAACAAATTTCACAAGCGACTAAATTACGACTAAGCTAAAGGGTTCTAAATTATATATTCTTGATTATTATTACATTATCTATTTTTACAATTATTTACAAAGTTATATTCGCACAGAATCTATGAACATAAACATATCTCAACAAAGCTAAACTAACTCTCTCCTTCCTTCGAGAGGAACTAATAAAAAAAAAAGTGTTCTCTGAAAAACGTATGAAAAGTTTCTCTCTCTTCGCTTTTTGGCCCAGTGCCAATATAGATAAGAGTCTCCTGAGGTGGGGCCCTGAAGGGGGTGTCAGATCCAACAAACTAGTCATCAGCAGCATAATTAGTTATTCAAATAACCTGAAGTTTTGCAGGACATAAAAAAAATACATAATGCCAGGGTTTAGAGACCTAGCAAGGAATGAGAAGTAAGCTAATAATTTATAAAATCATGTTTTTAGTGTCAACTGCTTTATCTTAATTTAATAAATATGCATCATGTAGGGATGATAGTATGTTTACCAGATTCAAAATCTTCCATAATCAACCACCAGTGTAAACAAACAGGTACATGTTAAAACTGTGGAACTATGTATTTGTATTCTCAGTGGGTTGAACAGAAGTTGAGAGAGAGTCAATGAAATGTTTTCAATGTCATCAATAAGGATTATTATTTTATAGAACTATTAAAAAAATTAAAAACCAAGTCCATATTATGAAATAACTATTTTATTTTATCAAAAACTATTTTTATTTAAATTACTAAATTATTTTTTATATACAAACAGAATTTTAACATTTTATATTTAAATAAAAAGTTTTCAAATAACTAATTCAAGTTTTATTTTTTAAGTCTTAAGTTTAAATTATCTTATGAAGGTATTTTATCCAAAAGGATAAAATTATGTAAGTATCAAATAATATTTTTATTTTAATTGTCGTAATTTATGACCAGAAGTCCAAAATTCATAATTTCCTGAAATCCAAACGTTTCTCTATCAGCCCCCCCCCCCCAAAAAATATATATATATATATATATATATATATATATATATATTCCCATCGCGCGGCTAACAGTCTGGAGTTTTGGTAGGTTTTCTCCAGATGTAACGTGAATACGCGTTAGAACCCCATAGAAAGTCTTTATGCCAAGGCACCCCCATCCTTGGCAGATCGCCCTAGCGTAGCATTGTCAAAGTAACACAAACTGTCTGAATTTAGCAGAGTTTTATACTTCAAAACTTTGAGCAGTGAAAGCTAGTAAGAAAAATGAATTGAGGGCTTGCCAGGTAAAAGATGACAAAAACGTTTACCTTGATAGTTCTTTTATTTAAGTAATGAAGCATGAAGGCTGGTATACAGATGGGGATGAACAAATGGAAACAAAAAACAGGCATTTGATGTGGTACAGCATCTATGTGGCATCGGACATTCTGGACAACAAATCGAACAGCATCACCTTGAGATAAGCTTGTAGCGGCATAATCAAAAAAGGCTTTGTTGGAAGCTGCGACGGGATGGCTCGCCAGGTTAATCGTTTGATTCAGCTCAGAGCATCTCACATGGCTGGCTTCGAGCGTCCTTCCATACGCATCTGTCGCATCACCCTTTTCGCCTCCTCTCTCACTCTCTCTCGCGGCGAACGGCGAACTTTTATACTATTGGCCAGGCAACGACGTCACCAAGGACTGCGGACCTGTGACGTGAAAAGAAAAAGGAGAAAATAGCTCCGCGGCAAGTCTCCGGGAGTACAGCGCCTCTAGCGGCCAAAAACAGAAACACATTATGCAAAACGTTTTGCAGCAAAGTTAAGTTATACAGCATTCAGATACAATAAAGAGAACACAGCCACATGTCATGGAACCTTTAAGGTAAGGTTTACAGTTACTTTTCCTAACACAAACAAATACACTATCTTCTTTTGCTCCTTCGCGAAATTACATTAATTGCTGTCAATAGATGTATTGTTTTCGTCTTCAATTCTAAATTGTTGCAGTTGGCTAGTTGGTGCGCAACACCGCGGCAATAAAATCCAAGATGGCGTCCAGGCCCGTAAACCTTACTATCTCACCGTAAATAACTAGGTTCTGTTCAGTTAATGAATAATAACTACTTCAATTAATTTTTGCACTGCTTTAATTAATACTGATATTAAGTGCACTGTATCAGCTAATGTCCCGCACCTTTCCACACCGCCGTGTGTACGCCATACGAGCAGAGTTACCGCTAAAACAACATTTGCCGGACGAAGAATCCAATACGGCAACCGCAGGCTCAGTTTCTTCAGATCAACTTCATTAATTTGCATGGAGTTGAAAGTTTTTCGATATGTTTACATTACCAAACCAGCGATTAAATGATAGCACATCTGCAGAAGACAGGAAATTGCTTTTCGGCACGTTTTTCTTATGTTGAAGACTATTTGTCTACAGTGGATTGTTCAGTTTCTGTCACGTGCATACTACCGAAATATCGTTATAGAGGGATTTCACTGTATTTTAAGAAAACTATACTTAAAATGCTTACCTTTAAGATCCATTATACTTGCAATCTTCAGTCACTATCTCCACGTTTTTTCTAAAAAATAGACAAACTACTTGGGAAAAAAATAAAAATAAGCACGAATCAATATTAACGTCTTAGGCTGAGCTGAAATACAAAACGATGTGGGGATAAGATGAGAGTCCGTTCGAGACCGAGATGAGAATAAGTTTATACAAAGACAATATCCCATGCATTTCTATTGGTAGGAACGCCAATTGAACCTCATGCGTTCTGGTAGTTGATTCGCCAATTTCTGGTGAGCGTTCAGGTGAGTTCAAAGAGCGTGAACGTCTGCCGGGGGAGAAGAATAAAGAAAAATTCTCCCTGTCCGTACGTCCGCGGCGGGCAGCGATGACTGAAATGTGTTTGTCACAAAATGACGCAGTTTTGCTTGAAATCGCGTTAAATGGCACATGTCAATCGTTTTGTCTCAGTTTGTCGCAAATGGCACAGCCATAGCATCCCTGATAGCGTGACCCCTAAAGACCCTTAAATTTTTCATCAAGATAATTAGAAAAATCTTATCCTGCAGTGTCTGAGTGGGAATGGATTCATATACTGCGCTAATTGGCAATTCAAGCTGTCTAGCATATAAGGAGAGTTCAGGTAGACAGTGTCTTTCAATCTGGAGACAGATGCATACACAGGCTTTCTTTAAGGGAAGGTCGTTGATAGATGTAATCTTAATGTTAAAAGGTGACATTTTTACGTTAAAATTGATAAATGAAAGGATTCTATGTTGAAAGATATTCGACAAGTAGGACTGGAGCTCCCAATCCCCTCAAGTAATCCACGGGTAACAGATGGAGCTGCAAGACAAAATTGATCGACAATCATTTTTTAGAAGTATAGTAATTATTTTGGATGTTTTTGGTAGACATAGTTTTTTAAGTGTGCCCCTCAGAAAGTAGTCACAAGGAGTCAGATCGGGAGAAATAACGTAAGCTTGCAATTATAGCTCTATTTGTTAATGGATATTGCAAACACATTTCTTACGTTACTTTTCGTAGGCCTGAAGAAATTCGACGAGCCGCTTCCACACGTTTTCCGTTTGTTGTCATTTGTCAGCATTTTCGGGACCTATCTTGCACAAACGTTGACACATCCTAAACAGTCTGTCAAAATTTTGTGAATGCAGGACTTGCTGACATCAGGGATCATCTCGCTGAGGTCTCGAACCGTCATCCTTCGATCTTTCAGCATTGCTTCTTCCACCTTTGTAATCGTTTCGTCCGAAACCGATGGCCGACCAGAACGTTGTTCGTCATGGACATCTGTACGTCAGTCTTTGAATTCTCTGCACCATTTGCGCACATGTTGCACGCTCATACACTTTTCCTCGTACACTTCACACAGTTGCGAATGAATGCCCACCAGCGCAGCATTTTTTGCACACAAAAAACGAATCACAGAGCATAATTCCCAGCTGGCGTGAGAAGCGAGTGGGAGCTCCATCTCTAACGGATATTAAGACAAGAAGAACGTGTTAGACAGCTGGCTGGGTCAGGGAATAGGAGAAAAGGAGCCAAGCTACATAAGAGTGTCGCCAAATCCCGCGTAACAGCATTCCTAGCATCTGCAGGTCCTTGGGAACCTTATTTTACGGACAACCCACGTATTTTTAAAATGTACTTTTCCGTTTCAGGTGTGCCACAAAAAATTTTTGAGGCTAATTTTTTTTTCTTGACGTAAAAGGTTGCAAACAATGGCAGCCTTTATGCATATCACATATTGCCTTATTGTAAGTCAGTACTGAACGGGCAAGTGAGGAAAGGCTGAATAAAAATTATAAAGTCTCAAATAATTTCACTAAGTCCGTCAGTGCTAACTAACTAAAACTTCAGCAGACTTCACGCACAATGGAAGCAGTTTTTAAAGACTTGCTCAGTGTAAAAAGTTGTAAAGTAATTAAAAATATTTTCAATAAGATAAAAACAGTTTATTGTAATCTTGATACTTGAAAAGACACTCATCCAGTTACAGTCCGGGAAAAGCAACATAGTAAGTAAACCAGAACTTACATTATCATTTTACTGTTACAAATTGAAGTGTTCCTTTTGAAAGGTAAGTGCTCATTTGAGCCGATGATCATAGTACTCTTATTATCTTAAATTGTCAAACTAAAAATGCTAAAAGAAAAAAAGAATTAAGTAAGCAAAAAAACTGAGCAGCGCCAGCCAGGCATCAAAGCTAAGAGCATTTAAATCTTAGCCGCGATCGGCGAAGTACGCTATTCCATGGACATGCATACCGGGGAAAACGGCACGTGCGAGGTCATTGGCCGATTGGCGTTAATCTGCATAAAGCAAAAGTCAAAGTTAATTTGCATAATGCAAAAGGAAAGTGCGTTAGCAGTTGTTCACATTTGAGAAACCAATGAGGTAAGAAACTTTTAAGAGATGTTTTAAAGCATTACAGGTTAAATTAATGCTATAAATCAATTGGCCGATATTGAATTACGGCAAATAAGAGAATTTTAAGGTTAACTTTTAGAATCAAATAAATGTGAACTGAAACTTGTTGACTGTTTGTATTTAAGCTTAAAAGGAGTATTTACGAGTAAAGTACGGTAACAAGACCGAAAATAACGCTTTAATGCCTGATAGGGCTAACACTTATTATGCATATCTCTAGGGATGGACGCGAGACGCGAGAATTCTCGCATTCTCGCATTGTCTCGCGAGACGAGACAGGCATTTTTTTTGCGAGACGAGAAAGAAAATATTTTGCGAGACGAGACAGAGTCTTGTCTCGCGCGAGATTTCTCGCGAGAATTCTCGCATTTTTTTCCGTCTCGCATAAATACGATCTGAAAAGCGACAATTTGCCTGAAGCGTCTAGCGTTTAACTTGCGTCTCCTTCGTTTTCGGTCCTGGTATACTATCAGCACTCTACAATACGCACAAACACGTAACATTTAAAATTAGAACAGACGAGAGATATACAAAACACACAAAAGAGAGGATAAAGAAAGAGGCGGAAAAAAAAAGAAAACAGAGAAGAGTTGAAAGAAAAATAATAAGTAAATAGGAAAGGCTGTACGGTATGTTCAAATCTGAAAACTTTTAGACAGGGCCCGGGGCATTAAGTTTGGGGGCCCCCTTACTATCCCCTTTTTTACGCATTAAGCCCCTTTACTGAGCCCCCCTTTTTTAAGCATTTTAACCCAGTTTTGAACACTGTTGTACTCGAAAATTGCATTTCAGTTAACTGTAGTTTTTGTACTTTAATCAAATCGTATTTATCACCCCAAAAAAAAATATCTCTAACTGGATATAGTGATAGGCAATTAGGTAATACCTGTATTAAAGAGGAAATTCAGTTTTTTCCCCACAATTACTATTTCAGTACATATGAATTTATAATTTAGATAATCGGGATATATATATGGGCCCCCTTTTTTCGGACTACCGCCCTCCCCCCTTGCCCTTGTGATAATCGGGTTTCGGGTATATCAGAGAGAGATTAGAAGTAGAGCAACTTGCATTCGCATTGATGCTTAGTCTGAGTAGGTTGAAATATGGTTGAATATCCTTGGTTGAAATATCCTTGTACCGATATTATCGTCAAACTTTCCCGCACGTTTCGGCGTGCGTAGGGGGGGGGGGGGCGCCCACCCTGGTGACAACTTTCTAGGGGCGGTTAAATCCCTATCGTTGGCCTATTTTAAATAGATTAAAATGACATTTTTTATTCTTATATATTAATATCGGACGGAAAGAAATGCAAGCAATTTTTTTAAAACTATTTCTCTTTTCGTTTATATTATCATGTTTTCCCTTCCTTCGGCTTGCAAAACTTTTATAAATTTTTTTCCTCCCCATCATTTTATCTTGCAGTTGGGTTCCTATTCTAAAATTATCTTCGCCTGTTAGATGTCTTTTCATTTTTTTTTTTTTTTTTTAAATCCACACTGGATATACATTAGGGGGATTATGGTTTAATTTTTCTGTAAGCAGGGCGAACATAACGACTGTAGTACTCTCGCTAAAAATTATTGTGGAAAAGTACAAACGGATAGTCGTCAACAAATTAACTGTTCAGTAATTTAAAATATAAACAAAAAATAAGTCGTCTATTAACCAACTGAGATACTATAATGAAATTTAAAAATGCACACACGGTAATATTATTGGAAATATTAGGCAAATAATTATAATTATCGTTAATATAATCTTGTTTTCATTTATATAAAAATTACACATATTTTAGAGACTTGAAATTGACGTTAAAGTAAATAGTAGAGATTTAATAAAGACGTACTATATCCGCTTTATTCGTAATATTGCTATTAGGTGTACCGAGAAATAATGTCATTTACAGTAAATTCAAGCAAATAAGTTCTTAATTACCACAAAGCTCTACCTAAACATAGGATTTGTATTTTTTATATTTCAACGCAAGATACGGATTTTATTTTTTTTTATTTTTATTTTTTATTTTTTTGAGAGAGAGTTGTCATCGATCCCTTTTAGAGAACTAATTTCAGAATGAAAATAAATTTATTTTAGGTATTCGCGGGGGCTGTATTTTACATCAAGAATTTTATCGATATTTATTTTTTTAGAGAGGAGGGATTTGTGAAAAGAACGTTCTGGTTGCCTACCCCCCCCCTCCCTCTCTTCCGTTCCACAAGTTACGAATATGGATATTATATTATATATACATATGTATAGATATGCTGGACTTCCATGTGCTTTCTATCACTACAGATTGGTATGTCGATTTTTCAGCGCTTTTTCAATTATTTTGATCAGGGGCGTAGCCAGAAATTTTTCATGGGGGGGGTTACGACTACTACAACTCATATATATGTATACGTGTGTGTGAGTGAAGAATGTACATTTTATATGTCAAAAAATTTCTCATGGGGGGGTTATGACCCCCCTAACCCCCCTCCCGTGGCTACGCCCCTGATTTTGATATCTTATTGTTTTCGTTTTTTCCTTATTTATAGTACGATAGAGCTTAAAACGTGTGGAGTGAATATCTCTTTTGATATGCCACACAACCGAAACCCTACTATTTTGTTTGTCTTTAATTATAATCTACTGGTTATGGCTCCTGACAATAGTGCCAGTGGTTATAATTCCCGTTCCATTCTCATTTGGCTGAGCATCTATTTTTTTTTCCACTTGTGGTTTGTAATTCTTGCTTCTGCTGTTATATATTTTTTCATGCGGGGTGTTGTCATATTTGCAGAATATTTTGTGTTTTACTTATTAGTTATATATATACAGGGTGATTCTCTACTAGACTGCCGAACTTGGAGGGGCGTAGCGGGTGCAGAGACGGTTAAGAAAAACATAGTAATATATGGGCGGAAACGTCATCTTCATGTGCCTTTTAATAATACCTTTGGAAGAAGTGTTGAAGTGTGCGCCTCATTTCTTAACCAAGTTTCATAAACAATGGCTTTCCTCAGACAATTTCATAGATGTAACGAAAGAAACAATTCTGAAATAACAATTTTTATCAAGTGCAATCAGTGAAAGAGGGATTAGTTTTTGAAAAACCATAGACTTAACAACATTCGACGTCTTTTTACTTTAAAAACCGAATTTCAGTTTTTCATTTGTTGTCTTCGAAAATCTGTTTTCTTTCTTTTTTTTGTGTGAGTGTGGGGCCCCGACAAAGGGTGGGCAGTCTGCAGGCAGTCGGACACCCTGGCCAGTCCGACCCTGGTTTTGACTCTGCGTTGCGTATGCTTGTTTAGTTAATTAGCCAGATGACAAGAAAACGTGCTACATGGCCGTCCACAAGGGTTGTGCTGTGGATGCAAGGCACCAGCGCCCCGGATTCATAGGGGCACAAAATTAGCACACATGAAAATCCACAATCCACATCAAAATTAGCTTTATACTTCTTATCGTGTCAAAAAAATTAAGGGGGGAATTTTAAAATATTTTATAAATCATATAATTTGACAGTTAGTATTGCTATTCTGCAGCTTCAAAAACTAAAACACCATTTAAAAAGAGTCATTTACTGGTGCTTGACAAAAAACAACTGCTGCTTTGCTTGAAAATTTCCATTCTGACTAACTTTCCATTGCCCATTATCTCTGTCATCTTCACTCAAACCTAGGGAGAAAAAGACTTTCAGTAAAAGAATGGATAAAGACGTTGTTTCTGATTCGGTTCCGGGCAGATGTCATTATCCATTTCCTGGAAAACTCGTGTGTGTGAAAGAGTATGGGCGAAAATCTCCAGTCTTGGTATATACCTCTAAAAGCGGCATTTTACACAGAACAATATCACCACCCCTTGTGGTAAAGTTCGAAAGACTGATGGGCTTTGCAGTAACAAACATGTAAAGCGATTAGTATTGTATAGTCGTTCATTTTTAAAGGATGAAACTTAATTGCTAGCACGTTTTCTCCATACATTCCAGAAAACCGTAAGTTTTCTTCACGCTTCCTTTTTACTGATAGAGGGGCGACGCATGGGGTCATCGTTAATTGTAGAAATGGGACAGTGGCTGCTTCCGAGAAAATTAGGACCACCCACACACCCTTTTTTAACAAGATGTTTTCACTGCCAATAAAGAGACCCAATAATGCCGCCCCAATAAAGAGATCAATGAAGAAAATTTACGATGTTTCAAGAGCTTGCTGTTTGCAATTTCCTTTTCAGGAAATACGATTTTCCTTATCATAAAAGAAAAGAAATAATTGCTTTTCTAAAACTTTTTAAGGGGACAAAGGGACTTTAAAATTGAAAACTATCATTTCTTAATTTTTAGTCTCAAAGTATACGTACAGTTGTTTAAAACAAAGGTTTGCATTTACATTAATACTAAAAATAAAATATTAAATCTTTTTTTAAAAATTATGGTAATATCTTTAAGGAAAAATGGGCCATAAATATTTTTTTCAAAATATCTCATGTGCATTCCAATTTAATAAAAAGCTGTAATTTTTTTTATAGTAAACTTGTAATGCATGTATGAACATAATTGTACATTAAATTTTCAAACAAACGTTATTTAATAGAGATATAGGAATTTAAATGTAACAGTAGGATGGAATTTGAAAAAAAAAAAAAAAAAAAAAAAAAAAAGCTTCATCTCACGTGAATTTATTTTTTATATAAAGCTTACCTTTTTCCAGGGGCGAAGCCAGGGGGGGATATCCGGATATATCCCCACCCCCCGACATTTTTGGATTAGTGATGAAATTCCGTCTATTTGTACACATATAAGTTCATCTCTCCCCCCCCTCCCCCCCAAATTTTCCTGGCTACGCGCCTGCGTTTGTCACACATAGAAATGAATGCACAGATATGTTCATACATATATTGCAAATGTATATTAAAAAAAATATGTCGCTTTTTATTAATTTTGAATGCGCATG
The DNA here is from genome assembly GCA_038373885.1 of Cheiracanthium punctorium. Classification (NCBI taxonomy): domain Eukaryota; kingdom Metazoa; phylum Arthropoda; class Arachnida; order Araneae; family Cheiracanthiidae; genus Cheiracanthium; species Cheiracanthium punctorium. The sequence continues at coordinate 208,320 of JAWZYV010006146.1, forward strand.
GGATATTTTAAATTAAAAAATAGAAGACGTATTTTTTTCTGAAAAATATCAATTTTCATTTTAGAAATTATTATTATTTTTTTATTTTTAGTTTCAATATAGATGCAAACTATTATGTTAGACAACTATGATTTTGTGTGAAACAACTATACATAAGATTACAAGTAAAATTTAAAATGGAAAGTTTTGAATATTTAACGTTCCTTGTCCCCTTAAAGATCATGAAATGTTTGCTTTTACAAACAGGAACAAAAATTTTTAAAAATTACATCTCTTTTAAGAAAGATGTATATTTTTTAACACCATTATCGAGGAACATTTTCTTCAAAAAACGTTCCTCGATGCCTGCGTTCTTTGGGGGGGAGGGGGCTCAGATTTTTCCAGGGGGTCTGATCCGTCCATAGCGTCCCAGCGCTACGGCCTTGTTGCGAAGTTTGTAATTTCCTCTTCAGGCAATACGATTTTTCTTATCTCTAAGGAAAAGAAATAATTGATTTTCCAATACTCTTTAAAGAACATAAAACATAAAATGTTTGCTTTTACGTACAGAAACAAAAATTAAGAAATTTGCATCTCTTTATAAGATTTTTCAAAAAATGTTCCTGGATGACTGTGCTCTTTGGCCTGGGTGAGGTGGCTCAGATTTTTCTAGGGGGGGGGGGGGGTGGCGGGGAGCTGAGCCGTCCATAGCGCCCACAGCGCAACGGCCCTGCTATTAACATCTGTGAACGTTTTATATATTTTAAAGGATTTTTCAGCGGTAAGTGGAATTTTATGACTACGGTGTTCCATACCTAAATATAAACTTAGTGGTATAAATTTAACACGTCATCTGCTTTTGCTTTACTTCGTGGGTGGATGCTGAAAGAAGCGCATATTTCAATTAGAGGTTTGTTTAAATTGTTCTGTACGATTTAAAAAAGAAATTAGATTAAAATTTTATGCTACTAATAATCACACAAGTTTTCAAAATTATTTATCTGTAAACCGTTATCTTAATGATAATACTGGTCAAAATATCCAAATTAACTTGCTCAACGAACCGGGTTATCTTATACGGCAGTTAAACAGTGACGTCATAAATTTTAAGAAATGCTTGAAAATTGTAAACTCTGCAACTCTAACGTCCTGACACAATTATAGCGATTCTAAATAGCTCCTCGAGATTACAAAGTTTGACGTTTTCAGGAAACAGAACCATGGAGGATTTATAAAATACCGCTATAGTGGATATATGGCTATTTAAATTGGCACCGCTTTGAATATGTGTCACTACGGCCCGTGGTGACAAATATTTCATCCACCGTGGTCCATGGTGGATGAAATGTTTTGTGGTGCTAAATACCCCAATCTTACAAAACTATGCATAAATTAAATATATATGGAGAGCTTTCTTAATAGCAACCATTATGTGAAATGATTATTCCTTATGCTAATGCTTAAATTGCAAAGAATCGCCATAGAATAAAAAGGACCTATTTGTGCCAAATAATGTTTCTTGAAATCAAGCCTTAAAAAGGAAGAAGCGAAAATAGATAGTATTAATATGTGTAATAGGTAGTATTAGTAGATTTGTAAGGATAATATGAATAAATCACAATATACCACATTAATAAATATTTCATGAAATTAAAAGTGTTCTGTTTATCCTTTTTCAAGGGTTATCTTATCACCAACTGAACGATAAGTAATTCTAATTTGCGTTAATATATCCCGCAGTAATTTCAAAAGAGGAGATTACTTAAATTAAAAAAAAAAAAAAAAATCTGTTTTGCAGATAGGATTTTAGTAAAATATTCGCTTCTTCCAGTATGAAGAGCGGGTGCGCAACTATTTTAAAACAAACGGTTGTCCATTTCATGTAGTGTCTGAGGTATTTAATGCTACAACTTGAAGAGTATGATGTAGAAATAACACATTTTGAAAGTCGGGAGTTCTCTGCAAATCGCCATGCTTTTCACTTTTCTGATCGCGAATGATACTGACGTAGTTTTTTGAGTCATTATATTGCAATGATGCCAGGTTAATACTCATGACGCAAACTTTACATCAAGAGTCAAATAATTTTGCTTTTATTTTAGATTCCACATCACTGGAATTAATTGAAATTACACATGTTAGGAAAATTTTCGTTTACTACAATGCGAAGAACGGGCACGCAGCTAGTAAATAAATAAAAATAAATACTATATTTTCGGTGGGACATTATATGTACGGATTAAAGCTGAATTTCTTTTACTTCAAATGCCGATATATGCTGATAGAGTTATTAATATATCTACTTATGTGGCTATATGTAAGTAATTGTTATTATTAATATTAATTTTCAATAAAATCCCAATAATATGTTAGTAAAAAATGGTAACGAAATCGCAGTCCTTAATTTTGCGAGACTCGCGAGACGTCTCGCGCGAGACGAGACAGCAATTTCTTTGCGAGACGCGAGACGAGACACAGTGTTTGCGAGACGAGGCGAGACGCGAGACGGGACAGAGGTTTACCATTGCGAGACGAGACGAGACAGCCCCGATTCTCGTCTCGCACGTCTCGCGTCCATCCCTACATATCTCCGGCAAGTTATAGCACATTTTGGTAATTTTTTCATGGCATCCCCAAAACGAAAACGTGCCTTTTAAATTTAAATATTGTCGATTAAAAACATGTAAAAAATCTAAAAGTAAATTGCACATTACATTCTGAAAAATTTTAATTTTAATTAATTCACAAATCTTAAAAGCGCCTTCTAGGTCTCAGACAGGGCAGAAAGCATCTCCAAAAACTTGCCTTAACATACTAATGTTCCTCTGAAATGTAAAAAAAAACACGTTATTACTGAATGAAATTTAAAAACAAATAATTATAATAAAATAAAAATTTGAACAATAAGTACATATTTACATGCTTTAGGGGGTACTAGCCGGTATACAAGTTGCATCCGAAAAAAGTCAGCAAAAACACTTTTAAAAAATTTATTTTGAGAATAGAATTGAAAATCCCTTCGAATTCAGAAAAAATGCAAAAATTTTCGATTTCATTTAAGACAGTTTTGTATATTCAAATTTTTTGAAGATTTTTTTCTCATTAATTACAGGCCTCACTCTCATTCTCAACTATCAATATTATGAATCATACATGCAAAGTTAATAAGGGTTTATTAAAATAAATAATTTCTGTTCAAAATTTTAAAATCAGGTTTGTAAATACTTCTCATTTTCAAATACGTTACAAATTTAAGAAGGACATTGTATTTTGTAAAGTAATTTTTTTAAAATATATTTACGCTTAATGTTTCATTCAACAAAATGCAATACTAAATTTAAGTCTGTAATAGAAACGCATTTACTTTTAATTTCTCAACTATTTTAAAATGCTTTATTTCAGAAAATTTCAAAGCGTATTTTTTCCCTCCCCCCCCCCCCCGAACATTAAATTTTTAGTAATATTTGCTGGTCAATAGGTCATGAAAGGTCAATATTTCTTTCTTTCTTTTTTTTCTCCAACCTATGTTTTTACTTTTTCTAATTTATGTATGTTTACTTTTTTCCCCCATTTCAGGTTCCACTCTTTTTAAAATAAGAGAAATTTTCAAATCAGTTTTTACATTTTTAGAGGCAAGAAAAACATTCCGAGTGTCAAAACTGCAGAACATAATTATATTACAATTTTATCAGCAGCGTAGTTAGGATAATTAGCACCTGGGGCAGTCCTTCAGTCTCCCCCCCCCCCCCAACGGAAGGCAGGTTTTCAATTTAAAAAATTGAACTCTGTAAGGAAGAAAGGTTTTGCTGCGGCCACCCTGTTTCTAAGCCACTGAATTTTACATTGGAAAAGTCTCTTACAATCTTAGGAAACTATCTAAAACTGCCCAATACGGATGTGGAAGTTCGGCTTCATTTCGCATAATGGTGCCAAAATTTCTAGAGGGAGTCCGAACTCAGGAAAGTCATTGCAGTATTGAAAAAGTCTCAAATCTAGATAAGATTGTTTAAAATCAGAGGGTGGGCAAACTACGGCCCGCGGGCCATCTCCTACCTGTCTGAAAGTTTTATCCATCCCACCACAAATTTAAGAAATATATATTAATATATTAAAACAAACTACAATTAAGAAAAAAGATCATCTACAAATTAAATTAGTTAAATTTTAGTGCTTAATCATTTTGCTCCCAAAAAAGTTTGTTCATCATTGATTTAAGTAAGAAAAATAGGTACTTACGTATTATCCCGGCAGTCATTCCCGCCAAACTGTTTTTTTGTCAAATGAGTTGCCAAATGTATTCAAAACCATTAATAATTTCATGTGCCCGGCATTTATCTTGGCAAAAAATCACTTGTCTTGGCAGATCGCCGGGATAATGCGCAAGTACCAAAAAATACATAGCTAGTGCCGAATCGATCAATTATAAAACGCTTTCACCTTTAGAAAAGGCCGGAAGTTTTTCTCACTCCATTGATTGCAGGCTTGCACTGTAGAGATGAGTTCGGGCTCATTTTTTGAAGCCCGAGCCCGCCCGAGCCCGAAGACTTTTAATCCGAGCCCGCCCGAGCCCGAGTAATATTATTAAAGTTGGAGCCCGAGCCCGCCCGAGCCCGAAATTTCAGCTAAAGACAAATAAATTTAACTACTTCATTAATAGGATACAATAATTTTGGAGCTTCACACACCTTCTAGTCCCCCGTGCCGCTATTTTTTGAAATAAGTACGTCTATTTATACCATGAATCACTTTTTAAAATCTGTTTCAAGGAGTATGTTCAACAAAGGAGAAAATTTTCACGAGCCCGAGCCCGCCCGAGCCCGAACGCAATCGTGAATTACAGAGCCCGAGCCCGAGTCGGGCCCGGGCTCGGGCTCGGGCTTTCGGGCTCGGGCTGAGCCCGTCTCATCTCTATTGCACTGGTGCTGTAGAGGGGCGACGGGGTAATCGTTTATTGTAGGGACGGGGTAGTAACTGCTTGAGAAAATTAGTAGTGGGCCAACCACACACCCTTTTTTAACAAGAGGGTGCACGTTCTGCCCCAACAAGTAAAATCAAAGAAGAAAATGTATGATGTTTCGTTCCAAGAGTGTGATGTTTGCAATTTCAGGCATGAACAAAAATGAAAAAATTTACGTATCTTTATTATTTTTTTTTTTTCAAAAAACGTTCCTCGATGCCTATGTTCTTTGTGCTAGGGGGGCTGAGCCATCCATAGTGCCCCCCAGTGCTACAGCCCTGTAAGCATGAGGGGACTTGTTAGCCCAACTTTTTATTTTTATTTTTTTGGATTTTCTTGAACTGCAGTAATTTTTTTTAATACTTTTGTTTGGGTCCCAAATGAACTCCATAGTGTTATTGCAATTTTAATGATCAATTTTTTTTTTTTTTTCTTGCACCAAAGGCTAATTATTGGAAACCAATTTTTTAAAACGATTTTTATGCATAATATCGCAGTGCTGCATTATTTTACGTATTTTTGGAACTGCCAATGATGTATAGCTGCCATGTGATTTTTTTCGTGATGTTGTTTGATAACTTTTTATGGTGATCTAATATATTGTCTCTGTGCTTAATTCACTGTACCACACACACATTCCTCTGCAAGGCGAATCATTTGGGTTATCTCTTACTTTCAGGAACAACGCAATGTTTTCTTTTAGAACTTTATTGTGTTTGCTCATTTCAAATTTCACGGCCATGGTATGTAGAACTAAACATCACAGTAAAGGGGTCTTTGTACTGGGATACGTAAATGGTTCGCCATGCCACATGGTCATTGATACTGGAGCTAATGTTACCATCATAAGAACTGATCTAACAAAGAAATTCAATTTAAAGGCTATCTGGACTCCACCCTCGCTGATCCTCCAGACTATGACAGGTGACAAGATCGAAGTGGGCAGAGAGGCCGAGGAGAAATCACATTTGGAAATGCCAGATACTGTGGTGTTTGCCATGGCCGTGAAAAAAATAATTTAGATTTTTAAAGTTAAACAAATTCAAAGAAGTTAAACCATGTGTTGTGTTTGCAAAAAAGGAGAAGATAACCCCAAGTTCTCACCCTTGCTGTGTATGTGTGAATGAAGTGTAGCGAAATAAACACAGAGACATAAAGATTGCTAAAAAAACTCAGGCATTTATTGGACTTGACACTTCTGTAATTCATTAAGCACATAAAGGAGCAATCCTCAACACTGCATGTTGGCACAATTAGAAACAGCATTAGACTAATAAAATAATTTATAAAAGAAATGAGTACCATGATAACTCAATTTGATCAGATTGTTATTTCAGACATATTTGTGCCTCAGAAACATCTCCAACAGAAAAAAAAAAAAAAAAAAAAACTAAGCGTAAAAATAAAAAGAATAAGGAAATTTAGTTACAGGTGTTGCTAAAAAAAATGTATCCCTTCACAGAACCCATTAGTAAATTACCCCAAGAAAACATTTTAGGCAAATTCACAGCATTTCTGATCAGTGCCGGGTAAGTAAGAATTAATGAGATCACAGATATACTTAGTTAATTGGTTAGCCAAAGTGATCCCCAGTTATACATCAAGGCACATGGCCGAAATTGCTTACTCACAGAAATTTACATGAAAAGGACAGATGGCTTAGAGGTTAAGAAAGAAATAAAAATAGTCTCACATCAGGGAACAGCCTGGAGGATTTTTTCGAAAAAAAAAAAGATTTTTACATCTTGAACAAAAGGTGTGGCTATTTAGCCATTAATTGCTTCTGACTACACGCTTGGAGAAATAAGATTGGAAAGGCGACGGAACGATGGATGCCCCAAAAAACGTCTAGACAAAAGGAGGGAACATCTCCGGCAAGAAACTTTTTACGTCCGCACACCTCCGATACCGAAGCCAGCCAGATGCCAAAGAATATAAATAACCACTGCGTGAAGAAGTCCAACTCTCATAGGGATAATGTAAGAGCAGAAACGCGCGCATGCGCGGCGTTGGCGGAAACCGTGGTAGTAAAAAAAACAACAGGGCTCAAACGCAGATCCGAAACTATTTTCGCCTTTGCTTTGAGTTAGCTGGGAGTTATTTTCCCCCCCTTTAATGAAGAAACGCCGTTTAAAATGCTTTCATTTATAAAATCGGGTAACGATCAACTAAATAATATTGGTGTAAAAAAGTTTGATCATTGTTAAAGTTTACACTTTTGGGAAAAAATTTATTTATGAAACTTAGGTTATTTTAATTACTATTTTGTTACGGGAATCGCTGCTTAAACTTGTTTTAATTATAAATTCGCTGAACGATCGGCAAAATAATATTATGATTAAAGTTCAATCACAAGTGTGATTAAAGTTAGACTATTGTTAGTTTACACTTTTTGGGGAAAAAAAATTCTTTATGAAACTTAGGTTATTTTAATTATTATTTTGTTACGGGAATCGCTGCTTAAACTTCTTTTAAATATAAATTCAGGAAACAATCGATGAAATAATATTGAATATTGATTTAATCCAAATCCAGTTGTTTGAATTAACACTTTTGGGGGTAATTTGAACTTGAAGCAAGGGTTGCTATTATTATTATTTTGTAATGAGAATAGCTGTTTAAACTTATTTTAATCATAAAATCAGATGAGGATCAGTGAAATAATATTGATTTAATCAGGAATTTATATCATTGTTTAAGTTTATACTTTTAGGGTAAAAATACAGTGTTAAAAAAAATAATAATAAAATAAAAATTTGTATAATGTGATATGGACTACTGTTTTGTGCTCATCACTTTTAAAATAAATGTGTATATTCTATTGCAACAATTGGGAAATAAGTTGAACTTTATATTTAATATTTACTAATAATTACCATGAATGCTGAAATAAAAAAAAAGATATACTTACTCTCATAATTCACTATTCAAAACACCCAGTAAAATAATTTAAAATGTGGCATCAGCATAATAATTTTAGATGCCAAACTTGTCCTTAAATGTGGTTATAATTGTTATGATTTAAGACTTGTTCTGCTGAAGAATACTGCATTATGCAAAGAAAAGTGTATACGAAAACTTCAATTATTTTTAAAAGATATAAATATGGATGATAATTTCTTCAAACAGTAGCACAAAAAACACCAATAAAGTAGATGTTATTAGTGTGAATGTGCATAAACTTAATGTATTTTTTGTACATCATCAATTTTAAATTATTATTATTATTTTAAGATAAATGAAAACTAATTAATTGGGCTTTATGTATGTAATAAATTGGTAGACCTTTCTTGGAATTATTTATATAATCAGTCTGCATGTTTATATGTTAAAACAATAACAAATAACAAAAATGAAGTATGAGACATTATAAAGTTTCACCTATATTTTATTTGGATAGTCAATACAGAAAACAGATAATTCAAATAACTGTACAAGCAACAAAATTTCAAGTAGAATTGTAGCTGAATTTAACAAATTTAAAATAGGCTTTGTAAAACAAGACAACAAACTATGTTTCTGTAAATAATTTATGTATTTACAGCACAACTGTTACGATTCGAGAAGATTAGGACAGTACACAAGGAAGGTTGAATTACATTAAGAAAAAAATATGCTATGTGATCCATTATAAACAAAGAGAAAAAATCAAATATTTAGGAGACAAGAAAAATTACAATAAAAAATGCCCCCCCCCCAAAAAAAAATGTATCTGTAGGATCCATTACAAACAAAGAGGGAAAAAAAGTCAAATATTTGGGAGACAAGAAATATAAAACAATTACAATAAAAAATGACACACACACCTATCCAAAAAAAAAAAAAAAAAAAGAAAGAAAAGAAAAAGAATCTAGTTTTTAATAAATGCATCAAAACTATTTAATTTTTGAATAGCATACTGATCTGAAATTGTACTTAAAGAAACAATTTAAATCATTGAGACTTTTTATGTTTAATTAATCAAACAAAACATTACCTTTTCACAACTATTCGAAGAAGTAATATTTAATAAAAAGTAAAAATCACTAGCTGTAAGTCTGCAAGATTATTTATCTTCTGAAAATGGGGGTGAGAAGAATTTTTAAAGAACTGTTCAATGCAGAGGTAGTAATTTAGGTTCACAAATATGTAGTTTGAACAATCAAAAGAAAATTAGTGATCAAAAGTTGTTTATAAAAAACTTCCAGATAGGTTTAATTGGGCCATAGACGTGCTGTCAAATAATTTTGACATAGTGATTAGTGGGAAAATAATAAAACTAAATACTAGCACAGGGTGGTGACAGATCATGGAAATATCAGGGAATTTCATAAAAATATCCAAAAATCAGGAAACGTTTTGCTTTTGTGCATGCACAAATGCCAAATCATAAAGAAGTTATTATTTCTATTATTTGTTTATTCTCAAGTAACTAAATACTGAAATTGGATCAAATTTCATACACACCCTTTTTTTTTTGTTATGTTTCTTTTGACCAATCTAAGCTAGCAGTGAAAATCATTGAATGTCAGTTTTCATAAAAGTATATAGTAAGCGTAATATTTTGAAATTGATGCATTTCAATAAAAATACTAAGAAAAAACAAGATCTCTGAAGAGAAATCTGTCAATTATTACAAATTACTGTAAAATTTTACGTAAGTGAAAGTTATAAGAACAAAAATAATGAAAACAAAACTAATTTATTTCGGTTACTTAAATTTTTTTTAATAAGGTTGCCACTTAAAATTCTGCAACTACTGAGTAGTAAGATTTTAAACTCTTGACTCTCTGCATCACACTCAAAATCATTTAAATTAAAATGCAAAAGGAAAATTTTAACATCTGTCACTTTGAAAGATTTTTATCAACAAAAAATATTTATACTGTGATCCATTAGTATAGTGCATTAGTATAAAACAAGGGAAAAAATAAACATTTGTACATTTTGTAAAAATTCTTACAAGTTGGCAGCTATTTAATATGAAAAAGAAAATATGATGGAAAGTCATTAAGTAAAATGATGCAAGTTCTATCATATTGTGTGACTGTAAATTCTAAATTATAAGGAAAAATAAATTATGATGACAAACACTTGGAAACAATTTTATTTTTTAACACAGGCCCTACAAATGTTTATGTGCACTTCAGCCCGTATTCTAGCTGCATAAATTTAGCCATGACATTCATAATACCACCTTACACTGAATGCCATAATTATTTACAAATTTTTTTTTATCATTTGGTTCTTGCCTCCAAGCTGTTGCTTCAATAGACAAAAACAGATGAGAAAATCATGCTGAGCTAAGTTTGGTCATCTATGGCTGTTCTTTGAATAGATTTATTTCTAACTGAGCATTATGCCATATGCATATGTGGCTTACTTAATGACATACCCTCTTAATTATGTTAAGATAAAATAACATTGTTTTTTTTACACAGTATATATTCCATTAACTACCATGTGCCAAAATGAAAGAAATAAATATAGAGATATATATATTTAGTATAATAGTAAATACATTTCCTAATATAAAAATAAAATTTAATGCTTCTACATTCTTGCATTAAGTAATTCTGAAAATAAAAACAAATAATTTTTGCTATGGCTGTTTCTTTTTGATAATTTTACTTTTGAATAAGTTTTGTAATACAACTTTGTAAGTAATGCACTGTTTTAACAATATCATAGTAAAAAAATATATGCGAAAAAAGAAACTGGAGTAAGAAATATAAATATTGCACTACTATTTTCCAGAAAGTCAGGGATGAGATTGACAAAAAAAGAAAAAGTCTGAAAGAATGTACCAACAACATTTGAGGAATAATACTTATGAATTTCAAATTCAATAAACTCATTTTTAACAATATTGTAATTTTTGAAATATAAAAACATTGTACTTTTTGAAAGTTCTTTCTCACCAATCAAATCATTTTACAAACATTGCACTTAAATTGCTCACAAGCTTTTTTCGAAACATAACTCGCTGAGTTTACCTGGAGTAAAATTTAAACAACTTCATTCAGCACATCAGTAAACACAGAGTTAGAACTAACAGATGGCACTTCATCATCTGAAGTCGAAATTTCACAGTGGTGTGGCATCAAATTATATCTGTCAGAATCAGCATCATGGTGTTGGAATAGTTGCTTGCTGAAAAATGTTCAGAACAGACCCAGAATCTGGTGTATCTCACATGGAGGGATGATGAAATAACCCACTCCTTTCCGGACACTTCAGCTCATTTATTGGACCTGCAAAAAAGAATAGAATAACTTTATTGGGTACAGACAGGGATCAACACATACAAAGTGTAGGTCTGTTTTACAGCCCTTTCACAGAATTACAATCGACTAAAATTCCTTCACAAAATTATAACCAATTAAAGGGCCCCTTCACAAAAATACAATCAATTAAAACAACCTTTCATTGTCTTTTACTGTATATTTTAATTTGTTTTGTAATTTTATAGTTTATAAAAAAAAAAAAAATCTTCAAAGTATTATTGCTATTTTGGATTCATTTAAAAAAAAAATTACTCTTTAAGAGATTTTCTGGAGGATTTCTTCATTGTGTGTAATAGTTCATGTTTGGTTGTATGTAAAACCGAAAAATGTTGTGGGCAAAGAATTGCAATCATTTCTAAGAAAATTTCCATGATTTACATTGTACTAGGGATGCACTGAATACCACATTTTGTCGAATAACGAATATTCAGTTAAAATTCTAACCGAATATTCGGCTGAATACCGAATACTTGGTTAAAATTTATTATACTTTGATTACAATGATTAATTTAATTAGTTTTTTCTTAAAAAATGTTTCATATGGTGTAAAACTTCAAAAACTGAAATGCTGCAAAATTCAATATCCAAGTATGTTTCCTTTATATATTATTAATAACTTTTTAAAATATTAGTGAAATGCTGGTAATTTTTTTTACCTACATATTTTATTTAAAATATTAGCAGTTAATTGACTTCACATAGTTATGAATACTTAATGTTATGAGTTTCTTTTTTTTCCTGGTTACTGTTTCAAATTTAAATCAGTTAGTAATAGCACAGGTTAATGTAATGCGTCATGAGATTTAAGAAAAACTGAAAAGCAACAAAATTCAAATTTAACATCGGAGTGTTTTCTCTTACATTAAAACAAATTTCATTGGGATATTGGTTTTTTGTGTGATTGTGGAACGCTATGCTAGGACTATCTGCCAAGGATGGGGGTGCCTTGGTAGGAGGACTTTATACAGGTTTCTAACGCTTATTCACATGTGATATTAGTAAGTAACAACTTGAATCAATTTAGTACTATGGTACTATACTATATCTTTCATTCATGATATAAAAAATATGTATTTGTTTACTGATTGAGGAATACTTAAATTTGTTTACTATTCGGTTGTCGAATATTTAAATATTTGGCCGAACCGTCACGGTATACTGCCGAATAGGCAGTATACCGAATACCAACCGAATATTCAGTGCATCCCTACATTGTACATTACCATACATAAAGAATTTGTTGATAGCTTCATTACAAAATGAGTAACACATGGTATACTCTTACTAAAATTAACACTTACATTATTGGGTCTTTTGGAAACCTATGATATTAGCCTTCAGGTTCTTTCACTTTAGCTGTGTCACAAAGGTCATACTTAACATGGGAGGACTTCTTTTTTCTGTAGAAAGAAAAACTAATTAATAATGCGTAAAGTCAAAACAAAAGTTTTAGAAATGACAATATTGAAGCAAAATAGCTCGTACATTAACATGAAACATTTTCACAAATAACTTTTATCCGCAATGTATATAACCAAGGGTAGAATCCTGTGTTTTGTTTTCTTTTTGTGCTGCCCTCGGGCAATCTCTGAAATTATTTTGGTCACCCCCAAGTACAGTTTGTTGCCCATACGACTTTTGCAATACAATTTTTTTTTAATTTAATACAGCCGTTACTATGGAAAATGGATTTTTGACTATGTCTGTTTTGACTATGATGGCAGAATTTTCTTGACGGTGATCGGCTGCTTGTAAATAAATAGGAAACGAGCACACTGAAGATAAAACAATAGTAGTTTCTCTCTCAACCATATTTCATTATATGAGATAGCTATTATAAATATGATATATCATCATTTCTGATCTTGCCTGTATAGCCGAACTCTGCTACAGCAAACCCGGTATATAACGAACTACAGTTTACCAGTTAACACAATAACGCCTCTAGATGTGTATTTCACATTCAGAATAAGACTTAAGAATATGAGCTTTTACGCATTGCTTTTCCATACAAAATTAAGTATATTTTGATAAATGATAATGATTTGCTGATTTTAAATTTAAAAAATCCAATTATTGTATTGTATCAATGAAGTTTACTATTTCATTTCTTAGCAGTTCCGATAATGGGTGTAACAAACATAACTTTTGTTCTCCTGAAGTTCATTATAACACGGTTCAATCGTAGTAAGTTTTTGGAAAGCCAAAGTGATTATAATGTAAACAACTACTAAACCCAAAAACAACTACTAAACCCATGTTTAACCTGTTTGCTCTTATCATTAGAAAGATGCAATGGAGAAGACTTCCTTCAATCAATGTTGCTTAACAGACTAGTTCTTTAAATGCTCCATAAATGCATTTAAATGCAATTAATGTTTAATTCTAATCAAAAATAGAGAGTAACATTTATGCTACCAATCAAATCAGTAGATATCATGTTAATCCCCAACCAGTTATCCAGAATACACCCGGTCCCAACCATTCCGGATGATAACAGGTTCCATACTGTACTACAAAAATCGCTCTGTTAAAATGTATACAAACAATAAAAATATACAAGCATGTTTCACATAATGGCCACTACAGCAAACGGATTTACTTTCTCTTACGAAATATCGCAAACATAAATTAATAACTGCTGACAAAAGCACACAGTTGTAGAAGCGATCAAGACAAAACTATTCCCAGCGAAAGCATATTGATTTGATTTGCAGTGCAGCATATTTGTTGCATCGGTAACATTAAAAAACAATTATCAATATAAACAAATTATACATAAATCAATATAAACAAATGATGTAAATGTCAGTTAAAGAACGTATAAGATATACTTACGTATTAGATGAATTGAAGATTGTTTCTTCTTTTCCATTTTGATTCGATTTATTAATTAATGGCGGCGTACGATCCACGATGTTGTCGTTTTGAAGGAAGGAGGGAATCGCGCGGAAGACCTCGCAATGATTAGTACGCATGCGCGAGTTGAGCGGAGAGGAGAGCCGAGAGCATCCTTGCCCCTGTACGGTTTGCTTTTCTGCTAGTGGACTTTCCGCCAGAGCTAGATGGCGATAGTTACGTCTCCCTCGAGCCGAAACGATGCGCAGATGCCCCCCCTACCAAGGGAGAGCCCCGTCCAGAGAGACCAATCAGCGCATGCCTTGCCACCTTCGAGAAACTTCGGGAGAGCATGACCCTGCGAAAGACGAAGAGGGGAAAGGAAAAAAAAATGGTGGACGGGAAGCAACTACCTGAAGGAAGAAGAAGAAAAAAAAAAATGGTGAAAAACCGAAGCAAGGCGGCCATTTTGAATGAGAAAAATTTACTTAATGACAACAAAGTGCCTTAAAATCATAATGAATTTTCCTAAAATTTTAGCGGGTGATAGCTACTCATCCAGGACAACCCTGGGTAAAATTAGGAGTTAAAATTTAAATCAGAAGTGGGTAAAAATAATTAAAAACCGGACTTAAACAAAAAATGGAAAGTATTATTGCAGACAGGAGGCTAGGCTATTGAGAAAAACGTAATAGTTAGCAGAAAAATCTGCAGAAGTTACAAGAAAATTTAAATTTACAACTCCGGGGAGAGGGAAAACAAGGCAAAATTAATTTAAATTAAAAAGGGTAATTATTTAGGAAAACCAAAAATTTAAAAAAAGGTAATTAGTAGTAATTTAAAGAATAAAGCTATTGACATATAAAAAGAAGAGTCACCTAGATCATTATATCTCCTGACAAAAGGTACTTAAATTAAACTTCAATATTAATTACTAACATTAGACCATAAACAATTGACAGGTAATAGAATTAAAAAATAAAAAAGTTACTGCATTGAATTATTAAAACATAATCCCCCCAAAAACAATACGACCATGTGGTGTATGTCGCCAATATTCTGGCCTTTTTAAAATCGCATAAATTTAACTTGGATTTAAAGAATAATGAGCTTTATTCATACTCGGAAGAAATAGCTGTGTTTGATATTAAAAATGAAGCCATTTTACTTGTTCAACAAATAACAGCCTGGACTGATACACCTTTCCCCCAAGAACTGATTCTATAATTTCTGGAACACTAAAAGAAATCAATAAATTCCGATTCTGTCAGAAGAGTACTTGTGGGTGCAACACTTGTGGACTTGTCGAGAATTAACATTCCATTTAGAGTAGCGAATGTGACGGAAAAATCAAAGGTGATAAAGAAAAATGAAGTGTTGGCGACATGCCTCCTGTTACCAGCATTAATAAGAATAGCCCAACAACAGCTAAATTACCTGAGTGTATGACGAAGGAATTATTAGGGGATGTGGAGTTACCGGCAGAACAGAAATCCAGAGATCCCCCCCTATGGAAATAATCTTATCGTCTGCTACGCTTGGATAAAGAATACACCTGAATAAGTTTTTCCTTCTGATGTGTATTTATAAACGAGCTTCGGGCCATGCACACAAATCCGAAATATGTGCATGATACACAAACAAACAAAAAATAAGTTTTTGAAACTTTCAGTTCAAATTATGCATTTTTCTGCTCGTCTTTTTTTCCTTCTATTTCTAATGTATTACATCTAGAAAAAGGATGTTAGAATTATCAATTTTAAATTGGTTTAATCACACTCATGAATAATGATACTTTCCAACTTAATGGAATACGGAAAGAAAATAGGGAAGATGGATTATGATATGCTTTTAATATGTAGCACGGTGTGTATTTAAAATCTGAAAGTGTGTCAGATTTTCTTACTTTTTTTTTTTTTTTTTTTTTTTTTTCCTTTCGGTTTTTTGATAGCGGTCAATATATCTAGAAGCTCTTCAGAATTGATATAGGACAAAAATAATTTATACCTTTTTGTAGGTTTTTACGATTAAACCAACTTCTTTTTGTAACCAGGGGCAGCCCGACATGGTTAGCAAAGTAATCCACATTGGAGCAGCAGCTTCAAAGGGGCGTCATGTCGAACTCAAAAATTAAGTAGAGCATAAAAGGGGGTGTCTTTTTACTTTGCTATCCATTCGACAAACCCTTGTACAAAGTATTCCCTTGTACAAAGTATAAGGAAGTAATGTGATCCCGAAAATTTCGGGGGCCAAATTTCGACAAAAAAACCAATTTTGTCTACCTCCAAATTTACTTTAAAAAATTTTTTGGAAGCATCTCACCATAAGCTAGCATGCACAATCGTGTAAACTCATCTGCAACTCATTTTGACCAGCAGCGAGTCGATTTTGGCCAGTTTTTTCATACCGTATGTACATATGTAACTCACATATCTGAAAAACTGTTGTTTGTAGAATGTTGAAACTTTATATTAAGGATTGCTCTAACATCTAGTTGTGTACCTCCCTTTTGGTCTCACTCGAATGGATAGTTTATACACTGGATGGATAGCATTATATATAATGGATAGTTAGTTATTACATCATTAGTGAGCACACTGTAAATATGTATATAATAAAATGTTAGTGTTTTACAAATAAGTACATCCAATTCAATTCAAAAGTGGCTTCACGTTACATTTGGAGAAGACTGCGGAATTTTAGAACACCTATTTTATACTACCTTTCTTTGAAAAAGTTTAATTCTTAATACAACTTCACAAAATTAGGTATGTTTGCATGCTCCAAGCATCTACTCCTTGATGAAGCATTCTCTAGGATTAATTATTTTATTTTTTGCTTATTAAATTACTATGCTATTTGGTAATACCACACAGAAAAAACCCTCATTTTATTAATAATTTATTTGAAACTGATTCAATCATGCAAGCTGTAATGATAAAATTAATTTTATTTTATTATTTAATTAAATTGGACATTCAAATGAAAAAAAGAAAGACTAAAAAAAAAAAACTCAAAGCTGGAATTGAATTAGCCAACAACAGCACAGCAAATCAGCACATTTACACTCTATGCCACGGATGCTCGGTTCGTGATGTTATCAAAAAGGTTCCATTTAAGCTGCATACGCTGATTTTCAAATGTTCAGAGCATGATTTCCTGAGAATCCTGTAAGGTGCATCCTAAAATTTGCATCCATGATTGTATGTCTTGTGAGCTATATTTGTACCAAATTTCATTCAAATCGGTGATTCCAAGGTCATACCCTCTCTTGTAAGAACACTCAGATACTCTCCATGCAAATTCTTCACTAAAATGTCTTTGTTTATGGAAACCCAGAGTGTACCGATGCATTCCCATATAACAAAGTCTTCACAATTTATATGACAGACCATAAGTCTGTCAGTTCTTTATCTGTACTCAACAAATTGCGGTAAAATGAATCTAGTTGGGAATTTTTGGTGGAGAAAGCAACTAAATTTTCTTTCCAAACAGTACTGATTTTGCCAGTGAAGGTAGAAAACTGTTGCTTCACACGATCAGCTACTATTGAAGATAAGATATTTATTATCATGTAGAAGTTGCAAAAATTAGTCAGTGTGTTTCTCACACAGTACAGTATTAGAAACTAGTAACTGGAGATCTAAGAATGATAATGCTTTCACCGTAGCAAAATTATTAATGGGGGCCTTTTCAATAATTTTATGTGTCATGCTGGGACACATAAAATTATTGAAAACCTGGACACAAAAGTGCTATAGTCAGGCCCTGCCAATCCATGCTCATTATTTTAAATTCAATGTTTAATATATTTTGAAACTATGTTTTTTAAATAATGTATGTTTTAAACTAATTTCTTTTAAAATGTACTATATGCTCTGTTATGTAATGCACAAAGTTTTTTAATTTATCATTTTATTCACTTCTCCTTAAATGAAGCTGAATGACGTATATTTATTTCTTTACCGCAAAATCATGCAAAAATGCTACTATTTTTACAACTAAAATTAAGAAAATGGCAAGTTTTTTATGCCATTAAGGCTACTAATGATACTATTTTTGCCTCCTAACCTTGCTGGACACCCTGGAATTTTGTGGTGCAAAGAAACTCTTTTTCATGTTTTGCATGTGTTGGTTATTATTTGGGACCTAAGCTGGTTTTTTCTTAACTTGGATTTATTTGAAACTCGAACAATCGAGATTTGAACTATCAAGACTCTACTGTATACATTCATATTCAGACTTGCCAACCTGGGAAAATCAAAATGTGTGAAACAGCGCGCGAACGGAAATTTTGACACTTTTTGCTATACAAAGCGTGACCGTTATTTTTTACCTTTCACTATAGAATGCACGAGTATTATTTTTAATGCATTTTATATCACAATTATTTGTTTTAAGTTCAAGTATTAAATAAAGCTAAGAACAATAAAAGAAAATGAAGTTGTTGAATAAAAGGCAAATCAATTAATACACCATCTTCTGGTAACAATTTATTAATTATAATCACTTAACTGACAAAAACTCTCATTTTGACTGTGCTGACTTCAAAGAAGCAGCAGTAGCTTTTTTGCCTTTATTCAGAAAATCAGAAGTAAAAGTTTTCTGGAAGCAAGATTTTTCGCTGTTGGCTTTTCAAAATCTTATTAAACAAGTTGCACCTGAATTCAATTCTGTTTTTCCGAATAATACTGAAAACCCTCTCACATTCAGCATGGTCAGCTGCTGAAATAGGAACATTGTGTTCGATCAAGAAAGATGTAAATAACAGTTCTGCATGAATAACGTCCGACTGTCCCAAGGGCGGATTAAGGGGGGGGGAGGGGGCAACCGCCCCCCGTGAAAAAGAAATTAATGTAAAAGATCCTAAATTGCTTCCATAAAATGGATGTATATGTCAATCTTCTAACCGCTACCCACCCCCACCCCCGAGAAGCTTGCATTAATCTGCCACTGGACTGTCCGTCCTCTTTGAAATGTTTGTGGACTTTTTCTGCTGTTAGCACGTTTCACATTTTCACTGTGTTTTGACGAACTCACGTGGCGAGAAATGTCATACTTTTCTCCGTGAGAAAAGGTGAAATCACTCCGGCACACGTTACAATAAGCAAATTTCGCTCCTTTGACATATGATACTATACATGCCCATTTTTTGCTATAACTTTTTTTAATAAGTTATGCTGTTCTAATGGCCATTACAGGTCATTTATCGAAAATAATCCTCAGAAAATCAATCGAAGTATGCTATGCTCATACTACCGTCTACCAATATCTCTTAACCGCAAAGCGCGCGCGCGCTGATAACGAAGAACGAACACAACGTGAGACGCACAAGTCACAGGAGAAAGACATACTCCCTACTAAGCGATTCTCCCATTCGCTCTACTCTATGACGTCATGACTGGGTAAACCAATTAAGAAATACTCGGCGTCACACCTGAAAAAAGATTTTTTTCTTTGCCTCAGTGGCAACTAAGAAAAATATTTTGATGCGCATTGTATCAACATGGATGTGCGATGTCGATCATGGTGCCGATGATGTACACTTACATCCATATTGAAAATGCAAAAAGGCCCAAACATAGAACATCATTTCAATTGAAAACCTAATACATTTCTTTTTAATATCAATTTCTGTTTTAAAGAAATAAACACAAGTTAGGAAGAAAATATCCGGAAATGCGTAAAAAAAGTGCTGTATGCGTAAACAGCAGTCGAAATGCGTAAATTTTACGCGTAAAGCGTAAAAGTTGGCAAGTCTGCATATTTCAATCATCTACAGGTGCAGGTCGCATCTGTCAACCTAGCCATTTGGAGTTTTATGTGGTTTTCTCAGACTTTGCTTAGATGCAAGTTAGGATTCCTTAGGAAGTCCACCCCGTAGGGCACCCCCCCTCCATCAGCTTAGATCCCTCACATAGATAATTGGCCATAATACCAAATTTAATTTTTTTTCAGTGAGTGGTACTAATGATGAAAACTACAAAAATTCAAAAAGTAAATGATAATTACATTCTTCTGATTTTAATAGTTTTATTCAACAAGAGCAACAAATACAATTATGCTTTAACTGTTCAATGCAAAGTATATATAATAGATCCTTCTAATTTTGACAATTTTATTCACCAAGTGCAGCAAATACAAAAAACATTTATGCTTAAATTATTCAATGCAAAGTATACATATTTTTCTACCTATGAAACAGTCAATGCATGAAAATATAATTTTTAAGTAATGCAAAAACACAATTCACACTGTAACTAATAAATTTTAATTGCTACAAGATTTTGGAGGAAACATAAAATAAAGATTGTTTTGTAAACAAAATCAAATTAATAAAATTTTGCCAAGCTATTAAAACTAATATATAAATTTTAAAATGTCATTTTTCATATAAAAAAGTTTAATATTTTGTTTTTGTACTACATTTTTACAGAATTACAATGTACTTGCCACCCTTTTTTTTTCATATATACATTAGTCATAATACAGGACATAAAAAGACACAGTAGATTCTCTCTTAGATAAAATCATTTTAGTGTAACTTCTTTAATTTCATCTGGAAAAAAGATATCAGGTATTATGATGACAAAGAAAACTGCATAAATTTTTTTATGCAAAAGTGTTTATGCCAAGTGTTTTTCATTTACAAATTTAATGATTCATGATAACACTAAAGTAACAAAATCCACCAGTAACAATTATAAAGATTTTAAAGGAACTTAGGATGGTAGTATCACCAGTTATAGATATTACGCCTGTTATGGCTACCATTTTCCCAAATTTTATTTTTCTAAGGTTTAACGTGAACTAGCCAAATTGCTGATTCCAATGGGCTACATACAATCAATCTGCTCCATGTGGGCTGTGACTGGTTGGTAATAACATGTAAAAAGAAGGCATGTTAAGATTTCTTAACAATTTGCTTAAGCACACCTACCATCATATAAAAATATTTATCTGAAGCAACTTGGGAAAATCTCCAAAGATTTGAAAGGTCTTCAGGAGCCGGTCATGATGCAATTTTTAAAATGTTGTAATTGAAGTATTCCTGATAAAGGTATTTCAAAATTAGCCGAAAAATCCATCAGTAATTAACTAATATAGTGTTGACTCTAGAAAAAAAGGGCCGCCGGGGGGGAAATTTTCAAAAGGGGCACCCTGTTCTCAAAAAGGGCACTTTGGGGTTCCACGATAATGTACAGGTAGATAACATATAGAAACTGGTTTGAAACGATCTGATCCCCGAAACTTTAACATGTAGAGTTGTAATATGTGTTCTGACTTACAATGCATAGTAAGATTTTTTCCAATTTGTCTTAGTTCCCCCCCCCCCCCTTCTTTTGGGAAAAATATCCAGTAGAAGTAAGTGTAAGCGAAATAGGAAAAATAATTTGTTGATAATATTTTGGTCTAAACATGACATAAATATGTGAATTAAATCTACATAACTAGAAGTTTTGATTTTTAAAAAAACTTCTAGCATAAAGAAGTTTTAATATAAGTAATGTTGAATTTTCTGCTTAATTTTTTTTTTTCTCAAAATTGTGTGACATACATGTTTATTATTTATAAGAATAGTTCATTTATTGAAGAAGATTTCAAAAATTTTTAGCCAGACATGATTTGGAAGGCAGAGGGACTGTTAATTTTTGTTCCTCCATTTTATCACACTATCACTACTGGACCACAATTACTGGATCTCATTCATATATGATATTTCACCTATATTGGTACAAACTTTTAAACAGAAAAGGACTGTCAGTGTAAGTGGATTAGGGTAGATGCGTTTAGCATGTAATAAAAATAATAAAATTTCTGCACAGGATGTATAAAATTTAATTATATAAATCAGAATTTTATTTAAATTCTTTTGTTTGCAATAATTAATGAATGAGTACCAAGTAAAGATTTTCAAAGTTACCCTTATTACTATTGGACATTATTAAAATTGCATCAAACAATTTAACTCATCCATCAATTGATAACTACAGAAATTGGGGAAATTTAATTCAAAATACAGAAGATTGCTGGAAAAAATGACATAGTTATGCAAATTTTGTAATACATCCTATGGTTGGAATGTACAACACCATATCAAATCAAATCACTGAAATATATTTGTTATTCCTCTTTCACTTCTAATTTAATGCTTGCTCATTCATGAAAAGTGAATAAGTTTTTTAAAAAGTACTATTTCTTTAAAATAAATAAAAATAATTACTACATGTAAGTTTTTTAGCAGGTATAAAATTAATATTTTTTTTTAAATCACAGAATTGTCCAAAGGTATGAAATAAAGTTTAAAATATTTTCAATAATTTATTTTTCATAAAGCTTTACTTTTAATTTCTTGTAACATACTTATAGAACTACTACTCTTGTATAATAGTACTCTTGTATAATTACTTATAGAACTACTCTTGTAACTACATTCAAAATAAATAAAAATAATTACTACATGTAAGTTTTTTAGCAGGTATAAAATTAATATTTTTTTTTAAATCACAGAATTGTCCAAAGGTATGAAATAAAGTTTAAAATATTTTCAATAATTTATTTTTCATAAAGCTTTACTTTTAATTTCTTGTAACATACTTAAAAAGGTCTCTTTAAAAACACTAAATTTTCTTTCTTAAACCTTGCTTTAATCTTTTTAAAATAAAAAAAAGTACTAACCAATATTTATTTTAACTATCAAATGTTTTTAATCAGCTTAATATAATTAAAATAATCAACATCCTGGTGCCAAAAGTACTTAAACAAATTATCTATTAACTAGCTGACCCGGCAAACGTTGTTTTGCCATATAAATTATTCCTAGGATTATTTTAGTAGAAAGAAATGATTAACTTATTTTAAGTTTGTGAGGATGTGGTATATGAGTGGAAGAGGCATGGAGCGCTGTGAACGATGCTGGTATATAAAAATAACACAATACCAAACATTTATAATTTTAATTCATTGTAATTTCTTCTTTAAATTTATATATATCGCTAATTACAATATTTTTACTAAAAACTCTGGAGTGACTCCACTCGACTTTCCGAACACTTACGATTAAGATCATTACCAAGCATTTAAATAAATTTTAATTGATGAATAATTCAAACGTATATACCAAATTGAAACTTAATCGAAGCTACCGTTTAAACGCTAGCGCACTTTCAAGAATTTCTCCCCATATGCCATTATGCCATAATATAAAAGAAATTTTTGTCGTAGCCCTGTATAAAAACACACCAAAATCGATTTTGGTCTTATACACACCAAAATCAATACCGGTCTTAAGATGGTGATTTATAACATATATACCCAATTTGAGCTCAATCGAATCTACCGTTTAAACGCTAGCGCACTTGCAAGAATTTCCCCCCATATGCCATAATGTAAGAGAAATCTTTGTCGTAGCCCTGTAGAAACACTGTACGTCCTATACACACCAAAATCAATACCGGTCTTGCGACGGTGGTTTATAACATATATACCCAATTTGAGCTCAATCGAATCTACCGTTTAAACGCTAGCGCACTTTCAAGAAATTCCTCCCATAGGCCATAATGTAAAAGAAATCTTTGTCGTAGCCCTGTAGAAAAACTATAAGTCCTATACACATCAAAATCAATACCGGTCTTGCGACGGTGGTTTATGACATATATATCCAATTTGAGCTCAATCGAATGCTCCGTTCAGGAGCTATCGTATTCACTCACACACACACACACACACACACACACACACACACACACACATACATCTCATAAAAATAGCATAAATGGATTCAGAAGCCCTCAAAACGTGTAAAAACACCAAAATCTCGAAGTCGAATTTTTTCATGATTACAATACTTTCCTTACATGGTACATGTTCGGAAAGTAAAAATAATATCAATCCCTTAACGCAATAGAGTATACAATATTTTTTGTTATCCTATCTTTAGATAACACAAACAAACTGGATGCCCACTGTATGGTTTGCCCACTCGAGAGCATGCCACGTCTAACTGTCCGTGTGAAAAACATGGCGTGCTCAAATCTAATCCACAAACAGACATAGTTTGGCCTTGAGACTTATTGATAGTCATTCCATAAAAAATCCCCCCCCCCAAAAAAGGATGAAAATCTGAAACACTTTCAGATTTTAAATACGCACTATAGTGCTATATATCAAAATCGTATCATAATTTATGCGTCGTCCCTATTTTTCGTCCTTATTCCATTAAGTTGGAAAGTGTTATCATTATTCATGACTGTGCTGTATTTTTCTTTCTTATTTCATAAAACCTATCTTTGGAATCGAAATATATCTTAAAATCGCCTACTAAAACTATTTTACAATCTTCGCCAAGTATATCACAACTATACTTCACCGTTTTATATATTGTTTCCTACTTTAACGCCTCGGCTCTCGCCAAGGAGGCGATGATTAAACATATGCAGTTACCATGACGATTTTTTGCATTTATGCAGAAATCGTAATTTGGAATTAAAATGGCGATTTGGAAAAACATGTAAGTACAGCATGCCGTTACATTTTTATTTATTTTGGATTACCAATTAATGTAGTCTTAATAATTAAGTGTCTTAATTCCTTAACTGGCGCGTTTATCGCTAGTTTGTTTACTTTAGTTATCGCGTAGTTCTTTTGGGTGCGTTGAAACGGTACTTACGTATTAACTCGGCGGTCACTTCCGCCAAACTACTTTTTCTTAGATTTTAAATACATTGCCAATCGTATTCCAAACCATCAACAATTTCATGTGCCCAGCATTTATCTTGGTGAAAAATTGCATGTCTTGGCAGACCGCCGGGATAATACGTAAGTACCGTTGAAACTTGTGCATAACTGCCAGAGACCCATGACTGCAAAGCTCGCCAGAGTACGGATATTTTTTAGGTTGGCGAAAGTGGGGGCGCTAAAATAGGAATCAACTCTTTCTCGTACCATAAAACACATCTTTGGAATCGAAATCTATCTTAAAATCGTCACTTGAAACTGTTTAGAATTTCCTCCAGGCATGTTCTTCCTGTAGGCATATTCCAACTATACCGCAAAGACATTTTAAATACTGTTTGGAATGGACATCATAATCCATAAGTGTACCGTGTTTTCCTTTCTTGTTCCACAGAGCACTTCTTCGGAATAGAAATCTATATTAAAATCGCCTAATAAAACTGTTTTACAATATACGCCAGACGTTTTCTAACTATACGCGAAATATATTTATAATAAATTGTCGCGTTTTGGCACCACATTTAGCGATCAACTATCAAAAATTGCAAACCTTGTGGGACTTTCAACATTTTATTAACTCCCCCCCCCTCTCCACATTATCTGGCAAACACATCTGAGAAGTGATTCGACACGCTAATGTCTACACAGAAATCCTGATTGAAATTAATAGCACTCGGGAGCTAAACATTTTGGGGTGGACCGCCCTTATGACTTAGGGGTATGAGACATAGTTAAAAACCTATTCTATGACCTAACGAATATACATAGAAAATTTCATTAAAATTGGTCGAGTGGTTTCGGAGGAGTTAGGTGACTAACACTGGGACAGGAGAATTTTATATATTAGATAAACCTTCCAGAATTCTTTTTTTTTTTTTTTTTCAACTGAAAATAAGCTTAAATTGATGGCAGTTTGTTTTATGAATAACCTAGCTGTTAACTTATGACACTATTTGTTTCCTGAAGACATCCTTTCCCAGAACTAGCTTTCTTTCGCTTTTATTTTTTTTTTCCGTTCTTCATTCATTAAAATGTTGAGAATTTTAAAATCGGAAGATGTATAATATGAATATTTAGAATACCAAATCTTGTCAATAGTCTGATGTACTAAATTCTGCATTTACTCCACTTTTATGTAATTAAAACTGTGGCGTAATAAGAGAGGGGGGGGATCTGCCCCGGCGGCAAAAAAAACAAACGTGGTGGCCGGCAGGACACTTAGAAATAATAAAGTGGAAAACTAAAGGACCGAAATGGGGGCAGAATGCTGAAACTTAGAAAGAATGAGACGCAAACTCAAGGACTGCACCGGGCGCCAATAACCCTAGCGCTACATTGCTAAAGCAAAAGATCATTATTATGCTCCGACTTTGGCAAAAGCATAATATGTTTCAATTGCTGTATTCGTAAAACGTCGCAAATCCCTCGATTTTCAGATGGATTTGAGTAGATAAAGCCACTGAACATGGTACACGGCTGAAGTGTTGAAGTTCTCACGTTCGGCAGGCCCCGCCCGCGCTACTGCCGGTCTGGAGTTTTGGTCGGTTTCATCCAGATGTACGCGTCAATACACATTAGAACTCCTTAAAAAGTCACCCAACCAAGGCACCCCCCTTAGAAGATATCCCTTGTCTAGGCTTGCCATAACAAACAAGCAAATCCCGCGGAATTTTCGAATCGCAAAACGTCATTTTGCTAAGGCATCTTTCTGTATCATCTGTAATTATATATGATTAGTAAATAACTGTTATGCATTACGAATAATATGTACTAGGAAAGCCGATTAAAAAGAGCAAAGCGTTTAGGGGGGGGGGGGGACTTGCTAGTGTTGCAAAACTATTAAAGACATCGAGAAGAGCAATAATTATATACAGCTGGCGACGAACTCTGGTATAATGATTGTTTGATAATTCGCAACTACATATTTATCAAACGTAGCCACCGATATTTGAGGATTGACAGGTGGAATCAGAAATTTTCAGATAACTTGAGAAAATTTTGAATTTCCCAACCGTATTTTCTTCCCCCAACTCGTAAGTGAAATGCCGATCAGGCTTCTTCTCGCTTGAGTCAGCAAAAACAAAACATACAAGAGGGGCCTTTTCGGGTTACTCGGCTGTTCGGCTCGCGTAAATGAAAACAAAGAAAAGGGCATTAGCAGTATTTCGATCTGAAAAAGTAGAATATTTGAAAAAAGCATTTTAATAAACTACATTTGTGGGAAAGATCGGATTTCATAGACGGTTTTTGTGAAAGGGCCGTTTTCAATCGAACCTATTTTTATGATGGGATTATTGTACTCAATCGTAACCGTTTTAATTAACGTATTATCGTGATGGGCCGCAAATGGTACGTAGGAAATAAAAAGTGCTGGTTGTTGACTAATAATAATAAAAATGTAAAAGCAGGAGGGCGCAGAAAGAAGAGAAATAGGGCCACCCGGCACTAAAAAGACGACAAAAGGGCCACCGGGCGCTAAAAAGATAACAAAAAGGCTGCCGGGCAGTGCGCCCTGCCAAATTAATCTAGAGTCAACACTATAATATTACAATAATTAACATAAAAATATTAATCAATAATTAAGACATATTTTCAACAGTCCCTTAAAAATGGGATTCAAATCATCTTATTTATTTCAAACATTTAAAAAAAAGTAGATAAATGTAATTACTATAAAGTTAATAATGAGAATTGAAGGCACTTCTACTTTTAAACCCATTATGAAATGCATCTTCCCCATAATGATACACATGATCTTAAGGATTTTGCATGCATTTTTTTTCTCTCTTTTTAAAAAAAAAGTTCAATTGCAATGTGGCTATTTTGCAAAGAAAATAATGCGTTGTGTGTAGTGTCCAGAGTAGTAACATATTTATGGAGTTTCTACAGAAGAACCGGAGCAGTTGGCAGGTATGCTAAAGAATCATCTATTTGCCTTAGCTTCAATCCATTGATTCTATGTAGATTTGGAAGGTTTTTCAACATTTATAGTTAAGATAAAACCATACTGAGGCATTATTTTAGCTATAATAAGTACAAATTTTAAAAGCAAATAGGATGGCCACAACTGGTATCTATATGAAAACATTTTTTCTCAGTTATGGCCACTTCAGAACTGGGTTATGTTATACTAGTTGTGGCCACTATTTGCTTACTATGTAATTCATTCATTTGTAACAAACAGATTTATGAAAGCACTAAAACTTTGTAAAATAACGCATGTAAGAGGTACAGCTACGGGGGGGGAAAAAAACACGACCACTTTATTCGGCCGTCGTTTGTTGTACAACAAAGTTTCATATACCAATCGTTTACAACTGATGTACACTTTAATTTGCTATACATAAAATCTGCATAAGGGGCCATATCCATATTAAAATTTGCACCAACTTCCCCCCCCCCCCAAATAGCAACACCACGATTTCACTTCATACTTAAAAATTTCAACTCATTTTAACTCGGATACCACTTTTCAATAAAGTTAAGCTGAAAATGAGTGAGTTATGAGCTTCCAAAATCCCCCTCCCCCTATGTTAAAATATTTTTTCATACTTTAATTCATATCTCATACAACATTGATAAGATGATTTTTATTCGTACTATTAGAACTAAACAACCCAAACATAATTTACTAGTGTTGTAATTTTTAATAAAATACTAATATGAATTATGAATTATTAAATATAAAAAAATGAATAGCAACCTATTCAAATTTCGTAGTAATATACATAGTAATATAAAAAGTAATATTACATGGCTGTGCAAAATTTCAAATTTTTACATGAATTAAGGGACGATATATAAATTTACTAAAGTGACAGCTTTTTTTTAAATTGCGCAAAATAAATGTAAATTAGATTTCTTTTGCACAAAAATAATAAAATTTAGTGAAATTAAAAAAACTAACATTCTCAACACCTCAAATGTGTCGGCATAAATTAGACCATTTTTAATATCTGAAACATCAGGTCTTTAGACCTCCCCATACATTATCAAACATTCAAAATCACATTTTTTGTCTAAATTTTCACCAGACTAAAAATAAAATGCTGCAAAAGTTTAATATAAATACTGCACACTGCAGACAATAATATTAAATGAAGAAATTGAAATAACAAACACATTGATAATATTGAAAAAACACTCAAAATACTGATGTTAAACGATAAAGTAATTAAAAAACTTTGTAAAAAACACACATAAGAAGTAAAAGGAAAAAGGATACGCGTTTCGTTCAAAAATTGTTTTGAACTTCTTCAGTCCAAGTCCTTCGACGTAAAGAACACAGGGAACTGAAAAGAGAAAAAAACAAGCAAGATGTTGCCACAAGGGGCAAAGAAAAGTCGAACAAAACTACGGAGAGGGGAGAAAAAAATTAAAAAGGGGGATAGAAAGGAAAGGAAAGAAGCACAAAAAATACAGAAATAAAAAAGGAATAAAGAAAAATAATAAAAAAGGGAACACACAAGTACAAACACACACACAAAAAAGAGAAAACGGAACAAACAAACAAAAAACAAATAGCACATTTTTTTTTTTTTTAAATACCACGAACAGGACAGCACAATAAATATATATATAAATAATTATTATTATTTTTTTTTTAATAAAAACGAAAAAGAAAGACAGTAACACATGCGGACCTTTCTCTACTTCTGTTTTCCGCAAGCCCTTTTCTATATCTTTACCTCCTCATGCCCTATCTAATCATCCTTACCAGCAAAAACTTTCTGCTTTTTACACTTATGTGTTTCGTGCTATCAAAATTTGCTCTGATTCTTCTTCTCTTAATAATGAAATTAGTTACTTAAAATCCTTAGCTGTTTCTCGTGGTTTTAGCCCCTCTATTATTGATAAAGCTGTTTCTAAATTTAATATGCCTAATACTTCTACTAATACTATTAATTTTCACAATGAATTAATTGTACTACCTTTCTTTTCACCTTTATGCTACAAAATTTCTAAACTTCTCAAAAATTTCGGTTTCAAAGTCATTTTTAAACCTGTTAATAAACTTAAATTTTCTTCCCTTAAAGATCCTATTCCTACTGAGAACCGTTGGGGTGTTTATTATATTCCTTGTGAATCTTGTGATTTGGGCTATATTGGTCAGACCAGAAGAGCTCTCAAATTTAGGCTCAAAGAGCATGAGAGATATGTCTCTAAGCACGAACTTTCCAAATCTTCTATTGCCTCACATTGTTGGAATTCCAATCATCGATTTCAGTTTTCTAAGGCTAAGATTTTGTGCACTCCTCAGTCTTTGTCCCATCTGGATTTTTTGGAAGGTTTTTCCATCACCCAGCACTTAGATCGTCTTGTGAACGATGGTTCTTCCGTTCCTTTCGTTCATTCTGCTTGGAAGTTGCTGTTGTAAGGTTCTTTTCACTTTCTTCGTCTACCCCCCCCTTTTCCCCCCCTGTTTCTTTATTGTGTATGTACGTGTGTTACTGTCTTTATTTTTCGTTTTTATAAAAAAAAAAAATAATATATATATATATATTTATTTATTTATATATATATTTATTGTGCTGTCCTGTTCGTGGTTTAAAAAAAAAAAAAACGTGTGCTATTTGTTTTTTGTTTGTTTGTTCTGTTTTCTCTTTTTTGTGTGTGTGTTTGTACTTGTGTGTTCCCTTTTTTATTATTTTTCTTTATTCCTTTTTTATTTCTGTATTTTTTGTGCTTCTTTCCTTTCCTTTCTATCCCCCTTTTTAATTTTTTTCTCCCCTCTCCGTAGTTTTGTTAGACTTTTCTTTGCCCCTTGTGGCAACATCTTGCTTGTTTTTTTCTCTTTTCAGTTCCCTGTGTTCTTAACGTCGAAGGACTTGGACTGAAGAAGTTCAAAACAATTTTTGAACGAAACGCGTATCCTTTTTCCTTTTACTTCTTATGTGTGTTTTTTACAAAGTTTTTTAATTACTTTACATTGATAATATATATATATACACAGTGATAATATAATCATTCTTCATGTTCGACCGTAGTTGAGTAATTTTTATGCTTGTAGTCAAAAGAGCATAGAATAGATTCTCACTCCTGGAAACATTTCATCTGTCCAAGAGAACCTTCAAATACTCAATAACAATTTCAAAATTAGAAAGATTTTCAAGACCGTAAGTAGTCGTTTTGCATTTTTTCTTTAAATTATATATACAGTCCAAGGAAATTCTGGAATCAAAGTTTGTTTGGACCACTGACTAGATAGTCTAATTTTTACTTCTGATAATCTCAGTACAAGAAATTTTAAGATTAGAAACAGTAATTTCCCTGTAAATAATATTTATTTCTTTTGACTATCGCGAGCAAAATTAATGAAAGGCGAAAAGTTCAGAACCTACATATAGTATTTTTCAATTTGCATAAAGTCCCTTACAATCACACAAAAAAATAATTTGCAATACAGTAGAATCTCACTACAACGATATCCTCTATAACGATAATTCTCTCTATTACAATATTTTTTCATAGTCCTGGCTGAATGCCCTTTAGATTAATGTAAAACGGTTCTCTGTATTACGATATCCTTTAAAACGATAATTCTCTCTACAACGATGGTAATAATTATCCCTTACATCACAATAATTCTCTCTACTACGATATATATATTTTTTTTTCCACTATGCATCAGAAGTACAACTCATGCACACACATTGAAAGCTACACAAATAAAGTCGAGGTAAAATGTGGTTGGAATGGGTTGGACCACGCCTCTGAGAAAGAACGTCTTCTAAGTTTCATATTGCTGATGTAACACTATGGTAATGAGAAAGTGCATTTCTCGTAAGGTGGAAGGACAGTTGGCATTTCTTGGATGACACATCTTTGATTCCTATCCCCCCCTCTTTAAAAAATGGTCAAATATTCCTTTCACCGGAACTGATATAGAAAACGATGCGTTCTTTTGTCTGAACTTTTGAGTAAGAATTTTAACCTCCGATAAATCCTATCGATGTCGATTATTACACGAGGAAATTTTAAATTATTTATGAGTTTTGTTTACTTTGAAGTTTGTTTTGTGAAAATCGAAAGCAAATGGCTAAAAGAAAACAAATATCTATCGAAGTGAAATTCAATATCATAAAAGATTTTGATAAAGGCATGTAGCAAGCTGAGGTTTGCAGAAAATACGGACTTACACAGTCGACTGTTGCCAATTTCCGATTTCTTTACACAGAATTCAAAATAAATAAGGATAAATTAATGGGTATGTATTTTCAATTAATATCTAATACATCAGTTTTTAAAAACCGCTGTTGCGGCATTCAGGTATTATTTATTTAGACATTATATATTTGTTATTCAAATATGCTATAAATATTTATAAGCTATATCGCCGCTAGAAGCCCTAGCGAGGCGGCAAGGGTATTTTAACTAAAATTTGTGAGTGTTGTGAAAATTACTGAAAACTATAAACATGTTTTTCTCCTTTCATTTATTATATATTACTTGCGAGGGTGTGCTGAATGAAAACAGAACACTTTCTGTTGACACCGCAGGGTATGGGATATATGAAGAACAAAAATCTTTTCGTTCCAATATCGATTCTCTCTATAACGATAATTCTCTTTACAATGATATATTATTTTGACCCCCAAAATATAGTTATAGAGGGATTTCACTGTATTAAAGTGGGAGAAAATTTATATTTAGGGTAATTTGAAAGTTCTCTTTCGTTTAATGAAGTCAGAACAGAGTGTTGCGATTGAAAAGAATGAAGTTGATGCAGAATTAAATAAAGACGGCACCTTATGCAAATTAAACTAATAGTAAATTAAAGTATACATTATTTGCAAATAAATGGTATATATAACTTTGTTGTACGACGAACGGCGGCCAAATAAAAAGCAAGTGGGTGGGGGGGTTTTTTCCGCAGCTGTACTTATCAGTTTTTACAAACATGCGTTTCGGCTAAAAAACTTTCAACGTTCCTGACAGATGTTCACACACTATGTTCCAGTGTCAGCAACACTGTGTCTGAACATTTTATTTAATATGTTCAAAAATGTAGTCATCATAAAACTACAATTCAACAAAACAACTATACTATTTATTGAAAATTTTGTTTCTGAAACTACATCAGCATACATAAGACTTAAAACAAAAATTTATTGCAAGAAAACATACCTTTGAACATTCATGCCATAAATATAAATACAGAACTTATAATGCTAATTCAAGCTAACTTCAAGAAATTCCAGACATTAAATCAATCAGACTTTCTAAGCTCATTTGAATTCCTCCACGATCTTGAAATCCACACATATGAACTTGCCATTTTCTTCCATGTAAAGCTCCATGAAAAAGTTGTGATATCTACAGGGGTAAAAAAAGTTGTAAAATATATTACATGTATGTATTTTCATATTTATTTTAATTTAACACACTTAGAATAACCTTAATAATAGCATTACATAAAAATTACAATGTCACTTTGCATTCACTCATCCCACTCTTAAATTTTTTTATACTTTCATTATTACCTGATTAATTGGTTATCTATCATGCACTTTACTATAAATCTATTAATTTATCCTGTATTTTAACAGCTAGTACTTTATTATAACTTTTAGATTTCCCACTCCTTGAAATGAAGTTGTATTCACAACATGAACACATTACTTTTTTTTTTTCCATATATTAAAAACATCTTCTATACTATTAAAATCTGTGCGCGCCTGTCTGTCTGTGTGTAGCATCATCTCCTCCTAAATGGCTGGGAGTTGAGTTTCGACCGAGGTATCCACGAATTAGGAAAATTTCGAGAAAGAACCTCCACTAATTTAAATTTCGAAATTCGAATTATTTTAAGAGATATTGATAAAACACCCGTCAAAAACGCTAATTTTTGATCTCCGCAATTCTGCAATCCCTCTGCAGTCAAAAAAGTGAGAAATAAGCATCGAGGTTGCTATGTTTGGCTATTTTATTAAATTATTTAGACTCCTGCAGTAAAAATAAAAGAATATTTTTCTGTTTAGATTATTTACAAAGTTATTTTTTAATTAAAGTATTGTATGCGTGTGAAATCAGAGCAGGAATTCAATGTTTTTTGTGTGTAAAAGAATAAGGGATTAGGAGATTTCCGAGACTATGTATATTTTATAGTTTGTCGGAAAAAAAATGGCTAATTTGGCGATTTTGAGAAAGTAGTAGGTTCTACCGACAGTTTTGGGCTTGGCGCAAATTACTGAGAGCGTAAGGAAATAGTATTTTTAATAACAAGTATAACTTTTATTAGAATACGGCGCTATACTTCGATTTTTCATACAGAAATATTGCAGTTATTAAGGCGATTTTAAACGATCTACAGAATTTTCGCCAAATTAAATAAACTGATTTAAATTGGAGGAATTCTGCCAAATTTCAGAAAATTGAAATTCTCTCACTTTGTACATGGTAGTTAACGGTGATTAAAACCCGTTATAGTTAATAATTTAAATAACTGCTACTAATCAATTAGATGTCTATTGGATTAAATTTTGGCAAGTGAACTATATAAATGATAGATAACTATTTCCCATTTTGATTGCTGTTAAATTAAACCTTCGAATGATTCCCTGAAAACAAAAAGATCTCGCAAAATGGTGTATGTTGGCATTTTGGCGATTGAAGTACTACATGTGTATTAAATAATTGATTCTTATATGTTAAAGCAGCTATATGTTTCTAACAGTTTCTTTTATTGGAAACTGTTAGAAACAGACATAATTAATACTGTCTAATATATTTTTTGTTTTACGAATTGAAATCTATGTTGATTCCTACTTTAGTACATTTCTTAGCAAAGTAGGCGAAAAATATTCAAATATAGTACAACTCTGTACGTATTATTAATCCCAATCCACAATTGAGATGAGCCGATGTCACTAGCGTATGCATAGATATTTTATTTTTAAATTCCGCCAAACAGGGTATTGCGAATTACCTTTAGTGTCAAGTTTAATTTGTGATTTGAGCTATTTGACATCGACTGGTGGCGTTAATGACGCCAATATGGCAGTTCTAGCAAAGTAAACATAAATAGCTCATTTCATGTTCTATTTTTAACATTGCTATAGTTTCCGTAGCAACAGAATCCATTGTTGCCACTTAAGTTGTTAAATTTAACAATTATAAGTGAAACCACTCATTTCTACAGCTTTTAAGACTCGTAAAAGTGAAAACGCATCAAATGTGAAACAAATAGAACTGTAAGAGACTTGCATTGCACTTTAAAAATAATCGAAGTTTTCATGCAATTCTACATACCTTTAATTTTATTTCCTTCGTGTGTGGGTGCCATTTTTATGTCAATTTTTACTGCCTTGCTGGCAGATTATCCGGAGCTGCACATAAGCACTAATGTTCATGCTCCTCCGGACATAAACAAGAGTGTATGTCCGGCACGTATTTGTGTAACCCCCAAGGCCATACTCAGGGGGGGGGACCAGGGTGTCCGGTACCCCCCCCCCCCCAAAATCTAAAACTTTGTTAACAAAACAATAATAATGAAGCTTTTTGTGAAAAATTGGGCCTTTCTCATATTTTGGTCCCCCCCCCCCCCCCCAATTTTTTTTTTTTTTTTTTTTTTTGGTACGGCCCATAGTAACCCCACTGTGTTAATCAGAGTTTTCTGGGGTCAGATTTTTTAGACCATTTTTTTTTTCAATGGAAATCTCATCCTGAAGTATATTGATCACTGATACATGAAAAGAAAAATGATCAATTAGGAGCTAGCTGTGACGTAGTCAGAAATGTTTCATGGGGGTGTTACGACTACTGCAGCTCACACTTATGTATGTATACGCGTGTGTGATAAGGGAGTGAAGAATATTCATTTTGTATGGCAATAAACTCCTCATGGGGGGGTTGTGACCAGACTTCGTGCCGATTATGCAGATGTTATCGTATCGTATATTATGCAGATGTTATCGTATCGTATTATGCAATCGTAATCGATTACGATTACGATTAATTTTTAATTTCAGACCAAGATTACGATTACCCGGAAAATATTTTGTCAAGATTATGATTATATTACGATTACCATAAAAATTCAATTTTCCGATTACGATTATACTACGGTTATGTAATCTATGAAAATTTTAGATTATGATTACATCTGAGTCCGATTACGATTACAAAACTTCCTTTTTTACACTTCTGGCGCTGACATAATGTGTAAATTTTACAGAACAGAACAGAATTATGGGTCCAGCAGACCGGAGGCAAGAAATTATTATAATGGACAAGAAAATTTAAAATACGTTACATAATATATTCAAGAGTAAAAATATTGAAGTTTCTATAGATCGAGAAATCAAAGGTATTTTCAACAAAGAGGATGCATGTCCCCTCCCCCCGTATTGCGCCTATGATAGTTAATACGAGTTCTGTGAGGAATCAAGCTTATAATAAACGTTAAGTAGAAAAGGTATATGTAATTAGTCTCACTATATTTGAATTCCAAACTGATGATAGTTGACAACAATTCAAGTTTGAGAGCCTTACATTTTTTTTGGGTGACAATCTTTTACTGTATCAAATTCACACATAATCAAGGAATTACTTCAACTTTGCTCACTTTATGCTGTTAACTTTTGTAGTTTACTGATAAATGACTATAGCGGGTAAATTTTGAGGGGATTTTTTTCTGCTGTACAAGCCAATAAATTAATTAGATTTGCAAAAACTATGTTTTTCATAAAAATTGAAACTAAATAGTAAAATTTTACAGTGACACTTATCAACCTTAGAACCATACAATCTAACTCTTATTGCTATCTAAATCTTTCAAGTTTGTAACTATGATGATACTTCTCTAAAATATACCATACATACCCTTATGGGCATTTAACTGGTACTCATTTTGAATTTCAGTTGCATGTACGGAATAGGGTGAGACGACCATAAAAGTGAAAAATCAAGCATTTTAGTTATATTTATAGGATATAATTAGTTAGATTAGAAATTAGGAAAGATATTAGTCGTCTTTGTTTTTTAATTTTTCTAAGAAATTAATTCTCTAATTAAGATACTTTTAAATCAAGAAGTTTACTATAAAAGAAATATCAGAAAATCATTAAACATGTTAATTTGACAGTTATTAACAAATCTACATAGTATTTTCAATAAAATTGAATTGTAAATATGTTTATCAGAATTATGAAAGAAATTCTGAATAATTCATTGAATATCACTTTAAATATTTTTATTTAGCTTAATGAAAACTAAATTTTCAAAATTATCATCTTTCAGTAAGGCTCCTGAAGGAGAAAAAATCTTCTCCGCTACACAAATTATGTAATGTGATATGAAATCTGAAATCTCTTAATAACTAATTTTGAAAGTTTAGCAGGGGGATATATCCCGATATCCCACTCTTTGGTTATTCTCCTGCAGTGGCGTAGGAAAGAGGAGGGGGGGCTTTGGGGCTCGAGCCCTCCCCCACCCCACACCCCAACAAAAAACACGACCGAATTGCTACGCTACTGCACCCCTGCGATGAAGAATCGGATTGAGGGGAGACCTAGCGTTGAATTCAAGCAGATAGAAGACCAATTTTGTACATATGGCGAATGCGCACATTAAATCTGAAGGGCCAGATATCATTAATCTGGGTTTGGTCATTCGGTTTTAAATACTACTTAAACTACAAAGCAGTCTATTTATGCAGAATCATAAGTAGATGGCATTTGTATAATAGCAGACAATATATTAACTGTGTCACTATTTCAATACATAAACTCCTATTGTATTTTTATGGCAAAAAAATTATAATTATGAAAATAATTAATAGGGATTATTTTCGAGGGATGGTGTGTGAATAACAGGTCTGAAAATAAAAAATAAGAACAATAATTAATATTCATTTAAATGAATTAAATAAAATGCACAAAATACTTAAGCATTTTAAATGATACATGAATCAAAAATTAATTTTGAAATCTCCTTCAGTCAAATAGTTATCAGAAAAATATATTTGAAACTTATTCATTTTTTTTAACAGAATTTAAAAAAGTAATGATTTAAAGTGTATAAAGTAATATAATTTTTAGTTTTAAAAAATTCTACTCACAGGTACAGGATTACGTACTACATTTTATTTTAAAATTATCTCATATAAGGGATGTATATTTTATAACTAGTAGTTAAACTGTTTAACTAAAAATATGAATACATGTTTTCAGAGTGAACAATTTTTTTTTAGCGGAAACCAAAAGCTTTCTAGGAAATCTCCCCCCCCCCCCCTTATCGCCTATCGAATTACACCGAAATTGAATTATTGAATTACACGTGTGTCTTCCCCCCATTTCTGACAATGTACATTACACAAACAATGTACATTAAACCTCACAATGCAACTGAATACCCCGTTCCACTTTCCATCCCCATTTTCTGCGAAACAAAAGAAATTTATTTCAAGTTTTTAATTAAATTATTACACAAATAACTTCTGATGTGGCGTTTTCTCCTACTTTCAAAATTTTTCATACTCTGAATGACCCTCCTCCCCCTCCCAATAAAAGCACTTGTATGTGCGCCCTTTTATAAGATCTTTCAAAATTTAAAAAGCCTACTTTGATTAACCTAATTTATTTATTTCTTTATTTTATTTTATTTTTGACAAAGAAAAGAAATTACTACACATCTGCACTTTTATTACAAAACAAATTTGAACCTAGTAATCACACACGCACACATATAAAATTATGTGTATGACACTGCTACATAAATAACACTCTAAAACACAATAAACGTAACACTTCAAAAGTTAAACAGTAAATTATGATAATTAAGTTTTGACCAAAATTAAGATTCTAAACAAGTAAACAATGTATACCAAAAATCATTTTTATTTAATTAATGCAGTGCATTTTAGTCAGATCAATAAAACATGTATTAAACGGAATTGGAAAAGACCAGGGAATATTTTCGTGCATATCATCGTTTTCTCCTTAATATAGAAACCTTTTAAAGGCAGTTTTTTAATTAATATATGTACTCAATTTATAATAATCTATACAACAAATAAATACTCAAGAAAAAATATCCAAAATTACCTCCATGTGTGTATTTAAGTTGGATACCCCGTCGTCTTTTTTGACACTCTGGCATCTGTGCTAAGATAGTGCATTTATATTTTTTGAACTCGTTTCCATTTTCATTTTTTTTTTCTTTCTTAAAATTCAAAAAAATTTTGAATTTTTTTCGTGTAGGCATTGCTGTTTTCTCTTCGCAGTCGCAAATTGAAATGATAGAAAGCAAAGATCTGCAATAGCAGGAAATATCCCTTTTTGTGTACCCCCATAGAATTCCCACGTCCACCCCCAATTTCTGGGAGGTCTGTCCATTCTAGTCAGTCACCCACCACAGTCAGCATAAAAAAGAATGGTCATCCGGGGAAAAAAAAGCGAGCTCTGCTTCTCTTATCATCGTCCAAACCGAACGTACGAACTACGAAGGCAGAACAATGCCCCCCTCCCCTCTTTCCCTGAAAGGTTAAAAAATAGGAAACATCCTGTCCCCAGGGCATGCAGAATTGGGTTTTTCGATGCTTTGCTTCTCCGAGGAAATCTTTTTCCCAGCAAGCAGGACAAAAAGTAAATCTGGGCGCCCGTAATCGTTTCATAATCGTCTTGTAATCTAAGCGATTACGACTACAGGCTCTTAGATTACGACTATCTGGCAAATGAAATTTCTAGATTACGATTAGACTACGATTACACGAAAACATAAACTTTCAGATTACAATTACATAAAAATTCAACTGCCAGATTACGATTAGACTACGATTACACGAAGTCAGGTTGTGACCCCCTATCACTGTCAGGAAAAAAACGCTATTTCTTTACTTACCTTTTATTTCCATGATATTTTATCTCTAAATTTGCTAAAGTGAAAAACGAAACTTTTGTAAACTCCTTTAAAAGTTTTATAAGTGAAAACGTAAGTTCGTTAGCATTTTGAAAATGGCAGTGTAAACATCGTCATATCTTTAATGCCGTAATAAAAAGTTTACATTTCTCGCCAATAGATGGCGCTGTTTCTAATTTGCATAAAATAAGAACTCTTTTTTCCTATGCAAATATCTATCGTAGTCTCGCACTAACTGGCAGATATAAAAAGGCATTACAAAGTCACTTTTCAGCAGTCGCGGTCTGTCTCTCCGAAAGCTACTACTGCTGTGATGTGTGTGTTAAGAGATTGAGCTATGAACCGTATGGTTCAACAGATGTGATTCAACTAGAACCGGATCTGGGATCCGTGCTGATGTATCCAAATGGTACAGTGTGATGTGTTTTTTTTTAAATCTGAATAGATCGCCGCTGGCGACTTGTCTTCTAGAAAGCTTGTTTTTGTTCTACTAAGTGAATGCTGTTTATTGTGTTGTGTCTTCATCATGTGCACTGTGTAAGTCTACCATAGCCATCTTGTTTCAATAAACTACAGAAAAGGTACCTACTTTGTCTTTCTTGTCTAAACACATATTTAAACCAAAGACTTCTAC
Organism: Cheiracanthium punctorium; assembly: GCA_038373885.1. NCBI lineage: Eukaryota > Metazoa > Arthropoda > Arachnida > Araneae > Cheiracanthiidae > Cheiracanthium > Cheiracanthium punctorium. The sequence continues at coordinate 248,587 of JAWZYV010006146.1, forward strand.
TGTGCAACTCAAGTTAAATGAACTTCAAATCTGCTAACAGATAAAATCCAGTAACTATTCAATATCTCTTGTACAGATAAAATCAAGTAACTATTCAATTTCAGCCAATGACTTTCAATTTGTAATTTAACTTGTTTGTTGAATTAGTTTAATTTAATTAATTCTTTAATTCCCTCCTTGGCTACGCCACTGCACGCAAGCATATGTTGTCACGCCATGAAAAACCGTCGTAGATGCTAAACACCGAAGTTGTTTCGAGGGTTATACAGAATTAAAAATTTTGTAAAGTTTACTTTTGATACAGTTCGGATATTTGCCACCAGGTGAGATGAAATATTACTAGATACGGCAACCCAGAATTTTCTTTTGAATTTGACACTATGCAACTACAGTAGATTCCCTATAACACGGTAGATACATTCCGTGTTATAGGAATCCGTGTTGTACGGGTCCTGCGCTATACTCCACATGGAGTGCGGACTGCGCAGAATAATCGTGGCAAAACTTATTTGCACTCCGTAGAAATGCAATGATGTTTGGTGTTGCCATTCAAAAGTTATGTTAATTACAGGAGCTGAAAATCATAATATCAGAATATATGTCTCATTTTACCGTGCTGTACAAGTCTCTTTTAACGTGTTACACGAAAACGATCACATTTTTTTCGCCATGTTCTACGAATTCTTGTTTTAGACCCATGTTATGAAGGGGTCTACTGTAAATTGTTAAAAATAAAACATGAAATTAGTTATTTATTTAGGGCGAGTTGACAGTGAGACCAACGTCAGTTTTATGTAACAAGTGTGATACTGCATTAAGAGTTTAGAAAGGGTGATAAACTGTATCGCAGAAGTTACGTCACAAATGTTTTCATTTGAAATGTGACTTGATTTTCACGAAAACTGTGTGCAATTTTGACTTCTAACGTATGTGGTGCAACCAGAGGCATAGCCAAGGGGGGGGGGGGTTAAGGGGTCATAATCCCCCCCCCCATGAGGAATTTTTTGCCATGCAAAATGTATATTCTTCACTACATTATCACACACACGTATACATATATATGAGTTGCAGTAGTCATAACCCCCCCATGAAAAATTTTTGGCTACGCCCCTGGGTGCAACTATTATTTTATGTAATGTTTTGTTAATTTAGGTGAAATTCAATAAAGCCATCTGCAAAATAACTGCGCTAATGTATTTTCCACACTTTAGGAAATGCAAGATAAAATAAAATAGTTGTCAACATCCTGTAATTTATTCATATGGTATTTATTAAATGCTATAATTAAGCCTAAAAAACAAAATTATATGATGTAGAAATCAGGCATTTTTCGAAAGAGAGAAGTTTCAGCTGGATACCGTAAAGATCTTTTTTCATCGTCATCAGTGGCGTGACTATACCGTTAGGGCCCGTAATGAATTCATTGGACAGGGCTCTTCCTCATTGTACAGAATCTCAACCAGCATGTTGCAGTTCACTTTTTCTAGCTTTCTATTTGGGAAAGGCTCCCCCTCCTGCCGGGGGACCATGGCTTTTGCCTGTTCTACCGCCCTATAGTTATGCCAGTGATTGTCTCATCGAAGTTCCTCATGCGCATCTGGATTATAAAGGACATGGTGTTAGGAAAAGTAACTGTAAACCTTACCTTAAAGGTTCCATGACATGTGGTTGTGTTTTTCTTTATTATAACTGAATGCTGTATAACTTAACTTTAATTATTTGCCTTAAAATCTAAAGGCACAGATAGCACTTATTTTTCTTAATTAAAGTTCGTACTTAACACTATTCTAATATCAACGCTTCAAACAAGCAATTAATTGCTGCAAAACATTTTGCATAATGTGTTTCTATTTTCTCCTTTTTCTTTTCACGTCACAGGTCCGCAGTCATTAGTGACGTCGTTGCCTGGCCGACAGTATAAAAGTTCGCCGCGATTGAGAGGAGAGAGGAGAGGCGAAAAGGGTGATGCGACAAGAAGTGTGTAGAAGGACGCTCGTGGCCAGCCGTGTGAGATGCTCTGAACTGAGTCAAGCGATTAGCCTAAAGCCTTCCCGCCGCCACTTCCAAAAAAGCCTTTTGATTACGCCACTGCAAGTTTATCTCAAGACGATGCTGTTCGACCCAGTACCATAGGCTGGTTTGTTGTCCAGAACGTCCGATGACACATAGATGCTGTACTACATCAAATACCTATTTTTTTCCTTTGTTCATCCCCATCTATATACAAGTCTCACATCTCATTACTAAAATAAAAGAACTATCAAGGTAAACGCTTTTGTCATCTTTTACCTGGCAAGCCCTCAATTCATTTTCTTACTAGCTTTCACTGCTTAAAGTTTTGAAGTATAAAAACTCTCCTAAACACAGACACATGGGTGCTCATTTAGGGAAGTAGGTGGGGGCTCTGGTCCCTCCCTCTAGCCGTCGGTATAGTGAATATTTTTATATTAACTAACCTTCTTTTTCACTATTTCAGTACTAAAATGTTTGGAAGTGCGATTGCCGATGACCTTACAAATGCAAGAAATAACCCCTCCCCCCTGCCTCCACATCTTAAAGTACTCATATGGACACCCATGCCGAAGCACCCACATACATTTGGCCTCATTAAAGATTTTCTTTTAAACTTTTAAAATATCACACAACTAATAAGCAAATGAAGCATTTTAGTACTGAAATAATGCAAAAAGTTCAGTATGCTTTACAAATATTCATATTACGTAATGGCATAATTGGGGCGGGGTGGGGGAACCCTCCTTGAGTGTACATCACTGTGTTGGGGTTATCACATGATTGCTGGTGCTCAGCATCCAACGTACTTTTTTTACAAGCTAATAAAATCCAACAGTAAACAAAGTTTGTAGCTGGCTGGCTATGCATGTGTGTAGGTTTATGACCTCCAATCTTCTAATGCGGTTGACTTTTGATTGCACAGTGCCAGGATGGGTGGTCACAGACTTACCAAATTTTGTATATGGCTTCACTACGGCATGTCCTAACACACGTTGGAACAATTGTTTCAAAATTCGAATTAAAAAATAATTTATTTTATATTTCATGCGATTTTTGGCAATTTTTCTTGCATAATATGTAACAACGGCGGTAATTACATGCACAATAAAACAATATTTTCATCATTGAAAATTTTCTTTTAAAAACAGTTTATTCTGACTGTGCAACATAATTTGCAGATTTTTTGAAGAAAATTACTTCTGACAATTTTTGTAAAATAATTTTAAAACAGTTGCATCTTGAATTCTGTCATAACTTTTTGATATTTTGTCAAATGATGGTGCATGCATTTCACCCTCTTTTAAAAGAAAAACGAGAGGAAAATATAAATTAGGAGATTTTAAAAGAATTTTTAAGTAAAGAAGGATTTTTAATTTATTGTAGCTGCTTAAAAATTTCGCTATCATATCTTGAGGCTTATTTGCCTTGGAAACAGTAACAGTGAATAGAATTGCCTGTTGAAAAAAAAAAACTACATTTAAACAAAACTCCAAGTTTTTGTAAGTGAGTAGATCTACGTCATTTTGAAGTAAGAAGTTTCAAACACCTTTCAGAACTCAATCAGAATAACAGACTATCCCAAGCAAAAAATATGCCACACACGAAATAATGGATAATATTGATACGAAGCTATTTCAGTCACATGTCGATGAAAAATATAAATATGTACCAATCAGATTAAAAGAAGAATCTATTGTTGAAGTTGATGGTCACGTGTTGGTTGAAAAATGACGCAACAATGATATTGTCCATTCTGCAAATTCTCTTATTTCAGATCAATTGCAGAGTATAGCCATTTATTAAAATTTAAGATTACACATCATTTTTGGATTTTCGCTCTCACATCCTGAAATCTATTAATCAAAATCTTATTTTTCAATTTTGTAAGTAATAAATTGCACATTAAGGCCTTAATACAAAGATAAATAACTCTAAAATTTGTAGAAAGTCTCCTAATTTATATTTTTAACAATATTTTGTATTTAATGCTTCCCAGTTTCTACAGCAACAACAAGAGTGAAAAATTTTGCTGTAAAAGAAAGCATAAATAGAAATTAAAGGATGAGTATCATGTAGGATATCAAAAGTTCATTGCATTTGTTATGGATAACAGCACAGTGCGCATGTGCAGCTTGGGGTAAATTGAAAAGTCTGTAGCCAGACATACAAAGGAAAAACTGCGAAACAGCTGCAGTAGCCAGGCCCAGCGAGAGGGGGGCAGCCGGGGCACTGCCCCGGGGCCCGTCAAACTAGAGGGAGCCTGTGAATTTTTCAAAATGCTCTACAAATTTTCTTTCTACATCTTTACTTTTAAAAAATTCATTCCAAACAACCTACAATTTATTTAGCTCTAGTCCGAAGTGCTGGGAAATTTTACGGAAGCATATCGACTGCGCAGTTCACAGCATGTCAGATACCAGATGGTCAGATTGAATTCACAGTGTCAAACCGTTTGCAAATCATCTTCCTGGCATCAAGTTAGCACCGCAAGAATTGAGATAGAAATTTAACTCCAAAAACTAAAAATGAAATTAATGGAGTTCTGTGGTATATGTCATATTTTGTGTGTGTGTTAATGTCAGCTGTGTGGTTCAAAATATTGCTTCGAATCGATATGTGCAATAAAGTCATCCAAGCCAGAAATACAACAATTGATGTCGAAGCTGAAAATGTAGGAGCATTGCTCTCCGATCTCAAAACTCTTCGAAATGATTGGAATTCAGTCTGGTCTGAAGCTAAAATTGTAGCTTTAAGTATGGAGATCGAGAAAACATTTTCCCGTGGATATGATGAGAGACGCAAAAAACAAAAAATGCATCATCTGGATAGTGAAAAAACAGATAAACAGTTAGATAATGAAGAAAAATATCTTAAAATTTACGTATTTTACCTTTTGGTAGATAGTGTCATAGGGCGACTAACTGTGTGATATGATGCTGTCAAAAACTAGTAAGTTTGAAATAGGTCAAGTAATTTTGAAATATTATGGCAGTATTTAACAATACCTGAAAGCAGTTTGAAAGAAAAGGCATTATTTCTATCGGAACAGTACCAAAATGATCTGAATAGTGAAGATTTTCTTTCAGAAATAATTCACTTGCCATCCGTCCACAAAGCTAATTTTGGAATTAATCAATTAAAGCTTCTGGATTTATTGAACATACTAACAGAATATAAACTGAGCGATCTATTTCCAAATGTTTGCATTGCCCTTAGGGTATTTTTAACCATTCCAGCAACGGTAGCTTCTGCTGAACGATCATTCAGCAAATTGAAATTCATAAAAAATTTCTTAAGATCAACCAAGTCTCAAGAACGACTTGTAGACTTCGCAAGACTAAGCATCGAATCTGACATTGCCAGAACTATTAATTTTGATGTTATACGAAATTTTGCAAGTAAAAAGGCACGAAAAGCCATTATTAAAATTAAATAACGCATATGCTAATTCTACCATTTAAATATATTTTTAACCTTCAAGCATGAGTAAAAAATTGCTAAATATGAAGATTCCCTAACTCATTCTTTTCTTTTAGCATTCTATATAAAAATCACTAAGAGAAAACAAAAAAATTAATTTTCGAAACTGTGCGTTTAACTATAGCAAAATATGAAGTGATGCATTTACAGATAAATAACGCTCTATTGGTGATGGTGATTTGCAACACATGTTAGACAGCGAGGGTGGTAAGGCAAAGGAAGATTTTGGAATCTGGTTATAAAAATACAGTAATGATATTCCTTTTTTTAAAAATATTTTTTATAATACATTATTACAGATTGTAATTACTATTATTAAAATTATAATTTAGGTAAGAATAAAAATGACCCCACAATATTAATGTTTTTATTTTTAATAACTACTTTTAAAGTAAAATTGGGCAGAATTAAAAATATATTTCTTGAGGCAAAAAAAAAAAAAAAAAAAAACTTGGGGAGGGGGCCCAGGAACATTTCTGTCCCGCCTTATAAAATTTCTCTCGGGGGCCCTGGCAGTAGCATTAAGAATTTTAAAATCTCCTGTAAAATAATGTTTATTTTTTTTCATAATATATATTTTTATTTTCCTAAACTAAGAACCTAAACCAGTGATGGGCAAACTTTTTCGGTCGCGGGCCAAAAATCGGAAAAAAAAAAAAAAAAAAAAAAAAAAAAAAAAAAAAAAAAAAACCTCTTACTGCGCATGCAACTCTACCATCTTAATAAACAAGCCCATCTTATGTTACGCTTATTTTTTCCTCCCCTGCAGGTAAGCTTTTTAATATTTCTTTTTGAGAGTATTTTCGTCCAGCTGCTTATAATGACACCGATACCCAATTATATCTCTTCAGATATATACAAGGATCTCTGGAAAACTACGAAATCGAAAGCCCGCGAATGCGAACATATTAAATTTCTAGAAGACTGTCTTTATTTTAACATAACGCCTAAATTTCTTCAATCCCATAACCGTTTCATTTCAAAAAATTTTCACAACGAACTTTTCTGCTTTGAACGTCATCTGTTAAGAAAATGTATCCGCCAAAAATACGCCCACATGTCAAAACTTACAAAAACCGAAACCTTACAGTCTCATTACGATACACCTACCTTTACCTCTGCAATATCTAAAATACAATCTTTCGCCTATCAAATACACAAGACTTACAAACGTAACCACTATCGAAAATTAAAATTCTGGCTTAAAAACAAACATAACGTAAAAACCGTACCCGTAAAAATAGAAAATCAATATATTAATATCTCTGACTACCATCTAACTCAACAGCAACACGACGTCCTAAACTTAGGACCTAAATATATCCTAGATGATAATATAAACATTTTTGATTCAATAGCTAGCATTGAAACAGCAATAGCCGACCTCCCCCCTCCAGACAAAAACTACTTAAGAATTATCGCCCAACAAGAACTTATCAACAAACTTAACTCCCCCTCCCGCGACGACGCCGATGCATAAACGACTTAAAGAAAAACAATAATATAACTTGCTTAAGCTCAGATAAAACCAGAAAATAGTTATAATGAATAAAAATGATTATCTCACCCAGATGGAAGAAATCATTAATAAACTACAAATGGAAAAATTACCAAAAGACCCAACAGGAAAAATTTTCAATAAAGTCAAAGAATTAATCAAAAATGGATCCTGGCCAGATAACAGACAACCCACTTTAACTAATTTTGCCCCCATAGCCCCAAGAATTTTTGCTAAATACAAGGACCATAAAACCCCTCCCTCTTTAAACCAATAGTCAGTAAATGTGAAGGACCAACTTATGACCTGGAAAAATATCTGAAACCCATCTTACAAGATCTCATGCCCCAAAGTAACAATATCTTAGCTTCAACTGAAGATTTTATTCAACACATTAAAGATATTACAATAAACTCCCAGGAATGCTTCGTCAGTTTTGACGTTACTAACCTCTACTCCTCCATAGATATCTAAGAAATGAATGAAATAATCAAAAAACAAATCACCTCCAACATTAATAATAGCTCTACTTCCACTACATTAAATAGCGCACTTAATCTTGTCCTTCACAACTCATATTTTCAGTTTAATCATAATTTCTACAAACAAAAGAAAGGCGTGCCTATGGGGTCGCCGATATCAGGAGTCATAGCAGACTGGAAAATGCGGCTAGTGGAGAGGGCCATATTTGATAAATTATCCAACCACATAAAAACTTGGTTTCACTACGTAGGCGATATCTTCGCAATAGTTAACAAAAATGAAACTGATAATATCCTCAAAGAAATCAACTCAATACACAATAACATACAATTCACCATAGAAATAGAGAAAAATGCCACCATTAACTAACTAGATGTCAAAATCAATAGAGATATGATGAATAATATTAATACTACAGTTTTTAGAAAAGCCACCAATAATAACGAAATAGTACATTTTAAATCAAAAACTCCATACAAATTTAAAATAGCCGCCATCCTTTCCTATGTCAATCGCGCAATTACAGTTTGCTCAAACGAAACCCTCCTCAATGAAGAACTTCAGTTTATCAAAACTCAATGTAAAAACGCAGGGTACCCAAATTCAATAGTAAAAAGCCTTTTTAAAAAGAGAATAAAAAAACTGGAACAAATTAATAACTATCAAAATCCGAAACTAAAATTTACCAATGCCATTCCCTACTGCAGGGGAGCCGCCCTAAAAATCACAAATGAAGCTGCAAAGAAAAATATCAAAATCCCAATAAAACCCAATCAAAATATTTTCAAACGCATTCGCAGTGATAAAGATAATATAAATCCTGATGAAACCGCCGGTATTTATAAACTAAGCTTTACAGACAATAGTACCAATAAACAGGGCTGCTATATTGGCATGACAAAACGAAAAATCAAAGACCGAAAAAAGGAACATCAAACTGACATTAAATTCAATAAAACCACTACTGCCCTCGCAAAAATAGCCCAGGAACACCCCATAGAAATCAACTTTAACAATAGCCAAAAACTCGCCAATTACAAAAACAGTCATTATGCCCTAAATATGGAAGCCCTACAGATTATAACCACAGATGGCGCTGTGAATGATATGACGCATGCGCAGATCGATCCTGGGTGGAATGCCCTGCTGAGGAAGAGAGCTGGCCATTTGGAACCAAGACCTATGCTGAAGAAGGTGGTGGCTGCCACCGATAGTGCTACATACGGATTTTAATGTGTTTTTACCTGTTTAAAAAAAAAAAAAAAAAAAAAAAAGTTTGGCGGGCCAAGATAAATTTTTCTAAAATTTTAATAACAATATACCTGCATTACAAGTTAAATATGTTAATGAGATGAATGAAATTGCAATTTCATTTTTAAAAGTTTCTTATATTGACGTTCGAAGTGAGATGTACGGATTCAAAGGAACAAGGCTAAATGCTCGTCTGTCAGACTACTTCTGAAAGAATTCTTTCTAAGGTTCATAGTTGAAAACTCTTGTTCACATATATAAGCAAACATAGCACTGATTTTTATGGGAGTGAGATATTAAATTTGGGAAACTTACTTTCGATAATGATTTTTAAAAGTCTAACTTTCGCATATTTAGAAAAAACTGCTTAAGATGATTGTTAGATTGCAACTCAATTAATTCAAGCTGCAAATCGGACCTCACTGCTTCACAATTTACGTTGAAAGGCATGGTAAAAATATCCAATTCTGTTTGAATGGCACTAAAATATTGAAATCTGCATTTGAACTCCACATGCAGTTTTTTCAAGCCATCTTCATAATTATTAATATGGATATATAATACATAAATGTATATTTTCTTTTAATTTCTGTCGGAGCGGCGAATTTAAAATTCTGTCCGCGGGCCGGATTTTGGCCCGCGGGCTGTAGTTTGCCCATCCCTGACCTAAACATTAGCTTACCTTTCATTTCATTGTTGAATTTGGCAGCTTAACTGGCAGTAACAGACGAACCATACTCAGAAAAAAAAAATTTGGAGGGGGTGGGGATGCTAACATTGGAAAAGGCAGAATTTTTCACAAAAAGACTTTATTTTGTTTAAAAAATTTAAATTCTTAGGAGGAGAAAGGAAGACCGGAACTCCCCTTTCCCATAATATGTCCTTGGTAATGGATTATGTTACTATGGTAACAATTATGATAAATACGAAATTAGTTTTTTGTGTTAAATTCTAATCGTAAGTGAATTTGACATCATTTTAATGTCATGAATTTAAAATTGCATCAGATCTTAATGAGGATAATGTACTTTACAGAAAAATTACTTGATCAAGGTTTACTTTTAGGAGAGCCAAATAATTCACAAAACAGTGAATGTTTCACCTAGATATTTTTAAGACTTTTTAGGTAAAGTTTTACCAAGGTGTTCTGCGAAATGACTGAGACTACATATCGCCCTTTGCATTATGAATTAGAAGAGAAAATAAAACAGTCCACACCATGTGACATTATTTTAGAACTAAACCAAAAAGATGAAACTATCCTGCAAAAGCACTTTGAAATTGAACAGATTTGTCTGCAAAACACTGTTTACATTCGGTTTGATCTCAAATAACACTGACATAAATTTGGTGTTATGATTTTACAGTAACTCTACCGTTCAAGTAAGTATCTGTTAGCAAAAGCTTATGTCATGAGAAAAATAATTCTTCATACTTCGAAATTTTTTTTAAATGGAACTAAATTCACTAACATGAATAACGAAAACATTTGATTCAATCTGTATGAAGAACAGGTACACAGCTAGTAAAATAATAAAATATGAGACACTTTCATATTTTAAACTAGCTGCATGTTTGTTCTTCGCACGGTAGGAAACAAATTTTCTTTGCATGTGTAATTCGAATTAATTACAGTGATGCGGAATCTAAAAAAGAGCAAAATTATTTGACTCTTGATATAAAGTTTGCACCATGAGTACTAACCTGGCATCATTGCAATATATTGACTCAAAAAGCTATGTCAGTGTCATTTGTGATCAGAAAAGTGAAAAGCTTGGCGGTTTGCAGAGAACTCCTGACTTTCAAAATCTCTTATCATACTATTTTTTAGGTTTAAGTTGTGGCATTAAATATCTCAGACACAACACATGAAATGGACAACCGTTTATTTTAAAATAGCTGAGCATCCGCTCTTCATATGGGAAGAAGCGAATATTTTACTAAAATCATATCTGCATGTGACAAAAAAGAATTTCATTTTTTAAAAAGTTAAAGTAATCTCCTCCGTTAAAATTAGTGCGGGATATATTAATGCAAATTAGAATTACTTATCATTTAGTTGACCATTGAAAAGGGATGAACAGAATACTTTTAATTTCATGAAATATTTATTAACATCGTATATTGTGCTTTATTCATATTATCCTTACAAATCTACTAATATTACCTATTACTAGGGATCGACCGATACCACATTTCACTGATACCGATACTTTAACTATAAATTCATTTTTAGAAATAGCTGATACTAATACTTTACAGCTATTGTATCGGCTGATACCAGTACTTTACATGATTTAATGCCATTTAAATCTACATCTGTGGGCAGTTATTGTAATGAGAGTGCAGTTCTCGTTAAAATGAAGATGAGACCATAGATAAAAATTTGTACTCAGTAGAAAGCATTATATAAAAAGAAAAAGCAGTGAATACATTGAAGTGAGTGTACAGTATTTACAGTCCTTCTTTTCTATTAAAACATGCTGACCAATGGCCGATTTATAAAATGCTGAACATTGGGAAATGTCCAAAGTGTACAGGTTCAGGATTCTTTCTCCTCGCGTAGCTATTGATCAAACGGTCTAGAGTTTTGGGTCATTTTCTCCAGATGTATTTTGAATATGTGTTAGAATCCCATAAAAAGTTCTCCTACCAGTGTTTTTAGAAAACTTACTTGTTCTAGGTTGTCAAACTTTGCAGAACGTCATGCTTTTGAGTCTATCGGGTATAAATTAAATTCTAATTTTAGACTGAGCACCTTTTTTAATAAGAAATTTATTTTTAGCATCAAACAAAACAAAATAAAAAACTGCACACATTTATGTACTAAAACTCTAAATTCTTTCATGAATACGATTGATAATGCACATATTGTGATGAACCAAAGCAAATTCGGCATCAAAAAATCGCTATCGTAAAAGAAGTTTTTTTTCCCATGCAAAAATCATGAAGTATACAAATTGACTGCTGATTGCACTATTGCATGTATAATAATATTCTATACTAGTTGTAAAATTAATATTAATCCAAGAAATGTCGCAAATAAATTAATTTTTTTAAGTCGGGATAGATCAAAGAGAAAGTTAAAGCATTATAAAATAACTCATTTTATTAAATTTTATCGTATGATTTATGTGTTTGAGATCAAATTTTCTAAAAATTTCAAATCCTTCCAAATCTTTGATAAATCTTTATTAGTTTTGGAAAAAATAATTATCCCCCCCCCTCAAAAAAAGAGTAAATAAATAAAATAAAAGAGTGATTTTTTACTACAAAGGTTTACCATAAATATAAAAACTCGCACTGAGAATTTCTCTGTAAAAAATTTGAGAATTCAAATTTCTAATTTACACACACATATCTAAAACCTAGAAACAGGGATCACTCTAGGGCATTTCAGGAGGGCGGCCCGCCCTGGTGCCCTTTTTCCATTAAAATGCCACCCTCCTTGCCCTTTTTCTTGATAAAATTCCGCCCTCTTTGTTTGTTTTTTTTTAATCAAAATGCCGCTCTCCTTTTCTCCACCCCTCCATGTTTACCCTTTTCTTTGATTCTCGTTACGATTGCTGGTGCTCCGCAAGACCGGGGCCACGGCCACGTGGTCCCGGCTAGATCCCAAAAGAGCCTCTCTCCAACAACAACAAGGAAGTTGATTTGTTTATTCTCGTATCAATGATGTGTGGGAGGAGGGGGGGGGGGGGCATCGGCTCTGTCTCCACTCTTCTCCCTCCCGACCTGAGGAGGAGAGGGTTAAAACCGTTCACTGTAGCTTCAGGTCATAAAATATCTCATTAGAGAAACAATCTGTCATCCAGAATAGTAGTCATAACAATAAATTATTTCCTACTGTAAATGGCGCTCTGTGGTTTTTATAAATGCTATAAGTAATTAATAAACACCACTTGGTTATTATTTATTTTTTCAGATTTTCAAAACACATTCATCCAAACTTAAGGCTGGCTGCACGAAAAGTTTAAGAAAAGGGCAATTCCGGAAGTGTGGGGTAACCCCCCCCCCCCCCACACACACACACTTCTCCCCGTCAATGTACTAAAAAGAATAGGAAAAAATTGATTCATTGACAGGGTGTGGAGCAGTCAGGATATACTATTTGAAAATATCGAATTTCCGGTCGGCATCGAAGCCAAATTGATGACAGCTCTGCTATAGGACTATTTTAGGCGGAGATAGGGGTGGGAACTAACAATACAAAATTTGTGTCTATTTTGCAGCCGCTCCAAAAAAATGAAATCGTCGACGATTGCGAGAATGCAAGTCTCGTTGACTGCACAGGCACGCGCCCCTGGGATGTTCATTTTTACTGTACTACGCGCTCAGCAAAAGCCCAATGGACAGTGCGAAAATGCGCAGTGGAGTGAGCCGTTGAGAGACTATTTTCAATACATTGATTGGGAAATTAAAAATTTGTGCAAGAGGGTCAGATTCTTACCGATCCCTGAAGGGGCGGGAGTTATTTTATAATTATGTAATTACGAATATTACGCAACAATGATTATTAAGACTTCTTGCCTGTTTAGAAAATCCTTTACCGCCGCCCACGATATGAAATACTATCGTTCCACCCCCCTCTTTTTTTATTATGTCACGCATTTGCACTTTATTTTTTCCTCGGACACGTCTTAGCTAAACTGGGCTTCTTATTACAGAATATTTCCAAATGTTATGCATATAGTGCTGCAACTAGAGGTCAAGTTGCCCGGGACAAACCTTTGTTTTGGCGCTCCCTTCTTCCTATTTTCCATTTTGACGTAAAAGCACTATGCCTGGGGCAAGTGTCCCGTTTCCCCTCCACTAGTTTCAGACTAGCATATATACAGAGAGAAAAGTTGCAGTGACGCTGAATACGATAAAATTTAAATCTAAAACGGAATGTTTTCGGTCATTTTCGGGTCCAAAAATTGACATGATTATGAAAAATTTGTCGGCAAAACCGGATTCCCGTTATTTTACGATTGCAAAATTTAAATTTTTTATGCTTCTTTTTGTTCTGTTGTTGTTGTTGAAATAAAGCATAATAACCGCCTTACACAATTTTTGTAAAAGTCAATAAGTGAAAAAAGTGCTGCAAGATAGTGCAAAGGTCAATTTTGAAACCAAAAAATTTGGTTTCAAAATTTGTTTAATCATTTGCTTAAAAAATTGCTTTTAAGAAAGCATATTTTCGGACATAAAAGTATGTTTATAAAAGCTAACCTTGTGTGTTTGTAGACAAAAATTACAAAAGTTGCGAAGTTTGTGTGATATGATATGCTCTTTTCCCAAACACTGCCCTTTTTCTGTAATGTGCACCCTGCCCTTTTTCATTTCTAGAGTGATCCTTGTACTAGAAAATAATCATTTCAATATTTTTTTAGTATAGCAAATTTTTATAAAAGACAAAAATTCACAAGTACAATCCAAGAGTAATATGCTTTTAACAGTCCACTTAGTACAGAAGCTTTCACAAATGCTGTATTTCTCACACAAAATAAAACACTTCCACAGGCAAAAATTCAGTGAAAATATACAAGGGATTTCGTAAACAGCCCCTCAAGACTCGGCAATGAAGAATTGGCACATAGCACTTAAAAACAAAGCTTTGAAAAGCAAGCAAACTATAACACCAGAGTAAAGCAGCCTACTCATCGGAAGCTCGATAACACACTCAACTGGGGGTCTCTCATGCCTGTATTTATAGGTGACGCAGAAGCTACAAGAAGCTTCTAAAAGAATGTATCGAGCAAAGATTTCACATAATGCAGGACTTTTGATTACATCATAGGAATGCAGCTAAATCATTAGGCTATTATGTTTTTAAAAGCAGAAAACAACTTTACAGGCCCATCAGGAAAATTTTGCCAAATGTCCGAAATGTCGCCAAGCTTGTCGACTTTTTAGCAAAATATTGCCAAACTTTGCACCAAAAATAAGTCCCCAAAGGTAATGTTAGCAAAGGCCTAGGGCCAATATTTATTGAGATTTCTAGAAAACGCTATAGAAACCAGTTGAGAAACATAAAACTCCATATCTCACATTCTAGTTAACCCATTTTGATGCAACAAAATGCAAAATTTAACTATTTGACACATAGAACATGAATTTAAACCCCAGAACAATGGGTTGCCCTGAAAATTCATAATAATACTGTACATGTATATATTGATTAAATCTTGGTAACTGCTGTAACTCTTTTGGAATTACTAATATTACCTCTTGTTGATTCTTAGCCCCAGAAACATCTTGATGAGTAGCTAAAATAACACATGGTACTCCTTTCAAAGAACTGTTTGAAAGTACTTCAGTTAAAATCTTAGCTGCTATTTTTAAATCCTCCTCTTTGGCAGCTGAATTTATAACATATAGTACACCATGTTGGCCTTCAAAGTATTTATCCCAAAATGGACGAATGTTATCTGAACCTAAAACATAAATAATTATTCATCAGATAAGGTATGAATATAGTAGTTGGAGAAGCAAAGCTTTTCTTTAAAAAAAGGTTGAAATAATTTTCATACAAGGAGGAGGCATGGCTTCAGGGAAACGGATTTCAATGATCTTTGGCATAGTGGTAGTACGCCATATGAATATACTAAGTGTAAAATACTAAGATGAAATACTCAAATACAGTCAAGAAAAATTAATATTTATTTTCGAGCCACTTCATAAAAACTTGAGCGCTACTGGTGAAATTGTTAGCGCACCGGATTTTGTGGGAGATATGTGAAAATAAATTAAATATATTTGATTTGTTTAGCAGAATTATAATTTATTAAACTTCATTAGTCATTACTTCATTTTCATTAATCTTAAGTCTTTATAAAAACTTTTAAAGTCAACCTAAAAGCTTCCCTTTCCCCAATAAGTTTTCTAACCATCCTTACCAAAGCCCTAACAACATTTTTGTAGTTTGCTATGAAGAACTGTGAAAAATAATATACTTATTTTTATAATTTGTGCATATAACTGTCTCTTTTTATACATAAAAATGCTCTTATTTTACTTGCATATACCTTCGTAAAATACAGGCTAGTAAATATTCAAAATAGCACAGGTCTGCGATGAAAAAAATACAAGGGAACTGAAAGCTGAACTTATTATATTTTTTGATGCTGATTTCAAAAATAGTAATAAAAAATTTCTATCAGGTCACATTTTTTTGAAAAATTCGATTTTACTTGGATTTTTTTATCAACATTTACCAAAAAAATGTTTCGGGTTGAATTTCTTCGCTCCCTGCCTGACCATAGATTTATATTGGGCCATTTTATTTATTTGTGATTGACAATCATTCTACCATGGTGAAACTGAAACCTACAGAATAACCCTATGTGATCCCCCCCCCCCCTCCTCGCCATCCCTCCCTTCCCGATGCGGTATCTCTATAACTAATAGCGTCGCAAATTCTTATCTCAGATTTTCCTGTTGGTTCGCTAAACCTCTTAGGAGTGTAGTCTTATATATAGGCTTTCCAGATTTCTGAAATGTTCAACTGGGACACCGGAATGCCCCCAGCCTCCCGGGTATTCAAGATCAGGGATACATTTGCCCGACCAATGACTAAACGCGTTTATGCTCTCAACGCATGCCAGGAAGGTGCCAGGTTCAAAACCAGGCCGCGTTCGCCGACCTAACCGTTTAGAGTTTTCCGTGGTTTTCTCCGAAATTTTGCGTAAGTACGGGTTAGGATACCTTAGAAAGACCCCCCATGTAGGTCAATCCCCTCCCGGCCTAGATCCCTCTAGCAGATAATTGGCCATAACACCACATTTACATTTTTTCCACGAGGGTACATTACCGGACCCCCGGGGAAGGCGACGACCCCGATACTACACACCCTTGGAGGTTTCTGGAGCGTTTTAGAGAGTACTTTATTCTCAATGCTATGAATAAATGGTTACTGATTCGGAACATAAACCAGGGGTATTAATAAATGACACAAGCCTATAAGTTTAAACATTTTATTTCTTATATGTTAATAAAGTAAGAAGAAACACTTTGAATAAGTAATAAAAATTTGAACAATAATGCTTAGCAGACCATCACTCTTCTTCACTTTTTATACAGTACAGTCAAATAAATGACAAAGTACTAATTATCCCAAATAATCCTTCACAGTTGATTATTTTTTTGTCATCTATAAACAAATTTAATTTTTACCGGGACGTGAAGTAAACCGACTGGGACACCGGGATTTTGTCTGCAAACCGGGACGTCTGGCAAGCCTACTTATATAGTATCACGCATTCTATGACATAGTGACAAGTGGACATCACAGAAATAATTTAATGCTTTTCTCTGTGATTTTCATGAAGCATGGCTTCGAGTTCGAGACGTTGTGAAAATTTGCCAGATGACTTTTGTTATATATGCGGTGAATATAGTGTTATCGAAAACCGTATGAGGAGCATTACAGATTATGTTAGACAACTTTATCTTGTGTATTTTGGCATGAAACTCGGATACCAGGACAAATCGTGGACTTCTCATAAAGTTTGTGTACAGTGTCTCAATGATCTACGAAACTGGTTGAAAGGGAAGAAGCCTGCTTTCACCCTTTGGAATTCCTATGACATGGAGGGAACCAAAAAAATCACTATGATGATTGCTACTTTTGTTCTTGCCATGTTCGTGGGTTTAACCGGGAAAATTACAAGCTAATTTCCTATCCTAATAAGATTCCATCGGCTATTTGCCCCGTTCCTCATGGACCCGGTGTACCAGTGCCTTTGCCTCCGACTAAATTGCCAGGCATCTCTTCAGGGTCTTCAGACCAAGTTACTGGCTCTGATACTGAATATAAGCAATCTGGAGGGAGATTCCCTTCAGCTTTTTTCTGAGGTTGAACATAATGATCTCACTCGAGATCTAGGCCTTTCAAAAGACACCGCTGAATTGTTGGGCTCCAGATTAAAAGAAAAAAAATTATTGGCCAAGGTAACCTCTTTTTATTGGTACAGGAATAGAGAAAAGGAATTTGTTAAGTACTTTGAGGAAGTAGAAAATCTGGTGTATTGTTCTGATGTTCCTGGATTGATGACCAAATTTAATATCAGTTACAATAAAGATGAATGGAGGTTTTTTATAGATTCCTCGAAAAGGAACCTTAAAGCTGTCCTTCTTCATCGTGGAAACCAGTATGCATCTGTACCAGTTGGACACTCAATGCATTTAAAAGAATGCTACAAAAGCCTGGCTCTCCTCCTCACCAAAATAAAATATGCCGACCATGGCTGGACCATTTGCGGGGATTTGAAAGTTATCTCCATGCTACTTGGTCAACAAGGTGGTTATACAAAGTACCCATGTCATGTTTTATTTGCAAGTGGGACAGCCGTGATAAGAGTCAACATTGAGTCAAGAAAGAATGGCCAAAAAGACAAAAACTTGAACCAGGCATGAAGAATGTTATCAGAAACAGCCTAGTTGATCCAGAAAAAGTATTGTTACCCCCTCTACTTATTAAGTTAGGTGTAATGAAGCACAGTTGGATTAAAACAATTCCAAAAGATGGCGAATGTTTCAAATACCTGTGGAAAAAGTTTCCATATTTATCCAAAGCCAAGTTGAAGGAGGGAATCTTTGTTGGTCCAGATATCCGCAAACTTATGAAGAATAAAGAATTTGAGACTAGCATCTCAACAAAAGAAAAAGCAGCTTGGGTTGCCTTCAAAGATATCATTAATAAATTTCTGGATAATTACAAGGATCCTGACTACAAAACAAATGTAATAAATATTCTGGACAAATTTCAAGCAATGGGTTGCTCTATGAGTTTCAAAATATACTTCTTTCACTCACATGTGGACTTCTTCCCTGAAAATTTAGGATCAGTCAGCGAAGAACTGGGTGAGAGGTTTCACCAAGACATCAAAGATATGGAGCGTAAATACCAAGGAAGACGGGACAAGAATATTCTCGCTGACTATAGTTCCAAAGGAAAAAGAGTACGTACATAAATAGAAACTTTTTTAAAATTTGTTTTGTTCTTTGCTCAGTTTAAAATTTGCTTCAAATTGCAATATTGATATACATACATTTGCTCCTCTTGGTCAATATCTTTTAATATTATCAGTAAGATACTTTAATAAAAACAGATTAAAGTAGTATACTGGTGATTCTTTTTTTAAAGCAGTGCCATAATTCGATTTTAAAAGTTTAAACTCGGGGTAACTTTCTGTTCTCTCAACTAGAGTCGACTCGTGCGATCTGGAAACAGTGGTTTTCATCCATTTAAACCAATAAAAAACAAATAATAACATGCAATGATGGAAAATCATTTTGCCTCACCAAGAATATATTATTTTACATAGATCTAAATGGATAAAAACTATTGCTGCTTTATAGTGCATGCAAAATTGTTCGTGAGAATTTCTTTTCAAATAGGATTTTACAAAAATATCGACACTGATTTAACAAAAAATCCTGATGTGATGGGAAAACCATGAGGTCATTTTCGAATTCAGCACACCAAATAATATAAAAATAACCAAACACATCTTTTGTATTTTTCAAAAACTTCAATTTCGCAGGTAATCAAACAGTATGTAAAAATAAAACCATTAAGTTAAACCAATCCAAGTTATTTTTAATCATTATGTTAAGTTAAAATAGTGTTTAATTATCATAATAAAATAACCAGTTTCACCATCTGAGAAACTATAGATGTAAATAACTAGTTGGCATGTATAACTATAACTAAATTTATTAAAAACTGCTACATTAGTTGAAAACAGTATGACATAATCCATGATGTGTAATCTAATTTGAATAAAACAAGAAATAAATCTGTTTTCCTTTCCAAATTTACGAAATATGCAAATCTGAGTTGCAAAGCATGGGCAGAGTCAAGGGTCAGTCCAGATTTCTTTCCCAGGGTCCTATTTTTGTGAAATTTTATCTAATTTTGTGAATTTTCCAATTTTCTATTTCATTTTTGAGCAAGAAAGCAATCATGAAATAGAATTGAATATTTTTAAAAAAAATTAAAATAAAATGGGTATAATTAATTCCCTTAAAAAAAGTTGGCCAAAACTGAATAATTCCTGTTCACCGAACATTCGGGATACCCTAGAACAATACATAATACAATGTCATACCCTAGAACAATATTTTTTTAAAAATTCGATTAAAATTAAAAATATAAACCTTTAAATCTTTTACTTTTAAATGATTAAAAAATAGATTTTGTAATAAGCGTAGGCCATGGTAGTTTTAATTTTACATTGCAGGTACTAAACACTTTTATTTACACCCCAAATTCAAACTTTAGTAATTTTTAAATATTACAATGTCTGTCACTTTCGACTGGAAATACTCTAATACTAACGATGTGAAAAATGCAATTTTTAAATCTAGTTAAATTTCAACAATTGAAGGGAAATTAAAAATAAGTTGCAGATAATTACAGATAGGAGAAATTAGCTAACATTATATTTTTAAAAATTAATTTCAACTTGTACCATTAAAGAAAAATTACTTGTCAGTGTACACAGAATATCCCAAAAACACTGACCTGGGGTTTTATTCCTTAAATATTTTACAGTAAATCACAAATTTATGTAAAAAAAAAAAGGTACAGAATTTTACAGTAATGGTTATATATTTTGGAAGATTAAATCTAAATAAATACAAATGTACATTTTTATATGGTCTCCAAACAGAAAATTCCCAGTCTGTAAGATATGCCCATACATTAATTAAGTTATAAATTTTCACTCTTCTATCTTTTTTTGCTCGCTACGGCCCTGCCTATCATAATAGCATTTCTCTGTAGTATACCCCTATGACCGCTCTTTAAAAAGACATTAAATCCCAATAAAATCACTCCTATGCTTTGTTGTTCAGTCCCAAGAATGAAAAAATGCAGTATTACACTATTTCTACCCCCCCCCCTTTTTTTCCCAGCCTTGAGCAGTGATTGACCTATATTTATCCCATTTCACATTCCACAGTGTGGATTCTCGACCGATTAAACAGGGCGTGGCACCCGGCAACCCTTTAACGTCTGTCAGTCCTTTTTTCCCCCCTATGCCTTGGTATGTCGGTCCGTTTTTCCATTCTTATTTGCCAAAACTTTTTCTCATTCCTTATCATACAGTTTTCTTTACAGGAGACAATACAATGAAGTCAAAATGGATGTTTAAGCGACCCTTTACAAACGGGAAGTAAAACTATTCCTTCACAAAATTCCAATTAGCATTTTTTTTTTTTTTTTAATGCATTAATGCAACCAGATAAAATTCCTTTTATGAATAATTATTTTTTCTGTTTTCTTTCATTTGCGTGATCTGAAAGATGCCCTTGGAATGTTTGTTTTTTCAGCAATGTAAAAGGGCCATCTGGCACGTTACGCTTTCAGTTGGGGGGGGGGGGGGGGAAGAAGGGAGTTCAAAATGATTTCACTCGTAAGGATGTTATGTTTGATAAGTATGCAGTTGTGAATTAGTAAACAATAAGCTTTAAATGACAGCAGCTCCCGTTGTTTTGAATTTGATGTTATGTACTCTTGCAAGTTGTTCTTAATGATTGCTTTTAGTGTAATCATTACAAGCCTTTCTACTTCAGATTATTTATAGTTATTACAATTACAGATATTTACTAAACATTAGAGAATTACGGATTCATTTCAAAATGCAAAACGACTTATTGCGAGTCAGAAAGTTTGTGCGATTTCGAAACATGCATTGGTCTGAATTCATGTCTGTCTTTAGGAATAAGTTAATCATTTTGAGATTGCATCAAACGATTTCTGAACATTTACTACATGGTGCATAAATGTGCCAGTTTGGAAAACAAAGTGATTTTTTTTAATCCCCTCCCCTACCTGGCTGCCCTTTTTACATACGCCACTGGCTTTATTCATGAAGAACGTTGTAATTTTCCGAGAATGACAGCTGTCATCACCTTTTCTTCTGGCAATGAGCCTTATTAATATTATAGGGGAATAAGTCTTTATGTTTAATTTTTTGGCATAACCACAACTCGCATGAAAAGAATTAATAAATGAGCTCTCGCTACTAGTCTGATTTTTATTCCCAGACAGAGAGCTCCTACATAGCAGGTGGAGGGAACTTAGGAGGAAGAACAAACAAGTGCAGGCGTCTGCTTCAAACTGCAATCATATACGCAGTGTAATTTACCCCCCTGGCTTAGGGTCTCCAATCAACCTACCTCCCGTTATCATCATCAACTTTGTTTACATTTAGGCCAAGATATAATTGGGTGACGATCGGCGATCGCTAAATGATAATAATTCCTAAACTCAATAGAAAAGTGCAATAGTTATTTTGTGAAAGGGCCGCTTTGGTCAAACTGAATTTTGTGAAGGGTCGTTTTTAACTTGTTGAATTTTGTGAAGGGTCCATTTTCGGACCAGATTTCGACCTGGACAGACCCCTGAGAGTAGTACTAAAGGAGGTGCTAGTTGGTCTCGGTTGCCTATCAGAAGAATTCAGTACATGAGTTAGTTTGCATGTAGACAGTTATAGGCTGGGCCTTGGATTGTTTAAAACAAGCTGAAGGTTTTAGAAATGATATTTACTTTTAACCCTTTTAAATACCAGAAAATGATAAGCCCCTCATTTGAAATAGTCAGAAAAATTTTGTAACCTCCTTTCAAGCTGCTGTATCTATGTTGATTAATAGAAGTGTATGTTTGTCATTTTGGACTGGATGAATTCTTTTTCTAAATAAACTGTTCGATGTTCAAGAACTTGTTTTCATTTTTTGATCTCTGATATACCTCTGAATTTGCAAGAAAGTGTACAGAGATATGAAACTATAAAGTTAGTATGGTATGGACTATGCTCTGCTACCCTTTCAGATTTCCTATTATAGAAGGAATTTGCAAGGAGAAAAGGTTGGGAACCAATGATCTATGCCTTAGCTACTATCACTGCATCAAATTTGATCAAGAGCACATTTTTGATCCACAATATACTTAAATTCTAAAGAAAGCTGGAACTGAAGTTAATTTGACAAGGACTGAGCTCTGCTACCCTGTCAGACTTCCATTCTGGCATTGACGGATCGATCTCCATGATGCGCAAATATTTTTCAGCCTTTTTTTTTAACTATGGGAATACTGGTAATTAATTCACTTTTTAGTCAAATAAATATTTATTTACTTTTACATTTATTTATTTTTACTACGTATTGATTTTTTAAATATATATATACAGCGAAACCCAGATTTTATGTTTCTCAAGGGACTGAGTAAAAAAAATATAAAACACGGGAAATACATAGAAAACAAAAAATCAAACAGAAAAAAACTAAAGGTAGTAAAAATGACTCTTTGAAAAGGTATTAGAATCTATATTTTATGAAAAGAACAGTATTATACATTCCATTTTAAGATCATTTTAACACATTTAGTAATGAATACTGGAGTTTAGGTTGATAATAGTCTGTAATAGTGGGTTGTTTTTTAGTCATTAGGTTCAAAGTAAATGCAGCATCTTCTAGAATTGAAATGCTTTGCAAGTTCTTTCCCTAGTCTTGGTGAGAAAAAATATAGTCTTTCACTATTTGTAAGCTTTTCAATGCAATATTCAAAGAAAGGATGGACTGTGCTTCTGTTTCTTCTTGTTCATCTTCATTGGCGGACGAAAAGTCCATAAGGTTGTCTATGGATGGAGCAATAGCTCTTTCAGTTTCACATGTTGCTAAGTTTTCCAGGATGTAATAGATAGTCGAAGTCACAGATAAATGTTTCGTTGCCATTCTCAGAGTCTACCACATCCGATTCTTCATCTGTTCCCGGTTCATTAGATACTACAATTCTGCTTACTTTAAAACAATGGGAAATGCACTGTTATGTAACGTTTCTCCACGAGGCAGAAATAAAATGCATATACTCTAGAACACTTAACTTTAGTTTACAGGTGCCATTTAGCATTCCATTTTTGAGTTCAGTTACAGATTTCCGGACAAGTTGCTTTCTACAAAAAACCTTGAATGATCGAATAATGCCGAGATCACAAGGCTGCAATTTGCTTGTATGATTTAAAGGAAAAAATTCGACACGCACATCAGACAGTTGCAAATCCGGATGTGCACTGAACTAATCAATGAACTAAATTATTTTACAACTATGCAACTTCATTTTTTTGTTTAGTTTGTGCAAAAAATCTTCAAAAAGGGCTTGTGTTATCCATGCTTTTTTTTTCTGCTTCATACTTTGTTGGTAAACTTCTAATGTTTTTGAAGCATCGTGGGTTGCGCGACTTTCCAACAAGAAGAAACATCAGCTTTTTACTTCCATCAGAATTACAGCACAGTAAAATCGTAAGACGCAATTTAGACATCTTTCCTCCATGGCAGGAATATCTTTTAGCAATGTAACTTTTATCCGGTAGGAAGTTCAAGAAAAGTTCAGTCTTGTATGCATTGAATGCTTCCTTTGGAAAAATTTGGTAGATTTTTCTTTCATTCTTCTATTGTAGTTTCATCTATACTTGATAATTTTCCCAAAAGCAATCTATACCCAAGATTATCTCTTTTTCATCTGGTCAATCCAGTCATTGAATCTGTGAAGTCTTTCAAACCAACAAGCCTATGCCTGATTTCTACAGCTTTTTCTCTTAGTATTGGGATATTTACAGGTACATTCGCAGCACGAACTTCTTGAAACCCCTTTACTAAGATA
This sequence comes from Cheiracanthium punctorium, assembly GCA_038373885.1. Classification (NCBI taxonomy): domain Eukaryota; kingdom Metazoa; phylum Arthropoda; class Arachnida; order Araneae; family Cheiracanthiidae; genus Cheiracanthium; species Cheiracanthium punctorium. The sequence continues at coordinate 272,961 of JAWZYV010006146.1, forward strand.
ATTTCCAGTTTGTTGTATGGCGATTTTTCCAATGTTCTCCGTTTCTTGGCATTTTTTTTTTTAGCCACTTTCTTGATGCTTTTTTCAATGCATTATTTTTTCTGTAGTATGGCTTGCAGGGTTGTCACAGGAATTCCTTGCAATTGAGAGACTGCTACTTTGGTTCCATGAAATTCATCAAATTGTTTAACAATTTCGGCTTTCGCAGCAACAGAAAAGTTTTCCATTTTTTACTCGTCATTTTGGCACAAAATAGTAAAAAATGCGACTACTGCATGCTAAACAGAAACTGAATCCAAAAATGTGTAGAAGGGTAAGAACTGTTTTCCCTCCCTGACAAAAGAAAAGGAGCCACCCTATCTGACTGGTCGCTAGAGTGTTTCTTACCCTGCCCTTCTCATTCCTACACCAATAATACTGCACTTTGTTCTCCCGCCAGCTGTCCTGTATTCAGGGAAAGAAGCAGTCTGCGACAGAAGGTGTTCAACAAAGGTGGGGGGGAGGGAACCAAACCATTATGTGTCCTCAAAGAATGAGAAAAAACAGTTTCAGAAGACAGGAGTCTGTGGAATGTGTTTCTGTTTTAATAGATTAACTTTCAAGAACGTGAATTACTTTTAAAAAAGCACAAAAGGAAAAATATTGCTCTATCCCAGGGTCCCACTGAGCCAATCTGCCTCTCCTACCCAACAACGATGCAATGACCCAACGTCAAGAATGGGTCTCAGTGAAGCCTCAACCATATTGCCTCCTCCGGTACCATCTACAACAAACTTCCCTAGCCCGGATATATTACATATATACAGTCAACTCCCGCTAATCCGCGAACGCCTGTAATCCACGATATATTTCAAATGTAAACAAACAAGTTTGTTTACATTTTGAGCGGAATTTGACTGGTAGTATTACTGTAATAGAAGTTATTTGATTGGCTGAATGTTATAAAGACATTTATTAATGCTTTTCCACAGGTATTTGGGGTACATAATTTCATATATTTGAGTATATTATCATGTAATTTAGCGTACAGAAACTTATATCCTAAGTTACATGTGTTCTGTGACTGGATGTAAATAACGAACTCCGAAGCAATGCACCATCCAATCATATAGCTCCACTCTTTTCAGAGACGATCGTAAAGATTGACCGTTGCAATTAAAATTGTGTGAAAATATGTAACATGTTTAACTTTAAATGCAAACCGCGATTTGGCAGGCTACACAGCAGTTGCGCAATTTTCCGATTCTCCCCCCCCTACCCCCTACTTCATCCTTTTGATCTTCTGTCTAGCGATTTATTATGCAACAAAAACTTTCTCCATATAACTGCATTTCTGTAGGAAGAAAGAAAGAAAAGCATAAACACAGAACACATGGCGTCTCTCGTCTCTCTTTGTTTACATTTAACTGCCGGTCAGCACTTGAAATGAAATGCATGTGTGTGCGTGAAGAGGATAACATTCTTTTCCTTTTTAAAGCTTATATAATAGCATAGAATATTTTTACATAATGAGAAACCGAAAATTACCTTGCAAGATCGAAAATTAATGTAATACTGAGATATCAAATATACAAATGATGCACCAAATGCCCCCCCCCCCCTTCGCGAGCGACCAGTGTAATTCCTCCCTTTCTGATTGAGCTTGTTTATTTTATAAGATATATTTAGTTAAAAATGGTCTTTCAAAGAAATTAAAAACAACACCAACAACTGTTCTTAAAAAAGATTATTTGTTGAAAAACTTCCAGATTTGGGGTCCTCTACTGTACTATTACTTTTGAAGAAGGGTTAGCTCTAGGAGCATGGGCGCCGGCAGCATAGGGAAAGGGGGGGTATGGCCCCCTCTGGATTTTTTCTTGCTTTTTCGCTCTCTCCAGCATGGTAACCATAAGTTGAAGTAGTCTTTCTCCCCCCCCCCCCCGAGAAATATTCTGCAGGTGCCCATGTGGGAGACAAGTATTTAAACATTTTGCAAAAGCAATCATTTGGCAGTGACCAAGGTTGGTTGGTTGTGTGTGATTGTTGCAACGCTACACTAGGGCGATCTGCCAGGGGGGGTGCCTTGGTAGGAGGACTTTCTAAATGGCAGTGACCAAGAGTTACTGACAATTAGAAGGCTTCAGGACAAAATTTCTGAAGAAAAAGTAAATCTGTTAAACAAATTACAATCACTGCAAAGTTTGAAAAAATGAAAAATAAATAAAAAATGTAGAGAGAATTTATTCTTTTAATTTTGTATTAGTAACTGTATTTAATATTAAAAATAGTGTTTTAGTTCAGCAGCATAAATATTTTCTTTCATCAGTCCTTTAGTAAATTCTCTGTAAATTTAATTGTATTTATATTGACATTTAATTGTGTTTTTATTCAACAGCATATGCATTTTCTTTCATCATTTCCTATTTGTTTACAGTAAATTGACTATAATTTAAAGGGAAATTCTAAATGTAAAAATGTAAACAAAAAAATTATCTATAATCCGCAAAATCCTGTAATCTGCACAACCCTTGGTCCCAGTGAGTGCAGATTAGAGGGAGTTGACTGTATACATATATTTGATTATATATAGATATTTATTTATATACCTAAATTTATGGAAGAAACGGCATTTACAAATATAAAAAATAGTAAGAATAAGATAGATAGAAGCCGCAGCGTTTACAAGTATAAAAGTTTTTAAAAAGTAATTGCGGCTTTTATGATATTGTAAAAAAATTTTTAGCCAATCTTCAACGAAAAATCATAAAAAATTTTTAGTAATAATTGTCTCAAAAGATGGCGCCACCACCGTGCACATACATTTTAGCGGAGCACGGAGCACAGCGTAATGAATCAGAATGCGAGCCTACCCTGTTGAAAAGCAGTTTGATCCAATGCTGTGGGTGGGTACATAAATCCAACCGATGTGTCCTCCTCAATTAAGTAAAAAAAAAGGAAGTTTTTTATGTCTACATTTTAGAACTATAATTAAATTTTGATGAAGGTTTTAATATATATATTTTGATGGGCTAAAATTCCTTAAAATAGTTCCGCAAAAATGCACTACCCTCGATTAACCACACCCCTGTGTTCCAATGAACGTAAATTGTTCTCGAGTCCAGACTGGCCAGGTCAGCAATCGCCAAGTGTCCCCGGCATAAGTGAGGGGTCCCCCAACTCCAGCGAGGCTTCCCCAAAATGGAAAAGTAATTTGATAAACATCAGAGTATTGTACCAAAGTAGGCTGTGGCATTTCTGATAATTTTCTAGTTAATTAAGCTCATTTTCGTGGGTACAGTGTTTCTTTCATAAATTATGGTACTACTTAAATTTTATTTGTACTACTCAAAGAATGTTTTTATAATTGATTATGCTTTAAAAAAAAAAAAAAAAAAAAAAAAAAGAGGTTGCTGTGGCATCACGAACGTGCAATAATTAAAAAAATTCTGTTCTACAATTGTGACAAAAATAAATGTACCTTAAATATATATTGTTTCATGAGGGTTAAAAGTGAATTATTTTGAAGTGCAAAATTCTGATTCCAAAGATTTTACAAGTAGAAATAAAATTCAAATAATAATAAAAAATCAATAAGTAGGAAATTAAAAATGAAAAAATAAATAAATATTTACTTGACTAAAACATGAATTAATTACTAGTATTCCTGTATTTAAAAAAAAAAAAAAAAGAGCAGAAAAATGATAGTGCAGCACAGGGATTAAAACCTTAACGCCAGAATGGCACTTCACTGCATTACCGATTCCGCCAGATGTGCTCTAATTTTGCATGTAACTTACATTTCAAGTTTTAGTGAAGTGGTTCGAAAATATATATTAATTTTCTCAACTGTGTTTGAGTATTGCGTCTTAGTATTTTACACTTACTACATTCACATGGCATACTACCACTATGCCAAGGATCATTGAAATCTGTTTCTCTGAAGCCGTGCCTCCTCCTTGTTAGTTTCAATCATTAAGGAAATGATGCAATAGCTTTGAAATGTAATTACCTCCCAGTTCTTTAATATCCACAATTGTATCCTTTAAAGGAAGTGTTTTAATATTAAAACCTAAAAATACATAAAATAAGTTTTAATACAGGACTTCAAATTGTAAATACAAGACATTTTAAATGTTTTTTTTAGTTAAATATTTTTGCTAAAACACCAAACAAAAATACTGTTTACTTAAAAGAAAAAACTTTATCCTTTTATATTTATGTTGTGTTGAACAATGCCATTGATCATGTAAGCTTTTCACTCCCACTATACTCTCTCATTAAATAAAGCAGTGTGTCTTGTAGAAATAGCTATTAAAAAATAAGTGAGAAATATTTAAATAGCAAAAACTGCAAACTTTAGATTTAAAAAATATCTCTAATTGTAAGAAGATTTTCAAAGGCTTAGCTGATTCTATTGTCCTGAAATGGATTCCCACTCATTATGGTATAGAGTGAAATGAGAAAGCTGATTTCCTGGCAAAGAAAGGGACCTCTGTTTAACAAAAAACTTACTACAAACATCCTTCAATACTGCAGAACTTCTAATTAAATTAAAATTCAAGAAGAGGTTCACCTCCTACCTTTTAAATGAAGCTAAGGGAAAGACCTGGGAGTGTCTCACAAATTGAAGGCCCAATATTCCTGATTGTCCTCATCATGTTGCAGTAGCATTATTCTGTCTTTTAACTAGACACAATTGCTTAAATGCCCATCTCTTCAAAATTGGTCTTAAAAATTCTAATGCTTGTACTCTTTGTGACTGATCAATTTTAAGCATATTTACAAATGCACTGCATTAAATTCTTTTACTTTAACTGTTTTGAAGTACTGGGAAGCAGGGGCGGATCCAGAGAAACAATCTGGGGGGAGCTCCGTTTTTCATTAGGATGATACATTGATTTCCCAATACTTTTTCTCTCAAGGTATAATTAGACATGGTATATCACAACTAAATAAGTATGTTGTCTGCTGCAAGAACCGCCGAAAGAAAGCTCGGAAGGGGGGTGGGCAGAGCTATCCTGCGCCCTATATTTAAGGCCGATGCTCATAAGCCACGTGTTTTATGAGTTTCGATGGACGACGGGACTGATACGGGGGGAAATTTTCCCTTGCTTTCTCCATTGTATGGGGTCAGGATTTTCAGTTTAACACATTAGTATTTTGTTGGTAGATACCGACAGTTCATTAAAAGTCATAAATTTTGCCAGAAAAATGTCGCCTTAACTACTCTAGTGACGACAAGACGTGGCTAACCAGCAACGACCTTTATTCATGCTGTTGTTCGCTGGCCCTACCCATTAACATTTTAGTGTGTACAGAGTATAATTGCTGAATGCATTATTGAAACCATTTCACAGCCACCATGCAATATACAGTGTTCACAGCATGCATTTTCGCATTTTAGAATGGCATTAAGTTTTCCAGATTAAGTAATTCCCATCCTTTTTTGTGAGGACTGTAGTAAACCAACCTCAATTGCTACTTACAACTATTATCATTATTATTACCTGCTATTTACAATGAGCTTTCTTTTTTAAAACCAGACCAGCTATATATTGCCAGGTACTCGCTTTGTCTGATATCTTAGAATATGTTTTACTTTTATAATGAGGATTTGTACCCATACATCTGGGTGGTGTGGACAACTTATGAGAGCAGTTGAAAGAATGGAAGCTGTACAAATTGCGGAGGGTTGGATTGTTCGTCTATGCTTCAGCATCACTTAAGGGCAATGCTGATTGCCGCTGCGTCTAACGTGACTGCAGTGGGTAAGAGGACATTCTCGCAACTAATTTTACGACTTTTTAATGGCAATTCGGGGTTTACCAATAAAAGATTTCTGCACTAAACTGCAAACTATGTCCCATATAAAACGAGAGAGCAATGGAAGATTTTGTCCCCGTATCAGTGTGCCGTTGTCCATTCAAGTATGGTGGAGCCTGCTAAAGTGATCACCTTGGAAAAGAGAACGTCTGTCTATAGTGACAACTTTAATGCAATTTCGCTTTACAACCATCACACTGTACCACCTTTGTAAGGTGACCAATTTTGTTCTTCCCAAGGGTAGACCCATTAGGCAGGTTCTACTGTACAAATAAAACTCTGAACTGTGCTTCAGCCACTGTGACGATAGCGAGTCAATAAAATTTGCCCCTCCTTCTGTATTGGGTTGGAGGGAAAGTTCTGTCGTATTTTAAAGAAAATATTTGAATTCATTTATAAAAATATGTGTTTAATATTAATCAATTATATATGCTCCGTTATTTCTTACAACCTGTTGCCATCTTTCAGGTAACCTGTGAATTCCTGTTTTGTAGAAGTTCTCGTCCTTGGAGTTAAAATAGTCAGCAACTGCCTTAGAAACACTTTCAAAAGACTTGAATTTTTCCCCCGTTAGATAATTTTGCAGAGATCTGAACAGGTAGTAATCAGATGGTGCAATGTCAGGTGAATGACTAAGGACTTCCCATCCTAACGCAGCAACCATTGCAGTATGCGGGGGAGCATTATCGTGGTGGAACACTATTCCTTTTCTGGACGCTAATGCTGGCCTTTTTTTTTTTTTTTTTTTTTGATAGCTGCATTCAATTTATCCAGCTGATTGCAGTACAGATTCGCGTTGATGGTTTTTCCCTGTTTCAGCAACTCGTAGTACACTGGATTTTTCCTGTCCCACCACAAACAAAGCAGTACATTTCGTTGATGGATACTTTTTTAACTGTTGCTGATGATGTTTCTCATTGGCAGTAAGATTTTTTTCTCTTAATATTCTTGTAAAGAATCCACTTTTCATCTCCAGTAACCAGCCTGTCCAAAAACGGCTCCAGATCTGTCTAATCAGATGTGATGAACACATTCTTACAAGATCAGACATTGCATTTTATCTACCGACATGTTTTTCACTTTAAATATCACAAGTAAATGATGAATGGTAAAAAAGGGCACCTTTTATATTATAAAGCAGCTAAAAAAACAAAACAAAAAATCCGATCAACTCACCAACCAGATGTTTGTTTGGTTTTTTTTTACAAGAAAAATCACCTGCCTTAAAATATGACAGAACTTTCCCTCCAACCCAATATAAAAATAAAAGCTCTATCATTTTTGTAAATAGAAAAATTATGTTTAGTCCACAAGGATTCAATAAGTATTGGTGTAAATATTCTTGGCATATGTGTGTGTGTATATATATATATATATAGTTGGCTCTCTGTTTAACGACTTTCAAGGAACCGTGAAAATGTGAAAAATCATCTTTAAATAGAGATCTTCCATAAACAGAATTTGTAAAAGAATAACATTTCCCTTTACACTTTGGAAGGTGCCTGGTTCAAAATCAGTTCGTGACCACCGACCTAACTGTTCGGAGTTTTCCGTGCTTTCCTCCGAAACTTTGCGTAAATAAGGGTTAGGACCCCTTAGAAAGACCCCCCACAGAGTGCACCCCACCCATCCACTTAGATTCCATGTGCAGATAATTGGCCGTAATCATACAGCACCAACATCAAACCTTTACACTTTACATTCTTAGGACTGTGAATATTTTTCTTGATATATTAGCGTATTTAAAGATGTTACTTTTATTATCATTACATTATTTTATTATCCACAAAAAATTATTTTAAGTTACCTTAAAAAAAAGGTAATAAAAGCAAGCAGTACAATAAAATTAGGTTTCAAGAAAATCAAAATGAGTCAGTTGTTTCATTTTTCGCCTTCCTGTTATTCTTTCTTCCAGATTTCCTCAAATGTGAAGTGTGTCAGCTTCCATTTTATGAATTTTTCTAGCTAACCAGCCGAAGCCTGAAAATTTTGCATTCCAATTTTTTCTGCCAGAATAACAGAACTGCAGTAATTGCTTGATTTTATTTTATTTTGGTAATATGAACAATTATCTACATGAGGGATCTAGGCCAAGTATGGGGTGCCCTACGTGCAGAACCTTATTATCGCATGGGCAAATCAGGACTTTGTCCAGGGCCCCCGGCTCAAAAGGTCCACACTTTAAAATGTTGTTCTGAAATATTCTTTTTTATATCAAAATTTTATGAAAAATAAGACAAAAATCATTGATTGGGGGGGGGGGGGGGTGTCTTAATCCGTATTTATGAGAAGTTTCGGAGAAAACTACGCAAGACTCCGAATGGCTAGATTGACGGACGCGACCTGAGTTTGAACCAGGCACTTTTCTTCTCCCAGTTGCGAGCGCTATGCACTCAGCCACTCGCTGGGCCTCCAGAAATTGGAGTTATGTGTTATAGTTATGTGATGTTATGTGGCAAGCCTATACTAGAGGCATCTGCATTCTGGGGGGCTCGCTTTGGTCGGATGATTTTTTCAGAGGTTCTAATGTGTATTCACTTTAAATCCAGAGAAAACCATCTGGAAAAACTCCAGATAGTTAGATCGACAGCTGCGCGGTAGGCCAAAACGCAGGACCTTCATACTTCAGCCGTCTATCATGCCGAGTGTCTTATCCACTCGGCCATGGTGAGGCCCAGAAATTAGAATGTTGGATGCTCTTACTTCATGCAACCCTTTGCATGCAGAAGTGCCTTGGCAAACTCTTCCAATCGGCCACATTGACTTTTCGGCCGTTTGGATTTGGATACCGAACTAAATTTTTGTGCTGCTTCAAGTATTTTCTCTTTGCTTCTAAAATATCTTTCAGAATACACTCAGGTAGTTGAGATTGTCTTGCGAATTGCACTTTTGACATTCCCCGACACTTTTTTCCCACTCTTAAAAAAAAAATTCCCTTGTTCCTGTAGCGTAAGATGAAAAAAGAAATCGCTGTTAAACAGAATCGACGTCGTCTTTGAATAGAAATTTTTTATGCTGGAGTTGCTCGTATTTTGAAATATCATCTTTGGAAAGAGATTGTCGCTAAACAGAGAGTCAACTGTATAATACAGTGCTACTTTTTTAAATTTCAGTTCATGTGAAAATTTACAATTTTTTTTTTAAACTTCCCTAATCCATAGTGTGTTTCTAGCTCTGTGGAGGGGGGGGGGGCAGCAAAATAGGGATTATATACAAAATGAATTTGAGAAAAATTAATGTACATGTTTTTAAGTCTTGTAATATTTATTAGCAATGTCATCAACTATTTTACGATTGTAGATTGCAATAAAGGAGATTTAAGTTATATTACATGTATTAAATAAATTAGCATAAAAATACAGCTTATAGTGAAAATAGAATTTTTTAAATAAACTGGTGTTAAATAACTTCAAATGCAAAAACAAGAGAATAAAACACTTCATTAATCATTAAATTAGAAAATGAAACATTTCAAAGTACAAATACATGCATTTTAGAAATTTAAAATAATATTGCAAATTCTCTTAGCATAACATTTCCTCAAAGTATAGCTTTCTTCGGCTGCAATGTAAATATGCTCCAGTGCAGAAAACTCTTCCTGTACTTTGCATAGCATACTCGGTGTTACACATCTGCATGCTACACATATATAAGATTTATTAAGTCTGATCCTGGATAGATTTTTATAGAGCATGACTATAACCCTTTGCTTAAAGATTAGTATAAGTTTTGCTTCTTTCTCTGCATTATGCCAGAAAATGAAATTATAACCTATATCTTAAAATTTCAATATTTTTTTTAAAACGTGGAAAAGTCAAACTGTTTGTTGCTTCATAACTTGAACAATTGAATTTGGTGTCATAACTTGAACAATTGAACAGGTGAATTTTGGTCGTTGAAGGAGAATTTTTTTAAATTGTGCATAAAATTGTATAAAGTAAATTTTCCTAAATATAACTGATAGAACTGGGGGACTGCATAAAAATGATTAAGTTTTGTGATTTTTACAGGAGTTGATTTATTTACTTCAATTGTTTCTGATATAATAGATAATGCAATTTAGAGCATTTTTGCAATTGGAACTATGTGTCTATGACTAACAGTTTAGGAAATAGCCATTGGGCACATTAGCACTGGACACCCTGTAAATATATATATATATATATATGCGCATATATTTATATGAAATTGACACATGCACACACACAAAAGTGTAACAAATATAAACACACACAAATCTAACGGCAATAAATCAGCCAAAAAACTAATGTGGCCAATAAAAATAAAAATATACAAAGTAAAGTTGTAGGACTCTACTGGAATTTAAATTTAAAAAAAAAATTAGCTTTTAATGAATTGAATTGAATTTTTTAGTAAGTGTTACATTTTTTTCCAAAATACCAAAAAATAAGGCATGAAAAACTATTAGAGCAGCTTCCAAACCTGCAATCCATTGGTAATTTTTTATATATTGACAACTTATCATGGACACACACAAATTTTGCTTAGGAGGGATCCAGCCCATATAAACTCTGACCACGAACACCAAGAAAAATAGCCGTTTTTTTCATTAGGCAACTTGAAGTTCAAGCTGATTAATTTAGCTACGATGTGAAAAATTCCAGAGCTGGGAATCAAACCCAGGCCTACTGCTTAATGTGCAGGTGTTCTACCACTGAGCTACTCTGAGATGATTCCCAGATGAAATTTCGTACTATATTCCGTATACGGTGCTGTTTACATATCAATGTTTGTGTTTACATTTCATATGGTGGTCGTTCTGGCACCATCATGGGCGATGCACGGCGGTAGTGAAGTAACCTGCCGGTAGTATTTTTGACTGGCAACCATAAAAAAACATGTATCATCAGTTTGGGAATTTGAAATTTTTTCATGTTATGGATGGAAGGGAATGAAATATGTTATTGTATGAAAATAAAGCATGTGTGTGTTTGTTAGAAATATGGTGTGAATATGAATCTAAATAAAAGAAAGCATGTTAGTTTTACGTTATCAGCCTGTGTGTGTGTTTGTTAGAAATGTAGAGTCAATATAAAACTAAATAAAAGAAAGCAAGCTGGTTTTACGTTATAAGCTGCTGGGTGTTAGGGACATTTCTGAGTGGTTAATTAAAAAAAATAAAGATAAGTGCTTTTTTTTAAACGTATCTTTGTAATGTTTAAGGTTTTTAATGGAATTTAAAATTAATATTTGATTATTTTATGTGTTCTTAAGTACCGTATTTTCCGGTAATAACGCCGCAGCATTAAATAATATTTTTCTTTTCTGGAAACAAAAATGCGGCCAATAACTGGGTGCGGCTTGTAAGTAGTTCCAAAGTTACAGCTGATCATTTAATACCCCCCCCCCTCTTAAAAAAAAAACAACCTTAAATCTGGATAAGGAATAAAGTAATCCATGATCTTTTTCCGTTCCTATAAAAGTCTCGCATGGCGAAAACCCATCACGGTGTTTACGTATAGTAACATTTTTCAGGAACAAAAAACAGTACTTTGATCGGGCATCGCATCCAATTGCATCAAGTAAGTCGGTATGCCATATCAGGAATAACTCCTCCCATTTTCCCCCTCCAATATTCGCCAGCGCTAAACCTTACCTATAGGCGTCTAATTATACTCTATGTTCCAAATCTTTTTCAGCATTACAAAATATGCATATTCGCGTTTGGCAATAACTCAGCTTAATTTTACTTCACGTTCTTCGTTCGATTTTATTCATTTTATTAGTGATCTTGCTCCGATACTGATTATTTTCCGTTATGTTTTCGAACAATTCTAAGCGGCGAAGTTATACAGCAAAGTTTAAATTAAACGCTATCTCATTAGCAAAAGTGAACGGCAATGGACAAGTAGCACGAGAGCTGAATGTGGATGAGAAACGTGTAAGAGAGTGGCGAAAGCAGGAAGAAATAGTGTTGAAAATGCCGAGAGAGAAATGAGCTCAACGTCGCGGACCGAAAGCACAGTGCCCAGATTTGGAAAAAGAGCTGTGTGACTGGATTGAGAATCAAAGGGAAAATGGTCAATCTTTATCAACTGTTTTAAAAGGAATAAAAGCGAAGCAGATGGTGGCAGAGAATGGTGTGGCCGATTTTAGAGGTGGACCATCATGGTGCAACTGATTTTTTAAAAGAAATAATCTGACCATGAGAGCCCAGACAAGTGTTGGCCAGAAATTGCCTGAAGACTGGGAAGAGAAGAAAACTTCGTTTTTAAAGTTTGTGAAAGAAGAGATTAAGAACTATGCATTGAAGCCATCGGAGATTGGGAATATGGATGAGGTCCCCATATTGTTCGACATGCCTACATCTCGCTCAGCAGATTTTGTTGGTGTGAAGTCTGTCCCTATCGTTACAACAGGGAATGAGAAAAATAGTTTTACTGTGGTGCTTTCATGTTTATCCTCAGTTCATAAATTGCCTTCGATTGTTATTTTTAAGAGGAAAACAATTCCTAAAGGAAATTTCCCTAAGGGAATAGTAGTGCTCGCTAATCAAAAAGGCTGGATGAACCAGGACGCTATGCAGGAATGGGCAGAAAAATATTGGAGAAAAAGACCGAATTTCATTTTTCAAAAAAAATGTCTACTGATCATGGACTCGATGAAAATGCACCTTTCAAACGAGACGAAAAAATTTCTAGGATCAGAGAAAACAAGACTGGCAATAGTACCTGGAGGGTTGACTAAAATATTGCAACCTCTGGATTTGTGTATAAATTGGGCATTTAAAGTTCGCATGCGTCATCACTGGGAATCATGGATGTCGTCAGAAAATCATACGTTTACGAAAGGAGGCCGTATCCGTAAAGCAACTTATACCGAAGTTTGCGAGTAGATTTTGGACTCCTGGAATAAAATTCCGAATGGTATGGTAGAGAGAGCCTTTCAAAAAGCCGAAATTATCGATTTTTCACAAAATAGCACGAATGGGATTCCTGCAATTTCTAGTGTGTCTTCCGGTGATGAAAACGGTTCAGATGTTGATGAACTTTTGCCATCTGAACACTTAAAAATGTTCCAGAGTGACACTGAGGACGAAGATTTTGATGGATTTTCTGTAGAAAATAGTCTGTAGTATATATACCCCATGCAAAAACCCTCAACTGGTTAAAAATTTGTGACGCAGCATTTTACTTTATAGATCTATGAATTTTAAATATGGGTCTTAAAAGTAATGATATCAAATTTTGAGTGACGCCCTGCTGAGAATTTTAAAGATTTGTTTTTAAATTCCATTACAGTTACTTTCGTTTTATTTTCCAAAGAAGATGTACGCATTTAAGCAATGCTTTTAATTATGAAATACACTGTCAAATATATCACACTTTCACTGAGTCTGTATAATGTATTCAAATGAATTTATTTCAATAATTTAATTATCTTTTGCGTCACGCTATCCAAAAGGGCAAGCAAAATTTTCATATACATTGCACTTAGTTTGGTTACTATGACACTAACTAAATATTTACGTAAATTTTACTTGCCCTTTTGGATAGCGTGACACAAAAGATAAATTAAATTATTGAAATAAATTCATTTGAATACATTATATAGACTCAGTGAAAGTGTGATGTATTTGACAGTGTATTTCATAATTAAAAGCATTGCTTAAATGCGTACATCTTCTTTAGAAAATAAAACGAAAGTAACTGTAATGGAATTTAAAAACAAATCTTTAAAATTCTCAGCAGGGCGTCACTCAAAATTTGATATCATTACTTTTAAGACCCGTATTTAAAATTCATAGATCTATAAAGTAAAATGCTGCGTCACAAATTTTTTACCAGTTGAGTGTTTTTGCATGGGGATATAATTACTTTTTAAGGGTATGGTCAGAAGATAATAAATTAGTTTCAAGGGCGAATTTCGGAAGTTTGCTTGACACTAAGTTATGTAAATAAATATACAAACCTGTTTTCATGCAGTATCAGAGTATTTGATTAAAAAAGTCACAGCAAGTTCTTTTGTAACATGTAACAGAAAATTGACATATTTTTGTTAGAATTTTATAATAAGATTATACTGATTATAATCAATAATTTTTTGAGTAATTTTCTATCTATAATTTGGGTCGAGTACAGATTAGTATCCCTGCCACCACCTTTGATTTTATTTCATAAATTTACATTCAGTTTAATGCTAAATGTAAGTTAACTTTTTTACTATAATTATATAACTATTGGGCCCCATCAGTGGCCGAGCGCATAGCGCTCTGAACTGGGAGACGGAAGGTGCCTGGTTCGAAACCAGGTTGCGTCCGCTGACCTAATCGTTCGGAGTTTCCGTGGTTTCCTCCATAACAGCGTAAATACGGGTTAGGACCCCTTAGAAAGACCCCCACGGAGGGTACCCCACGTCTCGGCTTAGAGCCTACGTGTAGCTATAATCGGCCGTAGTTCTAGAATAACAACAACAATATATAACTATTCGTTCTATTGTTTTAATGCATTGTGATTCATTAATTTGCATTCAGTTTAACGATCACCGTAAGTTAAGTTTTGTTAAAATTATTAATTTAATAATCTCGTTCTTAATTAATGATAATCTAGTTACTCGTTCTATTATTTTAATGCAATGTAATCTATTAATGCAATGTTTGCTTTCAGTTTAAAGCTATCTCTAAGTTAAATTTTTAACTATATTATGATATACTAAGTTTTTATTAATGACTATAATCATTAATAAAATAGAAAATTACTCAAAAAGTTATTGTTTATAATTGGTTTTATGTCGCTTTTTAGAAAACTACATACTATGTTTGTTTGTTTTTTTATCAGTTGATAATTTCATTTTTTTAGAGAACGTTTAGATGAACTACCAGTTTAAGAATAAGGGTCTTGCACGGTTGACTTTCTCAGTGCTCCTGAAGCGTATTTACGTTACATGGTGAGAAAAAACGTCCAAAACTCCGAATTTTTAGATTATCAACCATCCAGTAAACCAGAACCCTGGCCATTTATACTTCAGTTATCTACCATCTTCGGTATCTTATCAACTCGGCTCGGGTGTGCACAACATCTTGTTTTAGATGCCATCTCCGGCCTTCAAATGTCTAATACAAAATATAGTGCATGTATAAATTTAGATTAATTAATCAAATTTCTATCTGAAAAGTACTGAACAAAATTTTAAAGGAATACAAAATAAAAGTGAGAAAAACCTAAGATTTGGAAAAAATATTGGTTTTAAAATTATAATTCAATAATTTCAATAAATTTTATATATACATGAAGAGTAAAAGAATTATTATTAAAACTAGTTAGTATGTAAAACTACTATTTATTTTCCTTTGAATACTAAATAATTATTATTAATTAATTATGTGAGCTTTCTGAAGAGAAAAAAAATTCATTGAAATATTAATTACATATTGAATTTTCCAAATAGAATTAATAATATTAGAAAAATAAAGACTTAATTTAATTAGAAATAGCTATCAAAATACTAGGGAAACGAAATACTTAAAGAAAAAGTTAGGAAGGAGTTTTACCAAAAAATACTTAAATTAATTATTTTTTTAATTCAAAGTCTTAACTACTTTTAATTATTAATTATAGCAAAATAATTTACAGAAAAAATAAGTAAAGTATATAATAATCTGTTATTTTTTAAAATGAAGTAAAAGAAAAACGACAATAACACAAAGCTCATCTCGCAAAAGTGCGACGTCGAGGACAGAACTTAAGTCATTTGCTCAGGAAGAGGGAGCGAAAGGTACCAGCTGTCTAGGACCAAACTGGTTTACGATATAAGGTAACTTGTAGAAATCTTGTCACGGATCTACAGCACTGTGTTCCGCTGCTCCATTCTGCACGCCTGAGCAGAATGGAGCAGCGGAACGTTATAATCGCACCGTGATGGACGCAGTACGCACCATCTTATCCAAAAGTGGTTTACCCTACAGCTTTTGGCCAGAAGCTATGCTATATTTCACATATACGCAAAATCGTACTTGCCATAGTAAGCAGTCAAAAACTCCTTTCGAGTTATACGGGGGTACCGTACCATCCGTGCGTCATTTGAAACCCTTCGGCTGCATCGCCTACATAGGTGTGCCTAAACAATTAACCCTTAGAGACCGGCGGGACACCTGCTGGACCAGAGAAATTTATCGACCAAAAGCCGGCTCTCGGGTCAGCTACTGTCCCGACAGTTCATTTCCCCCCTTTACTGTACCTGCAAAACAGGTGTTCTGCTCTGCATGTTTATCTTCCTAAGTCACCTATTGTTCAAAAAGAGGGGGAACTCTGTAAAGAAGTATTGGCTATAAATAAAGGAATAACAGGTTTTTCTGTTGGCGCAAGTTTGGTTTGCAAGTGGGCGTAGCTTTATTATTCATTCTTCGACATACGTTGAGAGTGCTCTTGCTTCTTTATTTGCTATTTACGGCTTCATAAATTTGCAGTGCTGAAAAATGGCTCCCAGATTCAAAGGTCTTACGCAAAGCGAGATTGAAAAACTTATGAATGATTTTGACGAAAATTACGCTGATAGTGATTCAGACTGTGAAAATGATGAACTTGAGATAGAGGAAAATGATTCTTTTCACGATGCAAAAGATGAAGAAAAAAATAGTAAGGATACGGAAAATGAAGATAAAAATGATGCTGATATGAAAGCAGAAGATAAAAATTATAATGATGGTAAGGCAACTAATATGAGACTAATATGAGATTTTTTATTTTGTACATTTAATGATTCAATGCTTTTTTAGTAATAATGCATGGCATGTTCCATATATTACATTCAGAAATAACTAGCTATATTTAAAGCAATCTAAGTACTATGAATTTAAAATTTATTAATTCCTTCTGATTGGCTGCAGCTCCTTGTTAGAATCATCACATCACTGTCTGTGTCTATACAATATATAGGTACCCACATGGAGGAGGCTAAAGGAGCTTAAACACCCCCCCCCCTCGCCCCAACCCAAATTAAAAGTGAAAATCTCTTAAAAATAGAGAATTGTAATGAAATAAATGATTTAAAGTATTTTACTTTGAAATTTCTCTTCAGATTAATTCAAACGTATCTTTTACGAAAAATAGTTGGTTATTAAATAAATACAGTGGACTCCCAAAAATCCACCAACCTGAAATCTGTATGCCTAAGTGATATAGAATATTTTGACATTATTAGAAAGTTGTCACTATTACCAAGTACTTATGAAACATGAAGCCTAAGTCAAAAAAAAAAAAAAGTTTTTTTTTCTGTTTTACAGAATAAAAATAATTACCATAAAATTTTGAAAGCATTTTTCTTTCTTAAAAAAACTAAAAAACTGGAGGTAAGATAATATATATAGTATTGCAGACCATTTTCTGAACTTATGGTGTACACATAATAAAGTACTATTTATTTATCTCTCCTTTCATTCATGGAATTTATGGGGGAAAAAGGAATTGGGACTTAATAAAAGAGGGCCCCAATTTTCTATTAATTTCGATAGTATGCTTCCTCCTAATTTACTAATTTTGAACTTGCAAGAAGCTAACAAACGGTTATTTTACTTAAGGTAGTAGCTCCCCAACCTCCTATTAAAAAAAAAAAAAAAAAACACTAAGCATCTTACCAAATTTTAAGGAAAATCAGTGGCATTTTAAGATGGGGAGAATCGTAAGCATGTGCTAACACTCAAGCAGCCCATTTTCAAGGTTTCCACTTTCAAATAATCAAGTGTCAGATTATGTAAAACATTTTTTAACGAATGTTACACATACGAGGGGTTCAATTTACAAAGGTGAATCATATAAAAGAAATAACTTAGGGAGAAATTTTTGCGGAAAAGGGGGGGGCATGGGCGCCGGCAGAATATTTCCCAGGGGGGGGGAAGACTACTTCAACATATGGTTACCATGTTGGAAAGAGCAAAAAAGCAACTAAAAACACTGCATACAAAAATCCAGGGGGGGGGGGGGGGAATACGTTTTCACTTCGGCCGACCAAAAATGCCTTCTATTCGTATAATCTACAGAGAAACTTCCTGTCATTAAAACGGAACTTGGGAAAAAAAAAAAAAATCTTGAAGTGTGAACAGGAGGGTGGGGGAGAGAGAGAAACACTTCTCTCTTCTCGGACAGCTGTAACGCTGATTAATGGAATTCTAAAGGCATGGAGATCTGTTTATTTAAGCTTTGAAGAGCGAGCGCTTTTACTGGCGATTACAAAATAAAACAAAATCAAAAGTGTTTTGTCTGTTTCTCTTTCCTCCCTCTTGCGCTATTGTAGAGATACCAAAACTCTTGCAAAAGGAAAAACGTAACAATATGAAAGCAGCTGAAATTAGATTTATTTAAAACTGAAAACGGTATGTTTATGACATTAGTTTTTATTTGCGTATTCCAATGTACAAAATAACGTTTTTGTTCGTTTTAAATAAAGCATTTTGCGTGGTAGTTTTCAATCTCCTGTAGCGTAAATCAGGATGCAAAGAATGCCAACCTCTTCATCGACCTTTCAAAAGCAGAGGGTTTATTTATTGTTTTCAAGTTAATAATAATAATTTAAAAAAAAAAAAAAAAAAAAAAAACACGTGCTTCCAGTCTAAAATTTTAGAAGGGTCAAAGTAAAGATCACATGAAATTTTTTTTAAATATAATCGATTACTCTTAAGTTGGCTGGACCCTGACTGAGTCGAACGACGGAAAATATACAAAGGGGAGTACTATAATTTAGAAAAACATTAGCTTCGTTCCTTCAGTACAATGTCTTATTAATGAGATACTTAATGCATCTTTCACATACAGTCATATATTGTATCAGTAGGCAAATATCAAATTTAGTTTTAAATAAAACTCCTTTTCACTCTTCTCTTTTTATTACGGCCATCTATTGTAGAAATTGTAACAAATTATAATTAGAATAATACTTTTGTTCAGATTTTTGCAACCACGTGTAGTATCCCACGGATATGCCTCTCTACGTACTGGAATGTCGATGTGGAAATGTAATAAAATAATGAGATGGCGCGAAGGGTCAAGGTCAACCAACGGGTCAGGTCACTGAGAGAGGGACCCTGAGTATTCTGTTCCGGTGCGTTCCTACCCACCCCCAATGTTACATGTTATCAGTTTTGATGAGCTCCTCCCCTTTCTTCCCCTCCCATAGATGTCTGCAACCCTTTCTCCCCTGCTTGTCCATATAGCGCTGACATTCAGCTTTTGCTCCGACGGCGGGAGGGGCTGTTTATCTGCGCATCATCAATTTTAGAGTTTTTTCAACTGCTTTGCTGCCGACTTTTGTTACGGGGACGGAAACGAGGGGGGGGGGGTTGCTTGCTGAGTAAATTTTGCAGGTCGCCAATTTTGGCGACTGACAGACTGTTTTGCAGTCGCCAGGAATAATTCCACAGTCGCCACTGACGATCTGGCGACCGCTAATCTCAAGCTTTACCCTGCGCTTTCCACGTTACTCCTGAAAATCCACACAGCCAACAAAAGGACCTTTCACAATGGCACATTCCAAAGAGTGGGGGAGAAAATTCTTGTTGCTGCTCATTTCCTTGCCGGATGGAGAGTATATTTTAATTTACAGCTAGCCGGTCTCAGAAGGTTAAGAAAAAATAAATTTCAGCCTAAGGCTAAAAGAGGTGTAATGGTAGGATACGCATTCCGAACAAAAGGTTACTGTATCTGGTTACCAGAGGAAAATAAAATTATCGAAACCATTAACGTCAACTTTGACGAGCAAACCTTTTATAGTAAAGATAAAAATAAAACGTGCTCACAAATTTTTGGGTTAGACAATAGCCTCAGTGGAGCAGTGATGGGCGACATACCTAATAGTTCAGAAAGTGATATAGGAAATGTCAGCGGTAGTGAGTCCGAGCCTGAGAGTTCCATATCAGACGATGCTCCCTCCTCCCACGAATCTGACGGTGAGAACGATCAGCCACAATTACGTGAAGTTAGGTGGTTAAGAAAACCAGTAACAAGGGCTGATGACAGCCGCACAGACATTTATTACTACGAGACAGGGGTGACTAAACCCGAAAAAACACAAAGAATTAGGTCTTTAAATGAAGCTAAAAATTACTGTTCAAAACACAATATAAAATTTGAACCATATGTTTTTGATTTTTCCTCAAAAAATCTGTAGAGAGGTATAGTACAAGGTCAGAGTGGAAGTTCAACAGCTAGTGCAAACACTTCAGTATGACTAGAAAAGATAAAAGTCCCAAACACGTATAAGCAGGCGATAAAATCCCCTGGACATGAACTTTGGCAAAATGCCATGAATGAAGAAATTAAAATTTTGAAAGAAAGAAAAGTTTGGGACTTGGTCAAACTTCCGAAAAACATTGAACCAATTGGTTGTAGGTGGGTATACACTACTAAACAAAATGAGAAAGGTGAAATCGTAAGATATAAAGCTAGACTAGTAGCCCAAGGCTATAACAAATAAAAGGCAACACATACGATGAGACTTTCAGTCCCGTAGTGAATTTCAGTCTAGTTAGATTCTTCTTTTCCCTTTTAGTTTCGTTTAAAAAATGGACTCACTTACAATATGATATAAAATGTGCATATCTATATGCAAAATTACCTGAAAACGTATACATGCATCAACCCCCCAGTTTTGTAGAAAACAACAAGGAACAGTATGTTTGCAAATTAAATAAAGCACTATACGGCCTACATCAAAGTGGCCGGGTTTGGTACATGGAATTAAACGAAGTCCTAACAAACATAGGCTTTAAGAAGCTTGAATGGTGCAACTGCGTATACACACTAAAATCCAAAATAGTTCTTTAGTTGTATGTTGATGACATAGTAGTTTTCGGTAAAAATAGCAAATTAATTGAGGACAGTATTAAATCCATAGGTAAATTTTTTGAATTAAAACCTTAGGGTAAAACACGCAAACTCTTAGGAGTGGAGTTCGAGGAAAAAGATGGAGTTCTAATCCATCAGAAAAGTTACATAGAGGAAGTGTATGAAAGATTTAAAGAATACCACATCCCTATTACCTCACTCCCCATAGCCAAAGGCACAGTGTTTTCTAAAACCCAATGTCCTCAAACTGAAACAGAAGTAAAAGAAATGCTACAATATCCATATAGAAATTTATTAGGCTGCCTTTCTTTTATCACAAGTCGTACCAGACCAGACATAAATTATGCAGGAAATATTTTTAGCCAGTTCCAAAGCAACCCAGGGATAATTCAGTGGAATGGTTTATTAAAACTGCTAGGATACACGTATAAAACACGAGATCTTAAACTACGACTTTCATGCAGTAATTTAAAAATAACAACTTATTCCGACGCAGACTATGCTGCGAATCGGGACAATCGAACTTCAATCGGCGGTCAAATAGTCTTATTAGGCGACTCCCCAATAGCGTGGAGAACCTTTAAACAAAAGTGCATCAGCCTCAGTACGATGGAGGCCGAATTTGTTTCCTTGACTGAAGCCGCAAAAGAATTGCTATGGTTCGATCGTGTAGTTAATGAATGCATAAGTCTAAAAATTATATTAGATTCAAAAGATAGATCTCTGTTATATGTAGACAACATGGCAGCAATAGATTTTGTTAAATCCCCTATCGAGAACTATCGGACTAAGCATATAGATGTTAAGTTATTTTTTATACGTGAACTTATTTATAAGGACATTTTTGATATTAAACATATAAGAAGTAAAGAAAATCTTGCAGACATATTCACTAAACCTCTTACCAAAAATGAACTTGCAAGTTTCATAATGAAAGTGATGCAAATGTGAATTTTTTCTCCCTCTATTGTATAAAAAATCAAACAAGAAAAATAAAAATTTTGTATAGAGGAGAGGGTATTTTTTCACATTGACATATATCTAGTCTTTTTCCACCCAATAAGAATTTAAGAATTGGGATGAGTTACAATTTTTTTCTGTCGAGTAAGCAATTTAATAGTCCCGTCTGAATGTTCTTACTGCCCTACGTTAGATTCATTCCCCGGGATTCGAGCGGCCGGAAAAGCGTCTTGCCCGGTGAAAATGTAATGAGCCAGAGAATCTGCAGGAGATAGTGGTCTTCGTAGTGTGATAGTTCAGGAAGGCCTTGTCGCGGGCATGTTATTTTTAATTTAGTAAGTCCCTCGTTTTGATAAATGGAAATGCCACTAGGTCCCGCTTACCCTTCAAAATTTAAAATATTCAGTGCTTTTTTGAAATGTTCATTCATTAAATGTTATACTAAGTGTATATTTACAAGTGTTTCTATGTATTTTTGAAGTGTTTCATGATAGTGTTATGTATTAAAAATGTTCCTCTTTTTTGCATGCATTTAAAAATTTGAGCTCATATCTAGAATTAAGTACCATGGTTATACAAATTTCTGTTTGCACATTGTTTTAAAACAGTTTCAATCTTTTTCACTGTTTGCAAATGTGTTTATACATACACTTAATTTGATATTGCACTGTGTTAATAAATATTGTGTGAATGTGTGTAGTCAGGGGCCCCTGCATGGTGATGGATGTTTGTATTGTGTATTTGTATATTTATTGATATAGTATCTGTATTGAACTGGTGTTAAAAGTTTAAAGGTATTTAATGTAATATATTAATTTTTCATGTGAATCATGAACTGAAATTGAAAAATGGAAATTTTTTTTAACGATCGAGTACATCGTATTTTTCTAATGAAGATATTATATAAGTATTCTATTATGAAATGTGCTTTAATATGTGTATTTAAAAATGTGTATTGAACTATGTGTTTTATTAATATTCAAATAGAAACCTTCTATGTTTGTTATAGCACAGTAACAAGAGGGGGTGCTTTGTTAGCCCTATCAGACATTAAAGCGTTATTTTCGGTCTTGTTACCGTACTTTACTCGTAAATACTGCTTTTAAGCTTAAATACAAACAGTCAACAAGTTTCAGTTCACATTTATTTGATTCTAAAAGTTAACCTCTAAAATTCTCTTATTTGCCGTAATTCAATATCGGCCAATCAATTCATAGCATTAATTTAACCTGTAATGCTTTAAAACATCACTTAAAAGTTTCTTACCTCATAGGTTTCTCAAATGTGAACAACTGCTAACGCACTTTCCTTTTGCGTTATGCAAATTAACTTTGACTTTCGGTTTATGCAGAATAACGCCAATCGTCCAATGATGCCGTGCGCCTCGCACGTGCCGTTTTCCCCGGTACGCATGTCCTTGGAATAGCATACTTTGCCGATCGCAGCTAAGATTTAAATACTCTTAGCTTTGATGCCTGGCTGGCGCTGCTCAGTTTTTTGCTTGCTTAGTTCTTTTTCTTTTAGCATTTTTAATTTGACAATGTTAAGATAATAAGAGTACTATAGTCGTCGGCTCAAGTGAGCTCTTACCTTTTTAAAAGGAATACTTAAACTATTAATTTGTAATAGAGAATGATAATGTAAGCTCTGTTTTACTTACTATGTTGCTTTTCTCAGATTGTAACCGGATGAATGATCTCAAGTATCAAGATTGAAATAAAAACTGTTTTTATCTTATTGAATATACTTTTGATCACTTTACAACTTTTTACACTGTCTTTTACATTGAGCAAGTCTTTTAAAAACTGCTTCCATTGTGCGTGAAGTCTGCCAAAGTTTTAGTTAGTACTGACGGACTTAGTGGAATTATTTGAGACTTTATAATTTTTATTCAGCCTTTCCTCACTTGCCCGTTCAGTACTGACTTACATTAATTATACTAGATAAAATATTATAGTTAATAATTCTGTTGCTTATTTAAACTGGATGTGATTCTTTGAATATTCATTAACAATTCAAGTGCAAATTTCAGTAAACTTTCAAGTGCCAATTTAAGCAATCTTATTAGAATAGCTGATGGAAATATCAATTTAGAAAGTTTTCCGCATGATCAAGCTGCTAAAATTTTTAATGATGCCCGGTGACGAATGGAACAGTTGTAGCCCTGTGGTACAACTTTTGGCCAATAAAAAGCTAGATTGAGATATCACAAGTTGAGAACCATGTGTAGGAAAAAAGAATCTAGTCTTTAGCCATGCTTAAGTGTATGTGCGTACTCGTGTTGCAGTTGGTTACCAGTGCCATCTAGTAGCAAAAAGAGTCCCAATTTTTATTTTCTGATAGAAAAACTAAAGTTACAAGGGCCAAAATTTTCCTCAAGGGGAACAAAAAAATGTCACAGATAATACGCGGCGGCGGATAATCCGCATCGTAATTTTTTAAAGTTTTTTAACAGATAATCCGCGGATTATCGACAGGAAATTACGGTAATATATTTTTAATTATTATCTTGTATACATTAGGAGGCACAATAAAACATTTTAAAAAACTGATCAATTTAAATTATAAAATTTTATTAATATAAGTATGCATAAAAATATTTGAAGTTATTTCGATCATGAAAATATGTAGATATATACTGACTTCCTCAGCATCAGATTTATTTACCATTTTATGTGCACTGCAAAAGAAGTCTGCCAAATTTACAGAAAAAAATCTGTCAGCCAGGATGCAGTTTATTTATGTTTTATAGAAGATTTCCGTATGTTTCACAGATTCTCAGTTTATTTTACAGAAATATTTCGTATATGGAAAAATAAGGAAGACTTCCGTAAAATATACGGAAATAAACTGGCGTCCTAGCTGACAGTTTTTTGTTTCTGTCAGTTCAACAGACTTTTTGTAGTGTGGAATGAAAATAAAATGAAAGTTCAATTACAAATAAAGAATTCATTGAATTCATTATTGCTGGGCCCCTGGGCTGCAGTTTACTCAGCCTAATGGATAATCCGGCCCTGGTGCAGGTCCAGAGTTTTACCCTCTCGCGTGGCTGTCCATTTAATGACTTGGAGTTTGGGGTGGTTTTCTCCAAATGTAACATAAATACGTGTTAGAACCGCATAGAAAGTCCTCCCCCAAGCATAGATGACCGCTTTGGTAAAAAAAAAAAAAAAAAAAAAAAAAAACTATCAAGATAAAAAGAAATGCGTAAAATTCCACAATCATTTTAATGAACATTAAAAAGATAATGGATTTGTGTAAATTTTTGTGCCCCACCCCAGAATTTTTTTCTGGATCCACCACTAAGTCAAACCGGCACAGCTGGAGTAAATACCTCAAGTAAAACTTTTTGTCATTAATGATGTGTTCACAGCACCCTCAAGCTGACGCAAACCCAGGCCTATCGCTTACCATGCGGGAGCTCTACCACTGAGCTACTCTGGGACGATTCCCAGATGAAATTTTTTGCATAAGAACTGGTGGCACTTATCATCTTCTGCAAACCAGATTGAACAGATTAAACATTATTTCACGACAACCCCAATATGCTGTGGATATTAGACAATTTTAGAAATTTTATCAACCATTAGTTAGTTTTAGGAAGATTTGGAGTGTTTAGGTTGAATAATGTTTTTTTGACCAATGATGTGAAAAATTACAGAGCTGAGGATTGAACCCAGGACCACCACTTAGTGTGCTGGTGCTCTATCACCGAGCAACTCTGGGACAATTCCCAGATGAAATTTTCACAATAGAACCATTGGCACTTATCATCATCTTCTGCAAACTACAGACTGAACAGATGAAGCATGGCAAAAAAAATTATACAAATTTGAGTGTTTAGGCTAATTAATTTAGCAACAATGAGAAAAATTCCAGAGCTGGGGATCGAACCAGATCTACTGCTTAACATGCGGGTGCTCTACTACTGAGCTACTCTGGGATGATTCCCAGATTAAATTTCTTGCATGAGAATGGTTCTTATGCATCATTGCTAAATTAGTCAGCCTAACACTACAATTTGCCTAATTTACTTGAAAGGTTGATGAAATCACTTGCTAAAATTTGTATAATTTCCACTGAGTATCGGAGTTGTTGCAAATAAATTGTTTCATCTGTTCAACCTGTGGTTTGCAGAAGAAGATTGTAAATGCAGGAATGTTAATTATGTGCCAAGCTGCACCAAAATGCAAATCTTGCAACAAATTGCGCCGAATACGTTTTTTTGACTCTGTTAATTTTTTGCCACACTCATTTATTTTTTAAAGCATGTATGGAAAGCTAGTTAGCAGTAAAACAGGAATCAAACTGTGTACGAAAGCTGCATTTTGAAGTCATTCTACCTGAACCGGATCAGACAAGCCAAGCTTTCATTCTAGTCACCTCAACCAGGGCCAGCCAGATACGGTAAACAAGCAAAGATCCCAACTGAAAATCATGAAAGCAATTTTGAGGAAAATAAAGTAAAAGGACTGTGTTTTTTATGTTTGCGGGGTGGAGTTGGGGGTCATGCACCGTAGGGCCGCCCCTGACCTAAACCAGCCCAGCCCGGGATACAGGGGGGTTAACAACTTTTATAATAACATTTACCTCAAAAAAAGGGTACTTACTTATTATGCCGGTGGTCATTTCCACCAAACTATTTTTTCGTCAAATGTGCTACTACAAACCATCAATAATTCCATGCGTCCGCATTTATTTTGGCAAAAAATCATTCATCTTGTTGGATTGCTGAGATAATACATAAGTACTGGCAAAGATGGTCTTTAATGGTTTGACTACTGGTGTTTCCCATTCTGTCTGTGTTTTCTATGAGTTTACATAGAAAAAAAAAGACTATTCAATACGAAAATTACTGGCTGCTATGTTTATTGATTTCCAATGTAGTTAAAAAATAGAATTTCATTAAGTCTCGAAACAAGTTAAAAGCCATAAGATTTGGGTATAATTACACGGTTAATGAGCCTTAATAATTTTCCCATTATGGGTCCTGACCGGCTTTCAACATACGCATATCTAACTATTGTTTCCACAAAGGTAGCAGTGAAATGGTGCTCCAAAGGTTTCTTTGTAGAAGCAGCCAAAATGGTGCATTTATCGTCAGTGACATAAAAGATTACCAATGGGTGGAAAATATGAAAGTTATGCTTAACTATTTACCTGTAGTTGGTTCTGCAACTGACAATGGTTCACCAACTAATGCAGCTAATGCGGTTGTTTTACCAGCACCAGAAAGTCCTAAACACAAAACTTCATACTGATCCCTAATAATAATAACAGGACGATAACAACTGAGCCACTGCCAGCACTAGAAAGAAGATAAATGCTGAATACTCATAATAATGATTAATAAACATAATATTATTAAAATAAGTAAACAACTTACTTTCCTCATACCTATTCTACAAGCAGCAAAACCAATTTGAACGTTATCAAATACTTTGGGCATTGTCTAACCATAAAAACAAATAAATGGTATTAATAGATACTTAAAATTACCAAATATAATTTTCATTTTATTAGTATTATTATATCTACGAATAAAAGGATTATAGATTTTTTTAGACTAGCGGAAAATGGTGTTATGTATACATTTATAAAAACAAAGTCGTTTCTTTCTAAGTTCGGAAAACTATAGCAAAGTTCATAAATGAGATTTGAGAGGTTGGTTGATTGAGACCCTTAGCCAGAGGCTGTCGTCTCGATTGTTCCGAAGAAATTCATTCATAAATAAATAAAAGTGAGTCAACCGGCCGTGACTCCGCTGCCGGGTGGCCGGAAACGGAGTACTTCGGGCTCTGCTGCCGACCTGTGCAGAAGTCGTATTTTGGCTTACTGCACAGATATGGGCGTGATTTCAAAAGATGTAAATAAGCCGGCCATACGCTTCGTGATTGGCTCATTCGGAACCGTCTTATTTGCCTGGTCTGCCAAAATAGAAAATGAATCGCGGGGTGTATTTAAGGTTTCACGCCAACAGGAAGTTCTTATATGCACTCTTTGTTGTTTGTTTACGTTTCCCTATTCGGACAGTGAGATTTATCAAATTTTTAATTAAAGATGTGGAGAAAAAGAAATGATTTTGTTTTGACTATAAAAGTTATTGGTATTGGGGCAGAGTGCGAGTGGTAGAGGAATAAATTATATGGCATTCACACATTGAGAACATTTATATTTGAAACATAACATAGCACAACATATAACATCGACGAAAAAACATTGGAATAAGTAAAACACAAAAAGGGGTAACTAGGGGCAACGGAACAGCATGTTGCCATACTATAAAAAGGTTAACAATGGGAAAGATTATTATTTGTGACATCACAGTCACTATTTGACTTTAATAATTATCCCCAATACCCCCACTTTATAAAAGTCCAAATAGTTTAGAAATGCCAGACAAACGTTCGGCTGACGTGGCTTTGGTTAAACAATCAGCTAAATTATTTTCTGACTCTACATAGTTGACTGTCATCAAGCCTTCTTCAATTTTCTCTCTCACAAAATGATGCCTGATGTCAACATGTTTAACACGTCGAGAGTTGATTGGATTCTTGCTAATGCATATGGCACCTCTGTTATCACAGTATAATTTGACTGTTTCATTTTGCAGATTTTCTAGTTCTTCTTGTAATTGCTTAAGCCATAACAGCTCTTGTGTGGCTGAACTTATAGCCATATACTCAGCTTCTGTTGTGGACAATGCGACTGTTGTTTGTCGCTTTGAGTTCCAACTGATGGCTCCGCCTGCATTTATAAAAACATATCCAGTTGTTGAACGACGGTCATCTTTGTTGTTAGCCCAATCGGAATCACAGTAACCACATAAACTATCTCCATTTTTGTAAAAATGCAACCTTTTTGTTAATGTGCCTTTTAAATATCTAAATATTCTTTTAACTGCAATCCAATGTGCCTTTCCTGGATTGTTACAAAACTTGCTTAACAAACCAACTGCGTGAGCAATATCTGGTCGAGTACCTTGTGCAATATAAAGTAAAGAACCAATTGCCTCACGATATGGGACGTTTTCCATTAATTTTCTTTCTTCTTCTGATGTTGGACACATATCTTTAGATAAATTATTTTGAAGAGTTAAAGGAGTTAATGTACCTTTACAATCTTCTAAGCCAAAACGTTTCAGTATGTCTTTAATAAATTTAATTTGATCAATAGCTATAGAATCTTTTTGTTGAGCCCAAGAATGTAATGAGCTTCACCAAAATCTTTTACGGGAAATTGTTTGTTTAGCTTTTGAAAAAGTTTATCTTTACGTTTCTGATCGTTCGTAATAATTAGTAAATCATCAACATATACAGCAACTATGAAATATTCCTTACCTTTGATATTGAAGAAGATGCAAGGATCTACTTTAGATCTTTGTAAATCCATTTTGAGTAGGCAATCACTTAACTTTTTATACCAAACTCTGCTGGCTTGCTTCAAACCATAAATTGATTTATTTAAGCGGCAATAACGATTTGGAAAGTGTTCCGTTTCAGGTAGTTCCATATAAATTTCTTCATCAAGCTCAGGATGGAGAAATGCTGTTTCAACATCCATTTGAAATAGCTTCAGATCATGTTTCACTGCAAGAGATAAAAGGTAACGAATGGAACTTTGGCGAATTGCAGGTGAAAACGTTTCTTCATAATCAATCCCATATTTTTGAGAGCATCCTTTAGCAACTAGGCGAGCTTTATATCTTTCTACTTCTCCATTTGCTTTGTATTTAGTCTTGAAAATCCATCGACTTCTGATCGGTTTCTTATCAGATGGTAGGTCACAGTAGGTCCAAGAATTGTTGGCAAGATGAGCGTTTATTTCATCTTCAACAGCTATCTTCCATTTATCAGCTTCAGGTCTTTCCATTGCTTCTTCGTACGTTTCTGGATCTTGATCATCAAAAAGGTTCGCTTGATAAACTATGAAATCCTCATTAAAATATTTACTGTTTGGAGTGATAATTCTCTTGGGATATCGACTACTGTGAGATTCTTCTATTTCTTCTTTGGCTTCATCGTCAGTTACACTTTCCTTTTCTTCATGTTTATCTATAGACGTGACATTCTCTTCTACTTCATCTTTGTTAGTTTCTTTAATTTCATCAGCATCTTCGGGTGGTTGGGATAAATTCTTCATAATTTCATTTTCAAGGAATATAACATCTCGGCTAATAATTACCTTTCTTGTAAGTGGTTTGAAAATACGATAGCCTTTACTGCCTTCTGCATACCCTATGAATATTCCTTCTTCAGATTTAGCATCCCATTTCTTCCTAAGGGAGTCTGCTATATGCACCATTACTTTGCATCCAAATATCTTCAGGTGCGAAAGATCTGGCTTTCTTTTTGTCCAGACTTCTTCACAGTGGCGCAGCGACGGGGGGGGTCCAGGGGGTCCGGACCCCCCCATTGAGCTAAGGGGCCGCTATGAGCAGGGTCCGTTTATCTACAGGGCGAGTGGGGCCCATTGGCCACCAATTTAAAGGGCCCATTTTTTCTCTAAAAAGGGCCCATTTTTTTTCTATCTTTTCCAAATTTATTCTCTAAAAAGTGTCTCTTCTTTAAAAAAAACCTCTTTTTAAACTTTGTATCGGTAGTTGGCTTGAAAAGGAGGACGCAAGGTAAAATCATCAAAGGCTTCCAGCAAGCACCGTCATAGAGACTCCTTAGGCAATAAATCTCCAGTCGTGTCTCTGATAGGGAATTTGTGGGGCTAGGATGGACGAATCGGACAATGTAAAGGGAAGTAATTCGCACCCTTGTAGCGCAAAGGAACGGAATATCCTCAGAAAGAATCTATTCATGCTACAATTAAGTGATAACAAAATTGTCATGAAGGAAAGAGGAAAATATATTGCCTATATTGTAGTCTTCAAGCATACCACTCTTCTTTTCTCGAGATAAACAAGCCACAGTATTCAAATAGTGAATACACACACACACACACACACAACAAACAGTAAAAAAGAGGGTCTGCTGGGAGCTTAGATGTGGTATAACGAAATTTCGAATGGTTCAGTTTTAGTCTCTCCTGAATTCACTTGAGTTGGATGCCTTTAGTTTGTAAGCAGAAGTTTAAGTTTTGGGTTCTTCGTTTCTTACGATCATGAATTCGTCCAGTTTAAAAAGAAAGAAAACCCAAAGTGAAATGTTTTTATCTTTAAGAAAAAAATTAAAGCCGATGATGGTGATCATGCAGCATCAAAGACTGTTCATAGTATGGATGGGCCCGGACCCGGCGAAAAATCTGTTGCACCGAAAGAAACCTTTGAGGGTGTTAAATCTCAAGCTCATCCTCTTGATATTGGGCTCTACATTAACAAAGAGGTAAACTTTACTTGATTAAATTTCAAAATAACTTTACACAACAGAGGAGGTGGAATCACACAGACGTGGTTCATAAGTTATTACCAGTAAAAATCTTAATATGAAAAGATCTTTCAAGTACAGTGCGCACCGGTTATAACGGACCTGGGATATAACGTACTATCGGTTATAACGTACCTAGAAGCTAGATCCCGATTGAAGTCCTATATTTATAATGTTATTTAACTTCGGTTAAAACGTACTTAACGAAAGTACGTACTTCGGCTATAACGTACTTTTTATACCAAAGCCAAAAATAAAATTTTGCTTTTCTTAAGTATTTTATTTCCTTTTTCTCGAAAATTTTAGTACGTTCAAAAACACTCGTTGTCAGTTTGCAGATTCTCTAGCGAGATGAATTGTGTATAAATGAAGGGAACAATCTTTTATCTTTTAACCCTGCTAGATAGGGCTAAGAACAAAACCATGTGTTTTCTTTGTCATTCATCAATGTACGAAAATGACTTCTGAAAAGCCCTATCTATAATGATTCTGATGACAGTGAAAAAGAAACAGGGGAGCCTATACCAAGCATACCCGAAGCATTAAATGCTGCAAAAACATTATCGCGATTTTTTGAATGCCGCAGTGATGATGCAGAGACTCTACAAAAGTCTAATATGGATATCTAAAACGGTATATTTAAAGTGGCATCTGCTCATTTAAAACAAAAGAAAATTAAAATTATTTATCTCAGTAAAAATTGTAAGAAATAAAGAAAATTTTTCTGTTTTTTACTTAAATTTTAAAAAATCAGACCTGTTTAAAACACACATTACAGTGAAATTATGAGCCCGCTTTCTTTTTATGTGTAATATTGGATCTTACCGGCGATATTGCCTATAACGTACTACTTTTTTAGGTCCCGTGAGAGTACGTTATAACCGATGTCTGCTGTATAATCTAGCAGATGGTTGAAGTGTATTTATTTATAATTAGCCAAGAATTTTCTAAACATAGACAATCGTACTTGCATGTATACAAGATGTAATGATCCAACTTATAAAGATTATTTAAAACTATATCATAAGCTTATTATTACTGGCAACTACAATGTAGTCAATGATTACAAATCTACTATCTTACGGTACTAAATATAAACAGGGCCCGATTTATACCCCTGGGGGCCCCGGGCCAAAGCTTCATATGGGGGCCCCCATACATCTTACCTTCCTCGAATACAAGAGTGATTTTATTTTATAGGCTGCTATGAGTTTACATACCTTTGACAGGTATACATAAGCAAAGCATTTTATGAATCTAATGAAAGAATTTTTTTTTAATTTTAGAATTCCACTAAACTAACTCCAAACATAAAACAATGAAAACTTTGTAAATAAACACTCATAAAATGATACTTTTTTCGCAGAAAACGCGTTTTCGTACTGAAAATTTCAGTATATCCTCAGTCTAAAGGTTCACAATTTTAGGCTGAGGAGGTACAGAAATTTTTAGTACGAAAACGCATTTCCTGGAAAAAAGGTATCATTTTATGAGTGTTTATTTACAAAGTTTTCACTGTTTTATCTTTTTAACACCAGTATTTTGAGTGTATTTACTGTAATCATATTTTGTTACGTTTACTGTAATTATATTTTGTTACATTTTACAGTATGTCAGGAAATATGAGCGAAATGTTACATGTACAAAAAATTACTGCGTATTTTTTTCATTTTGCCCCCCCCCCCCTAGAGTGGGGGCACCGGGCCAATACCCCGAATGCCCCGCCGTAAATCAGGCCCTGAATATAAATACACATTACTTATTGCATACTAGCTGCTTAGCCCGGCGTTGCCTGGTTGCATTAGGCGTTACGACGCAACCTGACTTAAAAATTATCTGCTGCTCTAGTCGGCTAATCAGCTAGTCCTGTTTACGGGAATGAAGCTTATTTTCACAACACTAATGCATAAAGTAAACATGAATTTTAAAGACATTGTTACTTATACTATTAAAATTACTTGAACTCAGTACAATGCGGCCCAACCCTTTCTCATCTGTGATTTTAATTCTTAAACCCAGATTTAACCTGTTAGCTCCCCCACCGTTTCAAAGATTCAACACCGAAGATTTTCTTCTGTTCCCAGCATTGCTACCCAGATTGGTTTGGGTTTATCAGTGTCTAATGCAACCACTGTTGCGCTTTCACAACGCAAGCCACCAGCGGAGCATTCATAGATTCATGTTACTAGGTACAGAAGGGTATCTTATCCGTTGTGTCTTTGCAACGATGGGGGGAACAAGTTAAATGTGGGTTCTATGGGAGGGTTTAACTCGATAACAATAGAATAAAATCAAATTGACATTTTTTTCTTTTCCGAAGACGCTCACCGCTCAGGTACGCACTGCTAACAACCCAAAAACTTATAAATGGATTGCCCCATGCCACTGATTGACTGGGCTCTTCTTTCTGTAGAGGAAAAATATAAAAGCTGCTGTGTGGTATCTGAATTGATTTAAAGTGTGCAAATTGATCATGAACAAGGTTAATGCCTGGGAAATAAAGAAATCATATTTCTGAATTTACTGAACTTAAATATGAATCAAATCAGTTCTATCGTTGGTGATAAATTTAATAATATATATAATATTTTTAAAAGGAATTTAGATGAAAATATTTATAATTTAATTATTGATTATATTTTTCCAATTGAAGCATTTAATTATTGGAATATTTTTGTTACGGAAGAAGTATATATTAATTTACATTGTAATAAGTTTATTATTAATAATAAAACATTTACGAGTATTATAAAAACTTCCATTAATCGAAGCGATTTTTTTGCGAAATTCGAATTAAAACAGCTGTTGTTTATTGCCTTATATTTGAAGCCAAAATGCGCCAAACACTACTGTTATTGTACAACTAAAAGTCAAAGCCCGTTGTGAAGCAATTACAACGAGCGCTCTTCTGAAAACGTGAAAAAAGTTTCTCATTCCAAAGATTTCGTTTTGTGTACATAGTTATTCTTATGTCCAAGCAGACGATTTCTTTGCTTGGCTCGATTTCCTCTTATCAATCCTGGATTTATTTGTGAGAAGAAAAATTAAACTGCGTAATCTAGAAAAACAATTTTAAGGCCTTTATAAATAGCGCAGTCTTATCTCTTTTCTTTTTGTAAAGGGTTGCATGACGTAATTTTAAAATTAAAAAAAATGTCCATTTCATGTAGTGTCTGAGGTACTTAACGCTAAAACGTGAACCTAAAAGACAGCATGATGCGGAAATAAGACATTTTGAAAGTGAGAACGGTCTAACTTTTCACTTTTTTGATACCGAATGACGATGACATAGTTTTTTTTTTTTTTTTTGTGTGTGTGTGTGTCATTATATTGCAATGATCTCAGGTTAGTACATATATGATGCAAACTTTAAGTCAAGAGTGAAATAATTTTGCTTTTTCTAGATTCCACTTCACTGGAATTAATTCGAATTACACATGTGAGGAAAAGTTTCGTTTCCTACCGTGCGAAGAACGGGCACGCAGCTAGTTAATAATAAACCTAGGACCGAATCTTAGAGCATACCCATATTCAATATAAAGTGGAATTTATTTTTAACTCAATAATATTTTTTGTACTTTAACTACTTAAGTATTGTTTTTTTTATTTCTCTTGTAGTTTTTTCATTGTATTTAAAATATAGAATAATGTGTGTGTGTGTATATTATTCATACCTAATTACTCATTATTAATAGTCCTAAACTTATTGACAGTTTTTGAATAAACACAAAAATTCGACTAAACAGAAAGTGTACTTTTACTATTAAACTGCTTAGTTTTGCAGTTCCAAGCGGGAAATTTATGAATATATTTAAATATTTATAAATATATGTTCTTGAAGGAATGTTAAATTTTTGGTACATTTTATCCAAGTAAAGAATTCTTCTGAACTTTGTGATGTCAAAGTCATGTTTCTGATCAAGTTTCCCTTGTTCTGACCTTCAAAAGTACCTTTTAAGTAGTCAAAATTTTCATGACTGAAACAATACATTCGCTAGTGGTCCACAAAAAGAAATTCGACGTAATTAAGTAACAGTGAAAAATAATCACACAATATGAAACTGCAGTTGCTGGTTTATAGGTATGCTGATGTTTATTTAGTGTTAATCATGAAAAGTGAAACGTACTACAAAAATTATTGAGATAAAAAATGTTTTCTAAGATGAACAAATCTATAAACATAAAAATTATTTTAAAAATTTTAATACTCCTTTTGTAGCAGACCATGACTGTCGGACGGACACTTGGTGCACGTGCCCTGGGCACAACTGCAGAAATAAGCCAGAAAATTGAGTTTAACACGATATACAGGGGCACAAAAATTGAGCCAGCTAAGAGACACAAAATCTGAAAAGTGCCCTGGGCACAAAAGTGTTATAGTGAAAGTCAGGCCCTGGTTTGTAGACATAAACTAGATATAAAAGGAATTAAAACATTTTAAAATAATTAGTAATAATGTAAAGGTGTTAGAGTTAGTGATTTTTTTTTTTTTTTTTTTTTTTTTTTTTTTGAGTAGAGGGGGCCTCAAAATTGAGTTGCGTCTCGGGCCTCTCAAGAGCAAAATCCGCCACTGGGGGGAGAATATAGGTATTCGCACTCATTCTGTGCTTTCTGGGGGCCTGAGGGTAAAATTTCAAATGTTTTCTGTAAAGATAAAATTCGCGAAACATTTCTTCCGGGGGAGGGATGAGTGCTGAGTGCCTGTCTGAGATGACCATTCCCCCCCCCCTACAAACACTTATATGGGTATCATGTACGGGGGCCCTGTGAACAGCAACATGATCATTTTAGGGAGGGGGTCTGACCTCCCCCCCCGAGTCCGAGTAATTTGGACCCCCCCTAAAAAAAATTTCTGGCTGCGCTACTGCTTCTTCAGGTGTCTTAAATTTAACAGCTTTCGTGGGTGACCTGTTTTTCAGATAGTTTGCTGTGTTAACAGCTTCCGCCCAATGTTCTCTCGGTAGACCTGAGTCGAGCAGCATAGTACGAGCTTTTTCAACAAGAGTTCTATTCAGTCGTTCTGCGACCCCGTTTTGTTCAGGAGATCTGGGAACTGTCGTTTCATGTCTGATTCCAGATAACTTCAGATATCGCTCAAGGTCTTTATTCACATATTCTCTACCATTGTCGGAGCGAAGGGCTTTGATTCTCTTTCCTGTTTGGTTTTCAACCAGAGCTTTAAATTCCAGGAATTTATCTTTAACTTCATCCTTTGTTTTTAGAAAATAAACAAATGACTTACGGGAGAAATCGTCTGTAAACGTAAGAAAATATCTTGATCCACCAATGGAAACAGTTGACATAGGACCACATAAGTCTGAGTGTACAAGTTCTAGAACAGACTTAGAACGATTTTTCGATGCGTGCGGAAAAGGTTGTCGGTGCTGCTTGCCTTTAACACACGTGATGCAGGGCTTCTTTGGATCAGCTTCACAAGAAATTCCTGTAGACATTTTAGAAATCAATAGCTTCATATCTCTTCTATTTAAATGAGCTAAACGGCGATGCCAGACATCGTGAGAATTCAAAGTTGCTACTGACGCTTTAACTTGCAAAGTGTCCAATTTGTACAACCCATTATTTTCTGAAGCTGTAGCAAAAATGAACTTTCGAGGAATTTCAATTACCGACTCAGTTATTTTGCAACCTTGTCTGTCGAACACTACTGATTTGCCTTTCTTCACTATTTGAGATATAGAAAGTAAATTTGTCGTCAAATCTGGAGCATGAATGACATCATTCGCCTTAACAGTGTGTTTATTCGCTAACTGAATATTAACATCACCAATTCCAGTTGCCGGAACAGAATTACCATTTGCAACATCAATATTTCGATTAACTTCAGGTTTAAGGTTCTTTATCCAGTCACTTCTAGGAGTCATGTGATTGTTACATCCACCAGTCTGTTGGTTGCTTTTCATCATTTTCAGTAGATGTAAATAAACTACAAGCTTTATTATGTGGTTCGTTCTTGTATTTAACCGTATTTCTTCTTGGTTTTAAACATGATGAGCTAAAATGGCCAAATTCATTACAATTATAACAACGAGCTTTGCGACTGTCTTTATGCTTACGTTTTTGTGAAAATTTGTTCGCTGACTTCCCATAAAAAGCATTATCAGAGGATGTTAATGTTGAACACATGTCCTTAATGTTTTCTTGTAATAGCAAATTTTTCACAAATTCGATTGTTATCGTCTGATTGGATCCCTGTATTCCAAGAATTAGCGGGCGAAATTTTTCTGGCAACCCTCCTAAAATAATACCACCAACAGTCTCATTTTCAAGCGGCTTTCCAATATTTTCCAATTGCTCTACGATAGAAGTAATATGATCTATATATGCGGTCATAGAAGAAAATTCTTCATATTTTGTTCTAAATAGAGAGCCATATAAACCGATTCTTCGAACTACACCGTTATCCTCATATGTTCTTTGAAGAGACATCCAAGCTTCTTTAGCAGTTTTAGCCTTTTTGGTTTCAGCTGACGCAATGGGCTTAATCGATAAATTTATCTTAGCTAATGCTCTTTTATCTAATTCTGGATCAATATTAGTGCCTTCAATACAATCCCACAAACCGGCATCTACGAGAAAATTTTTCATAAGAAATTTCCAATCGGCGTAGTTTCTGCCATCTAAATGCTATGATTCAGGTAAACCCCCACTTGATGTGGACACGGGAGTTTTTTTAACATTTAGTTGCGTTTGTAATTGTTCAATTTGAAGCTGTAAAGCTTTAATCGCTTCATTTTCTGCCATAATGAAAGCACTTTAAATCTTTTTGAAGAATCAGTTCGAATACGAAAAATTAAACTTAGAATACGAATAAAATTTTATATTTCATACCTTTATCACAATCCTCTACGCTATTTCTGGGCCACCATAACCTATTGGGGCAGAGTGCGAGTGGTAGAGGAATAAATTATATGGCATTCACACATTTAGAACATTTATATTTGAAACATAACATAGCACAACATATAACATCGACGAAAAAACATTGGAATAAGTAAAACACAAAAAGGGGTAACTAGGGGCAACGGAACAGCATGTTGCCATACTATAAAAAGGTTAACAATGGGAAAGATTATTATTTGTCACATCACAGTCACTATTTGACTTTAATAATTATCCCCAATAATTGGCACAGGTACGGCAGACGCCCTGCGGCGCCAAGTAAGGCGATAAGAGATACGATGTGTAGGCATCCATTACCTGTATGGTAACCCAGCCGAACCTGTTTCCTTTGGCGTCCGCGCCAAGTGCGATAAATGTGAACAATTCAAATAGAATGTGTTCAAGTACGTGCAGAAGGGAATTTGAAGGGATATTGTTTGTTATTAGCAGACGGGCGATAAACAGAGAGCACTTAAGAAAGGAAGCGAGCGCGCATTTAAAGCCATGTTTTGAGCCATAGAGGAAAGTGGAGAGCGCTTCTTCTAAGCTTCCAATAGAGCATTTCGACGTGACGTATCTCTGACGTCAGCTGAGTGACAGCTTCGCGCATCGTTCTGCGCATGCTATTTCTTTACCTAAATGTATAATTTAGCAATCTCAATAATCTGTATAAACTACGTGTAATCTGAGGAGGTTCATTGGGTTTTTGGATTACGAACGCAGCCCCACTGTGAAGAATGTAAACAAACTGCAGAATTGCAAGCAACAGGCGTTTCAGTTTAGACAGCAATCCACGACTGTGCACGAAAGAATGTAAATTACTTATTTAGAAATATGGAAGAAATTTTAAAGCTGTCCTCAAATAATTAAACTCAAATAATTAATTGCAAAATTAGATATTGTTTCTAGTTTAGGATTGTGATATTTTTTCATGATTTTTAACTATATGGATAATTCGTCTCCAATGTAGTTTGAAGCTATGACTAGATAGGTTTATCCTTAGATTGACATGAATTTTAGTGCATGCTTTCTATGGATAGCACTTTCTGGTGTGGATTCTGTTATTAAATGTGCATATAAAATGCATAAGAATAAATCAATAGAAAACATGAAAGAATTGGTTTGTTAATTATTTTTTAAAAACATATTTTGATTAAAAAGTCGGTAAAATCATACAAGCCGGTGCCCACCCCATGTAAACATGGCGACAGTCGCTGGAGCTTGGCGACCGCCAAGCTCCAGCGACTGTCGCCATGTTTACTAGTCATTCTAGGCAACTAGTGGTCCGTTTTTAACTAAAAAAACCCCAGTGGATTCAGCAACCTAGCTGTACAGCTATCTAAACTAGGCAACCAGTGGCCCGTTTTTAACTAAAAAAACCTCAGTGGATTCAGCAACCTAGCTGTACAGCTATCTAAACTAGGCAACCAGTGGCCCGTTTTTAACTAAAAAAACCTCAGTGGATTCAGCAACCTAGCTGTACAGCTATCTAAACTAGGCAACCAGTGGCCCGTTTTTAACTAAAAAAACCTCAGTGGATTCAGCAACCTAGCTGTACAGCTATCTAAACTAGGCAACCAGTGGCCCGTTTTTAACTAAAAAAACCTCAGTGGATTCAGCAACCTAGTTGTACAGCTATCTAAACTAGGCAACCAGTGGCCCGTTTTTAACTAAAAAAACCTCAGTGGATTCAGCAACCTAGTTGTACAGCTATGTAAACTACGCAACCAGTGGACCGTTTTTAACTAAAAAAAAACAACAACAGTGAACTAAGCAACCTAGTTGTACAGCTAATGTAAACTGGGCAAACACTGGCCCGTTTTCAACTCAAAAAAACATCGGTGGATTAAACAACCTAGTTGTACACCTCTTATAAAGTCAGTATGATTAGAATAGCACGTAAATAGCACTTACGAAAACATAAACACTTCAAATATCAATTTAAAATTCACATTAAAAACCTTAAACATCGAAAGATTCGTTAAAAAAGAACACTTACCTCTATTTTTTTGGTAAATAACCGCTCAGAAATGTCCCCAACACCCACCGGCTTATAACGTACTATATTTCTAACAAACACCCACAAATTCTTTTCTTATATTAACATAACACATTTCATTCCCTTCCATCAATAACGCAAACAATTTGAAATTCCCAAACCTGACGAAACACGTATTCTTTATGGTTGCCAGTCACAACTACCACCGGCAGTTGGCGGTGCATCGCTCACTCTCGCGTCAGATTGTTCGCCAATGATTTGTAAACAAACCATTGACATGTAAACAAGGCACCGTATACGGAATATAGTCCAAAAAGTCAATTTATACATTGTTTACAGAACTAGTTTTGTACGAGTGGTCGGTTTATTAAAATAATAATAATAAATAAATAAAACAGGAAGTTTCTTATGTTGAAACTGGCATGTGATGTGTTAATGTATGATTACTTATTGTTGCTTATGCTAAAAAACTATAGAATCTACTTTTTTAAAATCACTAAACTTGGCTACCAGAATTTTTATTCTTTTGCAGTATTCTAAATTAGGTATGGAGTGGAACTTAAATACCTTGAATAAATGTGTTTTTTCTATTAAACTGACACCCTCTTTCATTTCACCTTCTTATCTCAATTCTTTCTGTTGTTTCTTTGACTTCGTGAAATCAAGGTTATACTGTTGTTGTTCTCGTGTCCATGGACAGATGATTGAATGGTTAAACTGTACTTCGTTAAAATAAATCCTTATTCTTTTACCTAAAACTATTTCCACTCTGTTCTGCGTGGAGCTGATATTAGGATTAGAAATTATTATGAAGATTTTTTGATACTTACGTATTATTGCAGTGGTCATTTCCAACAAAGTATTTTTTCATCAAATGTGCTGGAAACTGTTGCCAATCGTATTTGAAACCATTAATAATTTCATGTGATTCGCATTTATCTTGGCGAGAAATCGAAATCGCCTGTCTTGTTTGAGTGCCGGGATAATACGCCAGTAGCAATTTTTCTATGAATACTGTTCTTACCTGCTGTTTAGATTCAAGAACCTAAATCATTTTATGCAGTCAAATATGATGTTTTTTTTTTCTTTCAATTTTTTTGTAAATAACTTCTAAAGTAATTTAAATTGGCTGACTGACATCTGATTTTTTTAATATCTATCGCTTGCATGTAGTCTGGTTCCTGTGTAAATTATGTGAAAACATATTTTCAAGTAACACTGTAATTTACGATGTTGAAAAAAAAATCTCTTACATACAATCATCATGTAAGAATATAACTGTAAAACTCTATATACTACTCCTTTTATTATGATTGTTTTTTTTAATCAAATCATTGAACTAATAAATCTGATATGGACACCACATGACTTCCTTGTACCTCTATTAAACCTGAAATATTTTCGGGGCACTTCATCTAAACTTATTTCATTTGAAAGAGACAAAATACTGCAATTCTAAAGTTTACCGCCAAGCTGAGTTCAATT
>JAWZYV010006152.1:0-35184 GCA_038373885.1 Cheiracanthium punctorium
CTTTTTGAGAGAACCGCAGTTGTCCAACTTACGGAGGCTACACGGAATTCAGCTCACAAACAGAAGGGATTGTTAGCAACCAGAAAAACAGATCTCTGGTAGATTTTTCAAAGACTAAAAAATCCCGGACATCTTTTAGTAAATTTTAGGAATTTCAACGAAGCGTCTACATTCATTTGAATGACTGCACAGAATATCTACATCTCCATACAACATTTTGAGTCGTGCTTTCTAATGAGAATTTTTAGAACGTAAACTATTTTAATCATTTGGAGGCCAAGGCCGATGCCTAGTTGGCCTGTGTGGTAATGGGCCCTGCAAGTATGTCACGTTAGAAACGAAATTGGAAGCTTGTTTTTAAATAGACGCACGAGTGAAGATGGTCTGCTATGCTTCGACCCCCTCCCTCACTCCCAACAAGAAACTTGCTTAACACCTTATATAACGTAGGGCCTCTCTCACCGCTTGGTTTGAAACCATTGCTACGTTTCAAACAGTGGTGTAGTCGAAGGGGGACGCGGGGGAACGCCGTCCCTCTACTTTTTCACTTCAGACCATACGTCCCCCAATTTTTATTCTCAGGGAGGACGCTCATTTACAAAGTTTTTTTTTTTAATTCTGTGGAGAAATTAAAATTTTCGTTTTGTTCGAGCGAGAGCAAGTACATTGGTATAAAAATCAAAAGGAAACTTTTGACTGTTTGAATAGATTTTACAAATGGGATTGTAAGGATTTCTTAAACACTTCAGTAGTGAAAACATATCCATAAGAATAGAACAGATTATAATCATTCCGAACGCACTCTTGGTGAAAAATGCCTTTCTGAATGGCCGAAAAAGTGACAAAAATCGGTGTAGCGAATAGTCATGTACCAATCCAAAAGAAAATCTGTCACTTTGACATTGGATTGTTGCCTCACCATGGCACAGTGGTTAAGTTACTGGAAATGGCGAAGTGTAAAGACCCCGGATTCGGGTCCCATTGCGCATCCGTCGACTTAACAGTTCGGAGTTTTCCGTGGTTCTCTCCGAAACTTTGCGTCAATACGAGTTAGGACCCCTTAGAAAGACCCCCAGGAGGGCACCTCCTCTTGTGTTGTCTTTCTGACGAGGATTTATAAGCGGACTTCGAGCCAAGCACACAAATCCGCTATACGTGTTCACAATAACAACAACAACATTTGATTGTTGACAAACATAAATGGAAAAAATTAAGTAGCTCCCATCGCGAGGCCGTAACAGTTCGGAGTTTTCGTGGTTTTCTCCGAAACTTAGCGTGAATACAGGTTAGGACCCCTTAGAAAGACTCCAACGGAGGGCCACCCAACCCCCTCTGTGCTGTTCTTCTGGCGAGGATTTATAAGAGGTCTTTGAGTCAAGCACACAAATACGATTACATGCTCGCAACAACAAATTAAGTAGCTTTACACGGTTGATCAAAAAGACGTAGTTTAGATTATTAACAAGTAATCAATAATTTAACAATCAGTTCATTTTAATTAATTAATAAAAAAATGATGGATACATAAATTAGTTTTATTGGTTGTTTAAGGAATCATTACATTGAATGAATCCGATAAGTTTAGGTTGAATTTCGTCAAAAATGAGCGTCCCCCCACTTTTTTTCGTAGGACT
Organism: Cheiracanthium punctorium; assembly: GCA_038373885.1. Taxonomy (NCBI): domain Eukaryota; kingdom Metazoa; phylum Arthropoda; class Arachnida; order Araneae; family Cheiracanthiidae; genus Cheiracanthium; species Cheiracanthium punctorium. Next base: position 1,635 of record JAWZYV010006152.1, read on the forward strand.
ACAACACTGGTTTCAAAACGTTCGCGTGACAGACCACGCCCCTGGTCATAGGCATCTTAAAGCATTTCTTTAATAAATGAATATGCAACTATATAAATGGGACAGCAACGTCTGCATTGGCTGTCGGGAAATTTTAATTCATTTCTTTGCATTGCAACACAGCAGTGGAACCAAAATTTCCCGGGAACTTCCGTTAAAGGAGGGCGTTCACTCAGGATCCCTTGAATCCACTGCTGTACAAAAGAGAAAGAAAACCGTCATGAAAAACTATAATCAGCTCTTTCCTCTCATGAAACTGCCCGAAAAAATTCTTAAAAAGAGAGCTGGAAGTCGAAATTCTTCGAAGAGTGATACATTCTGCAACATTTCCGATTTTTAAGAATCTTTAAAAATTTCATAAAGTTTCGGAACGGATACAGGGGTATCGCTTATTTCAGTTTACAGAGTACAGCTTGTAAAGGCCCTTTCTAAAAATTTTAACCCGTTGGACAGTTGTTTTGTATTTGAGTACCCTATGTACATGATTTCTTTTTTCAGTAGACGGTTCATGTGCGAAAATAGCCTCATTTTTACTTTCCGAACATGTACCCTGTAAGGAAAGTATTGTCATCCTGAAAAAATACGAATTCGAGGTTTTGGTGTATTTATACGTTTTGAGGTCTTCTGAATTCATTTATGCTATTTTTACGAGATGTGTGTGTGTGTGATTAGTTCACAGCTGCTTTAATCTATTGTTACACTCTTTCGTAAGCCGTAGAATAGGCAACCCCTGTATTTTTCTATAAATAGGTTACAATCCTAAAAATTTCAACGTAGGCGAAATACATGAAAGAGGAGAGATCAAATGACATAGTCCATTAATATCGTTTTAATAGGACAATAATGAAACTAAAAAATTAGGGGGATTCAGGGGGGGATCTCCCCCTGATGAGGTTCGAACAGCATATATATATATATATATATGAAAAATGTGAGGGAAGGGGGGGGGTGACACCGTTAGTTAGCCTTTATTGGGGGAGAGCGGCGTTAAAAGGTTAGGGTGACGGTCCAATTTTAAGAATTGTGTGGTCCTTTACGGCCTGTGTCGTTCTGCTTACCAGTGCACAATTTGAACTCGATCGGTGTCGAACAGCTATTCGTATACTAATAGAAAATTTTCTTTGGGAGCAAAAAGCACTACATGGAATCATGAAACAAATGACTTTTTGCAGTAGATAATTTGTTCGTTCTTCAACAAACAGTTTTACGAAATTCACCGCACATTGTGACTTACCGTGACGCCCCTTGTTGCCGCGGGTAACGCCCTGGCTACGCCCATCTTTCGAAACAAAGCGTTAGTCCTTTTCAAAATGTGAACAATAAACTGTGGGTACCAATATTTGTATTTATTATAGCGCCATTGAACCTAATTCAATGTAATTGTCGTTTTTAATGAATTAGTAGACCTAACATTTATTTTAAAAAATTCCGTTGAAGCAGTGACGCAGACAAGAGAGGGGTCCATAGGGTCTGGATCCCTCCCAAAGGAGATAGGAAATTTGTGATCTAATATTATCTAGCAGTTCTTGATATTTTACTATGCTAAGACTTTCTCAAATCCCTTTTTTTTAGCAGGTTGGTAATTAAAAACACAATTAATGAGCATGTTAAGGTGCAGTCATGACGAGATGGTCACAACGAGAAAAAATTGTATAAAATGTAAAATAAATGTACGGTACCAACTATTTCAACAATTGCCAATAACTTTTCTTTAAAAGTAAAAAGCCTATTTTAGAATTTTCATTCAAGATGATGTTTGCAATAGTGGATGGGTTCATTGCAAATGCAGCAATCCATTATTCTAAATTGATCAGACATCGTGGCTTAATGGCTCAAAGCGTCTTCCCTTCTTGCCTGGTGTGAAACCTTGGCTACGCCTTTCGTGGCTAGATTAGACGCCCTCTCCACGCCCCTTGTAGCGTCGTGTGACGCCCTCGTGACTCCTCATGTGGCCTCACGCGACGCCCCTACTTCGCCCATTGTTAAAAACATGTTAGTGTTGTCCTTTCACAAATGAAAATAAACACACGGCACCAACATCTGTACTATGAGCGCTTCACTTAAAGTAAAAACAAATTATGCACTCTCGGAAGGCGGGGCGATATCTCCTATACGTTTACGCCTTCGCTGGATAAAAATAATAACGGGGCTGAAAACCCATCGTAAGTGAAAACTTGTAAAGAAAACTCCTACAAAATAAGGAATACAAATCGCTTCCACCCAAAATACAAAAGAAAAGTTCTATCAACGGCATTTTTCGCGAAAGTGCATTGATTGGTAGTCCTTTCAACCATGGACGTCCATTGGCATGTAACTTTAAAGGGACGAAACGTTTCTTATTGTTGACTCTATTTTTCGAATAGGTGATATCTGAATTCTGTTGAATTGTTTCAGGGAGGGGGGTGCTAATCCCCCCTTGCCCCTACTAAATCATGTCTATGAATTCAACCATCCGTTCATCTAAATATAGAAGAAAGGGTGATCCAACGAGACGCCCTTGGTCACGCCCCTTTTAGAGACACATTTAAGCCGTTCTTTACAAAATGGAATATATATATATATATGTATGCATGGTAACAACATCTGTATTGGATCTCGCGAAATTGGAATTCATTTCTGTTGATCGTAATGAAGCAGTGGACCCAAAATTTCCAGAAAACTTCCGTTAAAGATGGGCGATAGCTTATGATCTGTTGAATCCTTTGCTCTTCTATATAATCATCCGTTCTCAGTAAGACATAATTCAGTAGGATAAAGCGATTGTTACCGCACTTTTGGGACACCTCACACCCTGTGTATGCCTGTATTTTGTCCCCCTATTGGAAGCAAATTTCGAGAAATGCTGCGTCATGGACCCCCTATGTTAAGCGACCGATATACATGCCCGATTTCGTATGACATTTCTTAAAACATTCAAATACGAAAACTACTACTGCAATATTTTCCGCCACCACCCCCAAAATAACAGTCACAAGCCCATTTGGAAGCTCACCAGAATCCTTTTGTAGAAATTTCGTTTATGCAAACTTCTCCAATCCATAAAACTGGTTGTCTTCGCATGCAGTCTTAGTATTAAAAAAGAAGGGAATGATCACTTCCCTGATATTGCAAAAAAGAATATCTGCTGGAGGCAACTGAGTCTGCGTTTCAGCACAGACGACTTCCATAGAGGGAGGGGCCTCTTCGAATTATTTCGTAGGATCGACGTTCGAACAGTATTGTTAGGAATTTTCTTGGCAACCCGTTGTTCTGGGACTGAAAATAATTTAAAATTCGTATTGTACAAGTCAAATAGATAAATTTTGCTTTTTGTTGCATCCAAATGGGTGCACTGGATCGGGAGATACGGTGGTTTCGGTTTCCCATTGTTTTCCTATGGGTTTCTAGAAATCTCGAGAAATGGGGGCCCTAGGGCTTCGATCTCTTCACTTTTGGGGACTTATTTATATATTTCGCCAAAGTGGCCAAAGTTGGCGACTTTTGAGTCATGGGGCGCGATTTTCCCTATGGGCCCTGAAAGTGGGTTTTCCTGCATTAAAATCACGTAATAGCCTAATATTTCTCTTCTATGACGCAATCAAAATTCCTGCTCTATGTAGAATCTCCGAGAAATAGACTTTTCTGGAAGCTTCTTCTAGCTTCTGCCCTACCTATCAATAGAAGCCGTGAGCTGGGCCTCCGTTCAGTACGAGTTTGCTCCCGTCGAGAGTGTGTGAATGGAGCTCTCTCAGTGAGTACGCTTGCTTCGCTCTGTGATTGAAGCGGTGTTTCGCTCTTGTTTTCGAAGCTGATTTTAAAGTGCAGTGCGTCCATTCTTCACGGTCGAGTCTTGAGGGAGTGTTAGTGTTATCCCTCGTCTATTTCTACTGAATTTTACCTGTGGAAGGGTTTTATTTTGTGTGAGCATTGGTGAGAGCTTCTGATCTAAGCGGACTGTTAAAAGCACATGACTGATGGATTGTGCTTGTGAATTGTGTACAGATGGTGGTCCAACTAAATTCTAGAAGCCATAAAATGTGTGTTCCATCCTGACAAATGGACTGTTTACTAGAACTTTCTACACCCACTGGACTTTTGAACGGCCAACCCAGGAAACAAGCAGAGTCATTCTGCGACAGTATCCATGATCGATTCATCGATTAGTGAATATGGACTATTTTCACTACGGGAATAGTATTCGCGGTTTCCCTCTCCGAATAGTGTTCGTGATTTTTACTATTCGAATACTATTCGTGAGGGTTATTTTGGGCCCGCAAAAGTAGTGCGATCTTGTTCTGCGAAGACGCAGTCGCGATCTCGCTTGCAATTGAAGAGTGAGCTACCGTGGGCATTGGAGGATTCACTCGGATGCCAACAGTGGCCCATGAGCTACCATCCTTTAAAAGTAGGTTTTTAAGGGGAAAATGTTTCAAAATGTCATTTGGAAGTCCTAAAACCATTCCTTGTATCTTTAATGCATAGTAGGAGTAGTTTAAATCCCACAGATGCCAGCATTCACGGATCAACACTATTTTAAAAGCAACATGAACGACGTCAACAAAAAACATGTTCCAATTTCTTACTAGTATTTTAATAATACTTAATGGGAAGAAAAATTACTAATTGTCATTTATAGGTAAGAAATGAGATTTTTTTTCACATTGATACAAAACATTTTGTGTCAAGTGCTATTTTTAACGTTTAGAAGAGTTTTAAAATCATAGTGTTAAAATTAAAAAACATAAAATAATAACTTTTTCTAGTACTTTATCCTATTTTCGTTATCTGACAAATTAACACCCTTTCAACGAAAAAATAACTTTTTACTTGGGAATTTCTTATAGTGAGCCTTGGAGGGTTGAAAACGGAAAACTATAGTTCATTGATATTTTCCGAACTATGAATTTGAATTCAATCTTCAGTCTTGCTGATATCAAAAAACTATTCATAAAAGTCATAAAACTTGTTCCCTTTAAAAAAAAAAAAAAAACATTTTACACCGGGCATTGTTCATTTAAGTTGATATTCAGTGCAATATATTAAACTCGTGCAAGAAACTGGCGCAATGAACCTGAAAAGTTTTCGCTTTGGAATATTCATCTCTAGGCTTTTATTCATAGGCGAGTTGAAAACTCTTTAAGAGCAAAAAGTACTGTCTGGAAGTATTATGCAAAATGATTTGTGAAATAATTCATTTGTTTATTCAACATGCAACACATAGTCTTTCTAAATTTAGATTGACTGAACGCTGCGGTTTAACGGGACCCCCTTCTTGCCTCCTGTAACGCCCTAGCTACGCCCATCGTTCAAAACAGGTTACCGCAGTTCTTTTCAAAATGAACACAAAACATAGAGTATCGACATCTGTGTTCATTATCACGTTATAAGAACACTTACATTTTTTTGTATTGTCAATGAATCAGTAGATGTAAAATTTTCTAAAAAATACGGTTTAATGGTGGGCGTAGGATCTATCATGGGTTGACGCCTCCGCTGCATAAAACTACTAACGAGTGAGAAAATTCTTAATAAGTGAAAAATTGTAAATGAAAGTCTCATCCAAGATAAGAAAAGCTGAAAACACTCCAATATTCGGACGTCCTCTGCATCTTCTGCAAACGTCCATTGGTTTATTTTCCATTCAGCGAACAGTTATTCTAAATAGGCTTTCAACCGCCGTTTAAAGTGACGTGCTGGCTACGCCCAAGTCAACGCTTTTTTTTTTTCAGAATGAAAGTCAACATAGGGTAGCAACATCTGTATTTATTATCCAGTCATTCAGACGAATGAATGACTTCAGTGGACAGTCAATTAAAAAGCTTTTCTATCTCCATTTCTAGAAAACATCCATGAGGCTTTGGCTAAAAGCAAACATTCCAATGTTCTGCTCCGCGAGGCATCTTCATAGGAGCAATGAGCGTCACCTAGCGTCCCTTTCCATTAAAGTTCTACAGCTTTTCCTCCACCTACGGGCTCCTACATCGTTTTGCCTATCTCTGCAACATTTCAAATAGATGGGTGGAACAACGAAGAGCAGCTAGTCTAAAAGACGTAAAAATTTTGTTTCGGAGTGGAACCATCCGGAGATGCTTTTATTCATAGGCTCATTGAAAATTTCCTTTAACGGCAAAAAGAACTGTCTTGAATTCTTGTTCAAAATGTTTTTCGCAAAAGTGAATGGGTTCATTCGAAGGAAACAAACCGTTCTGCGTAGTTGAGCGGACATGGCGGCTTAACTCACGCCCCTTGTGACGTCTGGGTGACGCCCACCATCAAAAACGTGTTAACGCGCAGTCCTTTTCAAAATGAACTATAAACATAGGGTACCCACATCTGTATTTATTATAGTGTCATTGAACATAATTCATTATTTTTTTGCACGTTTCATCAACCAGATCTAATTTTTTTTTTAAAGTTCAGTGAGAGGTGGGTCCAGAATCTATCATGGGTCGATTCCTTCGCTGGATAAAAATAATAACACGTGAGAAAATCCTTCATTAGGTAAAAATGATAAATATCAATGGTATTGACGGATCGTAAAAACGGTGTCGTTTTTATTACGTTCTTGGACAATAGCTTTTTATTAATCTGTCTGTATGAATGACGGTCAAAGTTCTATCTTCGAGTGATTCAACCGGAATTCTCAGAGACTCAGTGAGTCAGGGATCAGCGTAACTCATAGTAGGACGATGGGCGTTTGGAAATCTCTAGTCAGTCACTCTAATCTTTTACCATGGTTCAGTATTAACCGGTAATTTTCACTGACTCATCAAGATTATTTTGTTCTTGTCAGCGCTCGGATATAAACAGAAAATGAAAATGAAAATAAATAAATATGTGCATGGTAGCAACATCTGTAGTTCAATTCATTTCTATTGTTCGCAATGAATCAGTGGACCCAAAATTTGAAAACTTCAGTTCAATATGGGCGATAGCTTATCTGTTTATTCCTTTGCTCTTCTATAAGTTTCTCCGTTCTCGATAGGATGTCATTCTCGAGTTGGTTCGTCACCTATATGTGTGTAGGGGGCGCATTTTAGTTAGGGGGATTTCTTCGTACGGGGACCCATTTAAAAAGTGCCACTTTTTTTGGAAATGAAGGAGAGGAAGTCTCTCAACGTAATCTTCCTTCCTACCCTATTTCGTTTATTTATTTATTTATTTTTTCTTTCAGTTTGCATTGGTCATTTATGTGCAATAGTGAACGAATGAAAGGGGCTGCTATCAAATTTTAGTACGGCTGTTACACCCCATGACCTGTGTGTATGCATGTTTCGCCCCCCCCCCTTTTAGTTGCGAATTTCGAAAAGTGCTGTGTCATTGAGTACCCATGTTAAGCAACTTGTATACTTGCCCCATGTCGTATGAAAGTTTACCATACATTGAAATACGAAAACAAACGGCATTATTTTCCGTTATCCCCCCCTAACAGCCACAAGCCAATTTAGAGGCTTACCAGAATCATTTTGTAGAAATTTCTTTAAGGGAAACTTTCTTGACATCCATTCGATCCACTTCAAGATATTATCTATCTTATTAAAAAAGAAGGGAATGATCCTTTCCCTGATATTGCAAAAGAGAAGATCCGTTGGAGACTTTATTGGACTTTATTGGACTTTATTGGAGCGCCCGCTTTTTTCTAAGAATACTACTAATGTAATCCAATTCAGGAAGGAGCAAAATTTTGGCTGTGGAAAATTTCTCTACTTGGAAAATTTCCCTTTCCTGATGAGAGTCGTACACTTCTTGAACGTCAATGTGCATAGACATTACGCACATAATCCATTCATCTCTCCCACTTAAAGAGAAAAAATATCCGGTCAAGGGGCAAGTATGAACGGTGATAAACGGCGACCGATCATCACCCGATCATGAGCCGCTTCTTCCTTATGCAATATTCATCGGATGCCACGGGAGCCGTGATAATAAATTCGGAGTCACACGCCGATGTTGACTCCTCACAATCACCCTAATCTACCGATTCCGGCATCCCCGTCATTATTGATTCGGGGGATGGCTGCGTCATAACCGATCGAGCTACATTTCATTTATTTTTTCATTTCCCTTCTAATGTGAGATCGATAGCAATCAAGCCCCTGGATTAATAGTTAAGGATAGTAAATACCTATGAGAACATGGACGTAAAAAAGGCAGGTTTAGGGGGTCTGGACACCCCCCCCTCCCTTAATCCATTTATAAACACTCCAAACACGACAAACTAGCGGAAGTACCAGTTCTTTAGTTCCCGGTAACTTGACCCTCCCCCCCCCAACACGGATTCGTATAACACGGTCTAAAAATTGCACAATCGTGTTCTTCCATTCTGACGTTCAAAATATCGTTATAGAGGTATTTCACTGTATAGGAAAAATTCGGCATGTATGTGACGTTAGTAAAGTAGGTGCTAACGTCAGATGCTAGATAAGTGAAGATCTTCTAAATTGCATCCTAAAGAAGGTGCAATGCACCAAAACATCCTCTTTACCTATTTCTCCGTACCTCATAAAAAATGAGAGAAAGATTTAAAAAATTCTTGCCGTAAAATGTATCCAATACGTATCTGTTTTGGATACATTTTACATCTGTTTTTGGTACATCTGTTTTTGATACATCTGTTGGTGATACATCTGTTTTTGGATACTGTATAAAAATCTGTTTCAGGACGTCTCGAAATCCGACCACCCTCCTCTTATTTCACATATATTTCTTGAAAAAGGAAAAACAGTTGTCGGCGAAATGCTTGCTTTAAAATAGAATGCGTAGAAATCCATTGTTTTGGCACAGTCGCTTTGTCATTAAAAACGGGTAAGTATAAACTTCTTGAAATTGAATGTAAAAATAGTACCGGATCAAAGACCGGATCCGGTCTTTGATCTCAAGGAAGTCCGGTCTATGGAAGGTCTCAAGGAAGACCGGTCCTTGAGTCCGGTTATCCAATAGACCGGACTTCCTTGACCGGATATTTCTTCAGGTTTTTCCTAACACGTACACAAAAACGCTACGGACATCTGTGAAAGATTATACTGGCTATTAAAGTTATTTTTATAGAATTTTTAAAAGAAGATTCTTACTAAAATCAAAGCAAAATGAACCCAATAAGATTCAATGAACAACTTCATTCTTTTCTAATCCAGAAGCGTCCACTTTCGGGTCAAAAGGAGACTACGCCAGCCACGTAATAGTGAGTACTCGTCCTTTCACGAGTGAAACGTACCGTCACTTTAACTGGACGTCACAAAAGTCAAAGTTGTGGTGTTAATGAGCTAGCTGTCTTGAACAACCGAGGAACTCAAACGATTGCAGCGTGCTCATTTTTGATAACACTTGGGCAAAGATGCGTAACGCATATACTACCAGTTTGTGTGATCCGTACCTTTCCATATAAAGTTTAACGTGGCGTAACTGGGTAGTAAAGTGTCACGTTATAAAATGAACTGACTGAACCGACGGCTGTTATACGCTCATTTCATGAGATATATATTTTCTTACAAATAAGAAAGAATTGCTTACCAGTTTCTTAGTGGAGGCACTGGCCAGATGTTTCCTTCACTAAGTCTTCTTTTTCTGACAACATTTTTATGAATGACTATGAAATTTTATCTCTCAACTATTGAAATTGGTCCGAAAAATGGGTCCCAAAAAAGCGACATACAAAAGCGACATAATTTTACATTTATTTAAATACTAATAGTTCACAACAGCTTTAATCTATTGTGACACTATTTCGTAAGCTATAGAATAGGCATCCCATGCATTTTCTACATATATTTAAATACTATTAGCTCACAACACTTTAATCTATTGTTTCACTATTTCGTAAGCTGTAGAATAGGCACCCCATGTATTTTTTACAGATATTTAAAGACTATTAGCTCACAAGAGCTTTTATCTATTGTTGCACTCTTTCGTAAGCTGTAGAATAGGCATCCCACGTATTTTTCTATCAATCGGTGACAATCCTAAAAATTTCATCCTAGTTTTACCAGACGAAATACACGAAAGAGGAGCAATAAAATGACATAGTCCATGAATATCGTTATAATTGGGCAATCATGAAACTAGAAAATGAGGGGGGTTCAGGGGGCTCTCCCCCTGACGAGGCTCGAACAGCCAGAGTTTTTTTATAACCCAATACAAATGCAAGTCCAAAGAAGTGTTGGACCGAACAAGCACGCTCATGGATTATGATACACTTTCTAAGGCAATGTAAGACAAATAGGGCCGACACATAGGTTTTGGTAGGCGATCGTAACACAGATTCCAATTCCAAAGAGGTTTTTTATGAAACAAGGAAGACAATCGCCGCACACTCATGGATTAGGATACGCTTTCCGAAGTAATGGAACCAGTACGCCTTAATTTTGTGTATGTAAATTCCCCTCCTTATTTTCTATTTTTCGTTTCTTAGTTAACACAAAAATGACACACAAGTTTATTAACTAAAAGTGAAGTTATTTTATAAAAGTGTTATATAATTATCGTAAAACTTGAAAATGACACTGTGAAACCCGTCTTTCTCTGCCGGGAATCGAACCCGGGTCTTCGGGATGATTCTGCTTATTGCACACTTTTTCCACAACAGGGGTTACAGTTACGGAGAGCAAAAGTTATCCTTTTTGGCATGTCTTTATCAACATCTAAAATAGTTTGACTTTCGAAATTCGAGTTAGCGGAAGGCCTTCCTCAGAATTTTCCGAATCCTCGGACACCTTGGTCAAAACTCAACTCCCCGCCGTTCCGGAGATTATAGGCCCACATGTGGACATACATAGATACATAGATACACGTGTTTGTTTACATGAGGATTTCATTATAATAATTAAAAATTACGGGAGACATCAAGAATGAATATATTTAAGGGCCGCTCTTTTGCACCGATTTCCCGTTGCCACAACTCGGATCCATAATGGATCCTTCGAACGTACTTTTTCAAATGGATGGGCTCATTCATCGCAGTTCTGGGAAGTTTCCTATGGGAAATTTAAATAACACAATGTACGAAGTTTGGAGCTATTTTCTCCCTGCTATTAAAATTCACGTAACGGCCCGACTGGATTTGAATGTATCATCGCTGTTGCAGGTTTGTTTTTCGGGGCAGTGACGTCACTACAGTGTACTCGCGATGTATAGCAAAGCGATTGAGTGACGCAAACTGCAGTTCGATTTTCCCCACTTCAAGTCGAAGGTTTTGTAAAAAGGCTCAGCACAGCCGGCTGTGTCAATGAAGAACTTGAGTTCTGTAGCACGCGATAGGCAATTCGATTCACAGCCGTGTTTCTGGTAGGTTACTCGGGAGATGGCAACGAGTGTACTTTCTCGGCTCTGGGACCCTTTAACTCTATTTTTTGCGACTAGCAGTTGGACGTTTTCTAAGATTATGGCAACGCTGCGCTAGAGCGATCTGACAAGGACGGAGGGTGTCTAGGTAAGAGGACTTTCTAGAGGTTCTAACGCGTCGTCACGTTACGTCTGGTGAAAACCTACCAAAACCCCAGACCGATAGATCGACAATGGGACTCGAGCTCAGGACCCTCACACTTCGGCCTTCTACCACTTTCAGTGACGTGACCACTGTGCCATGGTGGCGCGCGTCTAGCAGTCGAACGCGTTGGAAAGACGTAGGTTCCATAGCGCGACCAAAGAGCGTTCAAGGGCTAACTTCATTTTTAAACAATCCATCCTAAAAATAGTCTCATTTTCAGCTTTTCATGGCTATGGATCCATAGTTATGTTAGGTATCAGTAACATAACTTTCATAAGTCCGAAATGTTTAAAAATAGTTTGCTTTTTGTTGTATCCAAATCGGTCGACTAGAAGCGGAGATACGGAGGTTTGGGTTTCATCATTGATTTCTATAGCAGTTTCTAGAAATCTCGAGAAATAGTGGTCTTAGGCCTTCAGTCACTTCCATTTAGGGGACTTATTTTTGCCTCCAAATGGTGAGATGTGTCGCCAAGCTTGGCGATATTTGGGTCATTGGGTGCAATTATTCCGACGAGGCTTGTTAAGTTAGTTTTTCTGCATGAACATGCGTCATAGCCAAATATTTCTCTTCTATGACGCAATTGAGTCTGTTCTAGTACATTCCACGGATGGTTCTGTCTAAAATCTTCTACGGTGTTCATTGTAATCTGTAAAAGGACGTGTGATTGCCCAGTTCACTCTATCTTGCTTCTGCTTCCGTCAAGGTCCGTGAGCAGAGGTCCGTGAAAGCATAAGGCTTTGTATGGACGCTATAGAAGCGGTGTTTTCGCTTGCCTTAATGAAGTTTTGTTTTTAAGTGCTGTGTCCGAATCTGTCATCCGATGTGTTTTAGTATGTGTGATGCCTTTGTGAAAGCTTCTGTACTAAGCGGCCTGTTAAAAGCACGTTACTGTCTCATTTGATCTGGTGAATTTTGTACAGGCGATAGTTCGACGAAGTACTAGAAGCCATCAAGTTCGTGTTCCATCCTGACAAGTGGACTCCTTTTTAGAACTTTTATTCCTACTGGACTTTAGAGCGTCGAACCCAGTAAACTAGCAGAGTATTTCTGTAACAATATACATTTAAAAATATACAAGACCATGATCGAAATATATGTTCGTTTTCAGAAATGTATGGCAACATAATGTTTTGAGCAAACAAGGGTGAATTCGCAGCTTGCGCATACAATTCGCTGAACAAAATTTTCCCCCAATTTGCGCTGGCTTTTCATTTTTATTAATAAATGAAAACGACTACAAAGCTATTACAAAAGAGTAGCATTCAATAAAGTAGAATAAGGCTACGTTACTTTCTTCTGTTTTATGGGAGATCTAGGTCCTAAATTCTAATTTTCCGTTCCTTTTTCATGATTTTTCTGGGAAACTCCATGCTGAAATTCTTTAAAAATATCGCATGCTGAAATTCTTTAAAAATATCGCATGCTGAAATTCTTTAAAAATCGACGAATTGAAGAATACTCTGCGAATTCTTCGATTCGTCGGTCTAGAGTCCAGTGGGTGTAGAAAGTTCTAGAAAAGAGTCCCTTGTCAGCATGGAACGCAAACTGTATGGCTTCTAGTACTTATTCGAGCTACAAAATTCACAGGCACTCACGGCCAGTAGCTCGTCTATAACAGTCCACTCAGTACCGAGGCTTTCACAAATGCTGTCATTCTCACACGAAATAAAACACTTCCACAGGTAAAATTCAGTGGAAATAGACGAGGGATAACACTAACAATCCCTCCAGCAATCAACAGTAAAGAATGGGCGCACAGCACTTAAAAATCAGCTTCGTAAACATGCGCGAAACCACCGCTTCTATCATAGAGCAAAGCGCCGTTCACACCGGCCGCTCGATCCACACTGAGCGGGAGCACACTCTACGCTCTGAACCCTCGGGGCAGCGCGCGCTGGTATTTATAGAGCTGACAGAAGCTACGAGGAGCTTCTAGAAAAGTCTATTTCTCGAATATTCTTCCTAAAGCAGGAATTTTAAATACGTCGTAGAAGAGAAATGTTAGGTTATGTGATTTTAATGCAGCAAAAGTAATTTTACAAGCTCCACAGGGAAACTCGCGTCCAATAACCCAAATGTAGCCGAGCTGGACGAAATATCGCCCCATTGGGCGCCAAAAATAAGTCCCCAAAAGTGAAATCAGCGAAATCCTAGGACCCCTATTTCTCGAGATGTCTAGAAACGCCATAGAAAAACAATGGGGAACCGAAACCTCCGTATCTCCGGTTCCAGTGCACCGATTTGGATGCAACAAAAAGCCAAATTGAACTATTGGAAACGTAGAATACGAATTTTGAACTATTTTAAGCCCCAGAGCAACCCCAGAGCAGCTACTTGTCTGCAACTACGCGAATACGATGCAGCTGCTATTCTTTAGGATCTCTTCTTTGAGCGATAAAATCATTCTTCAGTTTCCAATAACATGTCTCGTTCCATTTGTTTCATTTTTATTAGCCAGTTTCCAACCCCCCCCTCCCCCTACGAGACTCTTTCCCTAAGTGCCTCTATTGGGTATTGGATTTGTATTTCTCTTACTTTCGGTAGCACAAGCACAAAAATGAGAACTGAAATAAATTATAGGAAGTCATTTTCTAACGAACTTCTAAGGTTCATTTTTTTAAACAAAGTCATTTTTTGGTTATGAGTACTAACGAGATATTCCATTTCATGTAAAAACGTGGCTATTGCATTCACTTCCTGTCCATTTTACAACTGCACTTTATAGGAATCATTCAGCTAAAAACTATTGAACTCTAGTGACAGTCCATTAAGAAATTCCGTAACAATGGGCTTAAAAAATCATTTATTCCAGTTCCTTTGAGTGGTGTTTTTAGGAACGCTTTTCCCAACAGGGACCAAAAAAGTATTTATGATTTGGGTTTGTCCGTCTGTCCGGGATCTCACGACCGTAAATATGCGTCGATGACAACGAAATTAATGTACAGCGTTCAGGGGCGTAGCCAGAAATTTTTCATGAAGGGGGGGAGGTGTTACGACTAGTGCCACTCACATATATACCTACATGTGTGTGATAAGGGAGTGAAGAATATACATTTGGTATGGCAAAAAATTCCTCATGGGGGGGTTATGACACCCGTAACCCCCCCTCCTTTGCTACGCCCCTGAAGTGTAGTCATCAAAATACTTCCCCGATGTATGAAACTCTAGCTGCAGCTCCGTTTAACCCATCGAGAAGAGGTTTGAGATAGAGTTATCTAGAGTTACGTGCTCGACATTGGGGTTGTTGAAGACAACAGAGCTCTCACGGTGACGGTGACGGCGAAAAAATTCCCGATGGCATCGCCCACTTTTTTCCTGTTCATTGAAAAATCATAAATGGAGTTAGAACGACACACCTATGACGAAAATGGGCGGCTTTAAGCATTTGCAAAGCAGAGTCTGGTCAAGAACCCAAGTCAACACAGAGAAAAAGTGCACGGACACCATTCGAATTCATTCGCTGGAATAGACAGTAGAAATGTTAAACTAATAGAAGTGCAACTGAAACGCATTTCATGATTTTTCAATGCGCTCGTCCACTTTCGCAGACGAAAAGTAGAGGTTGCCATCGGAAATTGTTGAAATTGTTTCATTGTAACCGTGAGAGCTCTCTATTTCGGAACAACCCCAGTCTCGAGCCCATTAGGTGGGGCAAAAATCCGAAAATACGCAAAATGTGTAAAAGTCACTCCAGGTTTTTATGTATCCTATTTTAGATAAAAGTGCTCATTTACGATGACAGGTAAAGGTCTAAGCTATAGTTTAATAAAAAGTTTAGGTTCATAACGTGCTGCAATTTTTCAGAAATGAGTTTATAATTGAAAATCGCGAACCTTTGCTTCCACCTACCCTAAACTTTTAAACGGATCACGTTGTATTTATGGGAAATATTTACTTTTCGAAACAAAGTTTATCATTATTATATTGCAAGTTTTTTTAAAGAACGTAAACAACATAGAACTTTCATTCCAGATGGTTTTTGCAATAGTTAATGGGCTCCACTCAAATGTAAGAGTTATTCTAAATTGACCAGGCATTTTCTCTTAATGGGACGCCCCTTCTTGCCTCCAGTGACGCCCTTGCTACGTCTCTTGTGGCTACATGCGACGCCCTCGCTATTCCTCTTGTGGTCTCACGTGACGCCCTATCTTCGTCACAAAACCTGTTAACCAAGGCCGTAACCAGGGGGGGAGGCAGGGGGTCCGGTCCCCCCCCCAAAAAAAAACTAAAAATATTGTTAAGAAAACTATAATAATGAAGATATTTTGTGAAAAATGGAGCCTATTTCACCTCTTGGTCAGCCCCCCCAGGAAATGTTTTTCTGGGTACGAACTGCTGTTAACGCACTCCTTTACAGAATGAAAATAAACATACGGCACTAACATCTCTATTTAGGATCGCGTCATTTAAAGTTTAATTTAAAAAAATGTATTCTGTAGAGTTTTGTAAGAACTTCCCTCACTCACAGAATAGAGGCCGATCCTCTATTCTGTGTGGACGCCTTCGCTGCATAAAAATACTGACTAGTCTGAAAATCCATCCTAAGAAAAAATTCATAGAAAACGAGGAAATGCTGAAATCGTTTCAAAAATCTTAATATCAACGGCCTCTTTTGCAAAAGTTCAATGGTTTGTTTATCAGTTCAGCAATCGGTGGATCTGAATGGTCAAGAAATTCTACTTTAAGAGGACGCCCTGGCCACGCCACTGGTCAAAGACACGTTGAAGGTGTTCTTTACAAAATAAATATATATAAATGTATAGATGGGGCAGCAACCTCTGCATGAGCTTTCGTGGAATTTTAATTCATTTCTTTGGATCGCAACTCAACAGTAGATCGAAAATTTCCCAAAGCTTGTGTATAAGGAGGGCGGTCACTCAGGATCACTTGAATCCACTGCTGTACAAAAGAGAAAGAAACCCACATGAAAAACTATAATAAATTATTTTCTTTTATGAAACCCCCCGAAAAAATTCTTCAAAATAGAATTGGAAGTCCAAAATCTTCGAAGAGGGATACATTCTGCAACATTTGCGATTTTTATGAATGGTAAAGAATTCTGCAAAAGTTTCTTAACTGATACTGGTGTATTGTTTATTTAAGTGTACAGTACAGCTTGTAAAGGCCCTTTCTAAAATTTTTAACGTGTAGGACATTAATTTTGTATTGAAGTACCCTATTGACATGATTTTTTTAGTACACCGTTCATGAGTGAAAATAAGCTTAATTATTTAGATTTTGGGGGGCTATAGAAACGGCTTTAAAACAGCCATTTTACGAAACATCCAAACTCAAGTTGAAATGAAGGTATTCATGTTCCGTACATGAATCTTTTTTGCGGGGAACGATCCGTTTTGTCCCCCTCCCTTGCAGATTTCGAATTTTGGAAAAGGCTGTCCAATGGAGCACCTATGTTAAGAAGTTCACAGCCATGCATCCTTTCGTATAATTAACTGCAGTCGTTTTTGCACAGAAAAACGAAAAAAATAACGGCATGACTTCTTCCTCTAAATAATAGATGATTTCGAAAGTTCACCAGAATTCTTTTGTAGGGATTTTGTGGAGGTAAACTTCCCTTCACGACACACAAGACTAACCTAGAGCGCGTTGGAGGAGTTAATGTTTTTAAAAAGAAGGGAATGCTCATTTCCCTGATATTGCAAAAGAAAGGCCGTTACGGACTACAGGATGCATTCGAGTAGGCACCTTCTACCAGACTAAAAGAGGACCTCCGACATAGGGTCCCCTCTTAGTCTGTTAGGGTATAGATCAGAGGTGGCAAACCCATGGCACGCGGCATACTATATTAGGCACGCCACCGATCCAAACGGTTTGCTTTTTAATTAAAAACAACGAAGTTCACCATAAAGTAGAACGGGAGTGGGGCTGCACTACGGAGTGATTCCGGCGCGGTGCGGCTGGCAGATAGTTTCTTGCATTTTAGGATTCTTACGACGTCCAAAGGATGCATTTGTACATTCGAGTCCCACAGTCACTTTAAACATCGAGCACTCTCTCCCATTCCCTACCCAGTCTCTCCAAAATGAATCCTGGAATCCTCTTCATCAGAAACAGCCCTTTCAATCTCATTCTCAATCACATTATTACTGTTCCTCTCCTAAACGAAAGCATCTCTCTACCCATATTCATGTTTCCCAAGTCTGAGGGGCTCTACTTTTAAAGGCGCTCGAGTGGTTGCATCTACACTCAATTGTGAATAAAAATGGTCGCATGCTATGCATAAAGTTTGCATGCTATGCATAAAGTTTGGACTCGCCTGGTCTATAGTGTCCCACAATCCGTAGATGGGTTCCGAGAGGCGGTTACATCCCTATCCAGGTCAACGCCTAAGAAAGCAGATCTCTATGAAATCTGTTCAAGAAGGTGTGGATCGTGCCCACAGTGGACGCCCACAAAGAGCAGGGTTTCTCTTTCGAAAAGAGCGAGCATCCGGGAGATCTTTCCAATAAGCAGACGCCTAAAACGAATGAAAATTTTGGGTAATAACACACATAATAGGGTACTCATGATGATCCTTTCCATGATGACGGCGGTCCGTTTTCCTTGGTGAGAACTTGTGTCGATGCTGGGACTTTTTGACAGCGGATGAAGACCAGACCCGATGTACCATGCGAAAGGTTCCTCTTGCGGACAAACGCACCCTTTTATGTGCGCTGTGGTCCACAGTTCTTAATCATTCCGCGTTCTAACACCCTTGTTTGTCGAGTGTCTTTGTGGAGTCAACGCCTGCCCTCCTTACACTGGCTCAAAGAGGCCTTTAACCATAAGTGAACGCCTAAATATCCGTTTAAAAGTTTATTAATTCCATATAACATTTATCAGTAAACATGGACGAACACTACAGAAGTACAAACACAAAAATAGGCGTGAAATGACAATCATGAGTTCACGGGATTCGAACCCGAGTGCTCACCGGTCGCAGGCCGATGGCAGTGATGGGTGCGCAAACCCACACAGCCATGAGGTCCCCCGACATTTCATTTATCTTAACCTCATGAAATAAATAGAAAAGCTGAGTATTCTCGAACAACTATTCCCAGTTCCAGCTTATGACAATTGCAAAAATGGCGACTCTTTCGATGATGATGTCATGTCTGCCACCATTTGAGATACTCTGTAGACTTGTGAAATGGGTTTTGATATCCCACGCACAAAGGTATTTGACTGCAAGAGAAATTTCCTATTTCAGTTAAACTCTCAAGATTTTGAACAAGAAATATGAGAAATTCTGATATTATTTTTTAAGTACATGATTATCGACTGCGATTCAATTAGACACTTAACCACAATAACGCCGGATTATAGTAACGATGCATTATGAAGTCCCCAAAAAAGCCTTTACAAAATCATCCACGCAGTTATTCATTATGCTAGATAAAAAGCACATTCTGTGTCTTATTTAGAATGAATAACTCGAGCCTTACACACACACACACACATCTGAAAAAATATTTAAATTTAATATTTTAATAATTGAATAGGATAGCTTCTAAAATATAAAAGAGCGTGTATTGATTCCTTTAAAAAATTCAGATTGAATCTCCATTCCATTTCTTCATCGTTGGATGGATCCATTAAAATACAAAAAGGGCTTAGGAAAAAATGGTAATGACGGTATACAAGGTAAAGAAAAATGATTCATTATAGAGTCAAATGTTTTTTGTGGGCTTTCATTTTAAATAATAAATAAATATGAGGATGGATACACGGAATCGGCGCAGGCAGACCCTGCATTTTAAAATCGATTGGACAGGAATATTAATTTTTGAATCGTTTTTGGGGCGTATTCACTCATTCTGAGATGTTCATGGAGGGATGCGTTTGCTTAAAGACGTGGTGAAGAGAAATAAAATACGGTCAATGACAGTCAAATGAATAATCAATTTTTATATTTATTGTTCCTTGTGATGCATAGGTCATTTTCTTTCTTTCTTTTATTTTAAATCATCGCTCGATGAAACTGAAAAGTGTTTACGGTGCTCCCTGTCATCTGAATACCGCATACAGGGTGATATTCGAAAGGATGTGGCAGTGATGGGAACGGAACCAAAAGTGTTCAGAATGACAGTCAAATGAATAATCAATTTTTATTTTTATTTTTCCTTGTGATGCATAAGTCATTTTCTTTCTTTCTTTTATTTTAAATCATCGCTCGATGAAACTGAAAAGTGTTTACGGTGCTCCCTGTCATCTGAATACCGTATACAGGGTGATATTCGAAAGGATGTGGCAGTGATGGGAACGGAACCAAAAGTGTTCAGAATGACAGTCAAATGAATAATCAATTTTTATTTTTATTTTTCCTTGTGATGCATAAGTCATTTTCTTTCTTTCTTTTATTTTAAATCATCGCTCGATGAAACTGAAAAGTGTTTACGGTGCTCCCTGTCATCTGAATACCGCATACAGGGTGATATTCGAAAGGATGTGGCAGTGATGGGAACGGAACCAAAAGTGTTCAGAATGACAGTCAAATGAATAATCAATTTTTATTTTTATTTTTCCTTGTGATGCATAAGTCATTTTCTTTCTTTCTTTTATTTTAAATCATCGCTCGATGAAACTGAAAAGTGTTTACGGTGCTCCCTGTCATCTGAATACCGTATACAGGGTGATATTCGAAAGGATGTGGCAGTGATGGGAACGGAACCAAAAGTGTTCAGAAGGGCGTAGCAATGGGGAGTCGCAAACGTCCATCTCAGTGTCTGTTGATCGCTTTGAGAGAAAGTGTTACAGCGATAGTAAACTTTTCCGACGCCATGGTCTGAGAGAAGCTACTGCATCTTTAACAGAAAACACGTGACGCAAATGGATCGCTTACAATCACTGGCAAGACGATATTAAAGAGAAATTATTTTTCTTTGGATATATATTGGCCAATGGTGTTTTTCAGCTGGACGGCATACCTCCTCATAGGTCAAACGTCGCCGCACGATTGCTTCCATCGACATTTTGTCAACAAATGGATGAGTCGCACTCCAAATACATAGTGCGTTACTCCCAAAACTACGAGAGCGTTCTTCTGAAAACTACGAAAGTTACGTATATCTTCATTATAACTACTCTTTATTTGTGTGAGAAGATCTCTATTTTCATGTGCGTTGGAAAGCAGTGCTCTCCACCAGCAAAACTCAATCCCAGACTATTTAGAAATGACATGGACACACCATTTAATATGGACGGTTTACACAAGTAAAAATACTTAAGTGAATGATTCATTTTTCGCATTTTGTATTCGTTTAGACAGTGGCTGCAAATTCTAGTTTGCTCCCACACGGTTTCACTCTTAAAAACTATTTTCTGTTTCTGCCTGAACTAAGTCATTCGTAATGTTTATCTTACACATATACTTTGCATGAATAAGTGGACAGTTAAAAAGTACTTTATTCAAATAAAACAAAAATACTTTAATATGTTTTCTTGTAAAATTTTTTCAGATTTATCCGTCCAATGGAGCTCTTAATTAAGTTGTCAGGATGTATCTAAAGCAATTACATATTTGATGACCGTGGGGAGATAGCGTGGTCAACAAACTCCTATTTTTTCAGCATTTCTTTTCCAAAATGTTCTTTTTACTGACGGATGCGTACTGTCATAAAATGTTCTGATTTATACAGAAACGCTTTTCTACTTGTTTATAATGACGCTAAACTTGAGTTTTATTTATTCAACAAGCTCATTAAAAATTGTATTTTGCATGCACGGTGTCTAAGAGAATATTAGCAAGTATGTATTTTCTTTTTTAAGAAAAGAAAACCGATTTTTTAGGAAAAAGCTTGGACATTTTCAACCCACGGAGGATACAAGAAAGGCTGTGACTGTTATTCAAAGGATAATTCATGGTGCATTTTTATTTCTTTTATAACAGAATACAGACAAATTGTAAAAAAACTCTAGTCACTGAAATGACTCTATTGAATCTATATCCCTTTTTGTATTTAACAAATAAGTGAACAAGAAAATGGAGTAAAATAGGTTGTGACATGTAACGGAGGTATACAAGTATCCCTCCGTTCACTGAAAAAAAAAACATCATCAGTTTTCATTAATTATTTTTAAAATCTGTCATAATATTTAAAATATCTTAGATGACTATTTTAAAATAATTATTTCTAAAACTAAGAGCCACAAACTGCAAATAGCGCGTTTTCTTGTGGATTGATCTTACTAAGACTTTACAAATTTTTATAGATTTTGGGATTTTGTGAAGTACTTTGACGCCTATAGTTTAAGACCACCAGCGACGATACTCAACTTTATTTCATTCGCTTCAGTGGTTTATACCTAATCGACCCATATTTTCACATTTTGAATAAATGTTCGCAAAATCTCAAAATGTAATGATTCAATTTTAAAAATTCGACGCTTAAAGTTGAATGACCACGTATCATGTCACCCAATTTCATTTCATTCGCTTCTGCCATGTTTATGGGATCGCGAACATAAATGTATGCCGTATTTTTGTGTATTTTTCTTGTATTTATGGGATATATTTACTTTTCGAAACAAAGCTTCTTTTCATTCGATTGAACTTCTTTTTAAGAGGAAGAAAAAATAACTAGAATTTTGATACAGTATGCTTTTTGCAATAGTTAATTGGTTCACCGCAAATTCAACAGTTATTCTAAACTGATCAGGCATTTTGTCTCAACGGGACGCCCCTTCTTGCCGACCGTGATGATCTGGTCACGCCTCTCGTGTCTACAAGCAACGCCCTCGCTACTGATCTTGCGGCCTCACGTGACACTACCCCTTAGTCCATTCATAAAAAAACATGTTAAAGCACTCATTTACAGAACGAAAGTAAACATAGTCTACTAACATGTGTGTTTACGTTCGCGTCATTTAAAGTGAAAAAAAAATTGCATTCCCACCAGTTTTCTAAGAACTTCTCTTAAGGGCCGTCCTCTACTCTGTGTGGACGCCTTCGCTGGATAAAAATACTCACTGGTCTGAAAATGTATCCTAAGAAAAAACTTGTAAAACTCATACAAAAGGAGGAAATGCTGAAGCCTCTCCACAAATCTTATATCAACGGCATGCTGGAAAAAGGGTCAGCCGTTGCCATCGCTCGACTGAACGACCCGCAAGAGGGCGGACGATCGAAATGTTCATCGCGTGCCTCAGATCTAGAGACTCTTTTTTGGCGACAGCTGGCTGTGCCGCACAGCCGTCATCCGTCCGTCATCTTGCTGGTCGTTCAGTCGAGCAATGGCAACGGCTGCCCTTTTCCAGAATTGGGAAAAGGTTGCGCCTCAAAGGGTTAAGCAGCTGATATACATGCACGATTTCGTATGACATTTCTTAAAACATTGAAATACGAAACAAAAACTGCATTATTCTCCCCACCTTTACTTTTAGCCCTTATTTTTATAGAAATCCCCCAATAACTGTGACAAGCCCATTTGGAAGCTCACCAGAATCCTTTTGTAGACATTTCGTTAAGGCAAACTTTCCCACCAAGCCATAAAACTGTGTCCACGCATATAATCAATGATATTAAAAAAGAAGGGAATGATCATTTCCCTGATATAGCAAAATGAGAATATCTGCTGGAGGCAACAGAGTCTGCGTTTCAGCACAGGCGACTTCCATAGAGGGAGGGGCCTCTTCGAATGATTCCTAGGATCGACGTTCGAACAGTATTGTTACGAATTTTCGTTGCAACCCACTGTTCTGGGGCTTAAAATAGTTTAAAATTCGTATTCTACGGTTCCAATAGATAAATTTTGCTTTTTGTTGCATCCAAATGGGTCCACTAGAATCGGAGATACGGAGTTTTCGGTTTCCCATTGTTTTTCTATGGGTTTCTAGACATCTCGAGAAATAGGGGTCCTAGGGCTTCGATCTCTTCACTTTTGGGGACTTATTTATATATTTCGCCAAAGTGGCCAAACTTGGCGACATTTGGGTCATTGGGTGCGATTTTCCCTATGGGGCCTGAAAGTTGCTTTTCCTGCATTAAAATCACGTAATAGCCTAATGTTTCTCTTCTATGACGCAATCAAAACTCCTGCTTTATGTAGAATCTCCGAGAAGTAGACTTTTCTGGAAGCTTCTTCTAGCTTTTGCCCTACCTATCAATAGAAGCTGTGAGCCGGGCCTCGGTTCAGTGTGAGTTTGCTGCCATCCAGAGTGTGTGAATGGGGCTCTCTCGGTGAGTACGCTTGCTTCGCTCTGTGATAGGAGCGCTGATTCGCTCTTGTTTTCGAAGCTGATTTTAAAGTGCAGTGTGTCTATTCTTCACTGTTGAGACTTGAAGGATTGTGAGTGTTATCTCTCGTCTATTTCTACTGTATTTTGCCTGTGGAAGTGTTTTATTTTGTGTGAGAATGGCAGCCTTTGTGAGAGCTTCTGATGTAAGCGGACTGTTAAAAGCACATGACTGATGGATTGTGCTTGTGAATTGTGTACAGCGGGTGGTCCAACTAAGTTCTAGAATCCATAAAATGTGTGTTCCATCCTGACAAATGGACTGTTTACAAGAACTTTCTACACCCACTGGACATCAGAACGGCCAACCCAGGAAACAAGCAGAGTAATTCTGCGACAGTATCCATGATCGATTCATGGAATAGTGAATATAGACTATTTTAACTACGCGAATAGTATTCACGGTTTCACTCTCGGAATAGTGTTCGTGATTTTTACTATTCGAATACTATTCGTGGGGGGTTATTTTGGGCCTGAAACTAAAATTTTGATATAAAGAAATGTATTTCAGAACAATATTTGAAATTAGGGGTCTTTTCGAGCCGGGGGCCCTGGGCAAAGTCCCGATTTGCCCATGCGATAATAAGACCCTGCTTATATGTTGCATTTTCAGATTTCTTTTAAAATAGTTTAGGAAAAGAAGAATACAGATCCATTTAAATTACGAGACGTTACTTCTCTCAGCATAAACCCAAAAATTTATTTTTACCCTCCCCCCGAAAAAATGTATTCTGAAAGGATTGTTAAAATAAATCGCAGCTTATTGCATTTTAATTCGGGAAAAGTGGAGTTGTAACTTTTTAAATTTACGGTTACATAGTTGAAGGTGTACAATGTAAAGTTTGTTTTTCAGCAGCAGAATTTTGGAGGTCATTTATTGTTGACTACTGTAGTTAGGTAGTGCAGGGTGTAGGCTTCATGTTTGGTAAAGCATCCAGTACAGAAAGATATGCCTGTGACGATAGTAAATTTTATTTTATTCGCTTCACTGATTTATACGTGATCGACAAATATTTTCATTTTTGAATAAATTTTCCCCAAATATCAAAATCTAATCACAATTTAAAAAAAAAAAAAACTTTTGTTTAAACGGGGTGACTACCTATCATGTCACTAAATTTTATTTCATATGTTTTACATGATCGTTAACACGTGAAGCGCAACAAATATTGACACATTCTGAAACGATTTTCGCAAAATCTCAGAATTTATTTATATTGTCTTTTAAAATTTCAATATCTATACTTAAATTGAGTGACGCCCATACCATACACTCAATTTCATATCATTCGTTTTAGTCGATATGATAGGATGCGTGAACGATTGTTTATGCATTTTGAAATAATTTTCGAAAAAACTCAAAATCCAATTTAAAATTTTTTAAAAATTGGACGCCTAGAGTCTAAAATGATGGACCCGATATCCTGTCACCCAATTTTCTTTCATTCACTGTAGCCTTTATTTCGTGATACTGGAACAAAATGAACGTAATTTAAACAGATTTTCGCAAAATCTCAAAATGCAATCCATGTATTTTAAAAAATCGACGCTTAGAGTATAAGTTCCATGTTAAGTTTTGATCACATATCATGTCACCCAATATCATTTCATTTGCTTTTGAAAAATTTATTTCATGCGCGAACATAAATGTACGCAGTATTTGTGCACTTTCCCTATATTTTCGTATTATATTTACTTTTCAGAAAGAAGCTTATTTTATTGCAATTTTTTTAAAGAAAGAAAACAATATCTAGAATTTTGATTGCAGATGCTTTTTGCAATACTTCATTGGTTCACCGCAAATGTAACAGTTATTCTAAATTGACCAGGCATTTTGTCTTAATGTGACTCACCTTTTTGGCGACCGTGACGCCCTAATCACGCCTCTCGTGGCTAGAAGCAACGCCCTCGCTACTGCTCTTGGGGCCTCACGGGACGCCCTCCCTTCGCCTATTATTAAAAAAACATTTTAACGCACTCCTTTTCAGAAAGAAAATAAACACAGGGTACCAACATCTGTATTTACGATCACGACATTTAAAGTTTAAAAAAAATTGTATTCCCTAGAGTTTTGTAAGAACTTCCCTTAAGGGCCATCCTCTGCTCTGTGTTCACGCCTTCGCTGGATAAAAATACTCACGGGTCTGAAAATCCATCGTAAGTCAAAAACTTGTAAAACTCATACAAAAAGAATGAAATGCTGAAACACCTCCCAAAATCTTATATCAACGGCCTCTTTTGCGAAAGTTCAATGGTTTGTTGGTCAGTTCAACAATGAACGGATCTGAATGGACGAGAAATTCTACTTTAAAATGACGCCCTGGCCACGCCCCTGGTCAAAGGCACGTTGAAGCAGTTCTTTACAAAATGAATCTATAAATATATATATAAGGCAGAAACCTCTGCATTGGCTATCGTGGAATTTTAATTCATTTCTTTGGATCGCAACTGAACAGTGGATCCAAATTTCTCAGAAAACTTCCGTTCAAGGTGGGCGGTGACTCAGGATCGCTTGAATCCACTGCTGTATAAAAGAGAAAGAAAACCGTCATCAAAAAGTGTAATAAATTCTTTTCTTTTATGAAACCGCCCGAAACAATTCTTACCAATAGAATTGGAAGTCAAAATGCTTCGAGGAGTGATCCATTCAGCAACATTTTCGATTTTTCAGAAATATTAACATTCGTTTCTTAACGGATACGGGTACGTATCGTTTATTTCAGTGTACAGAGTACGGCTTGTCAAGGCCCTTTCTCAAATTTTGACCATGCTTGACAGTTATTTTGTATTGAAGTACCCTATTGACATGATTTTTCGAGTACACCGTTCATGAGTGAAAATAAGCTTTTTTTTTTAATTATTTAGATTTTTGGGGGGGTTGAGAACCACCGGTCTAAAGTAAAGACTACCCATTTCAGGTAACCGTGTTGTTCAAAGTGACTTGAAGCGATTTCGGTAGCTTTCGATAAAATAAAAGTAAACTAAAATGTTATCGGCCCTTTTAATGGGAAAGCGATTCTTTTGTAGAGATAAGAAAATATGTGTAACAGCTTGTGAAAGAACAGGAAAAGAAAGGTAAAGTATTTCAAAGATATCGTTTTCGGTTTCAAAAGGCCGATCCAATAGTCCTTTATGTGTAGACATCTGAACGGTTCACGGTATTTTATGGTATACGCAAATAGTGGATAAATTTTCAGCAGACTTGATCCACCGTGATAAAGCCACCATGACTCAAGGTAGGTTTTTCATCGTAGATCAATGAATAGCTGGGGATCTTCTTTCACATACATTTAAATTTTGGATGCAATGAAACATTCTAAGGCTGGGGTGGCCAAACTTTTGAGCATCGTGCGTTATTTGCTTTACAGGCGAGTTTAGAACAGACTTTACGCCATCGTATTCTAGTCCTAATCCGGAAATTTAGTTTTACTAATAATCTAATGTCATGGTCATAGGGTCACTTAAATCCCCGCGTAATCTAGAAAATTTCACTCTGGATTTTGATGCACTGAAATACAAATTTTAATTATCCCAAAATACGAATGGTAGAGTAAATTTAATCTCAGAAGAGCAGATCACCCCAAAAATTCATAACAAAACCAGGAACCGCAGGTGAGCTTTCTCAAGGGAATTGCCCTGCTAAAGGGGAGGGGGGGAGGGGATCCATTCTTACTGTAAAATTGTATTGACAGTCCACTTTACTATAGATAAATCGTAAAAATTTTCAGTACCATTAAAACATTTTTCATTCCTTGCATTAAATTGTGTTTGTTTGTTACGCACTCATTAATAAAATTTGCGAAATTAATATCATTTATTTAAATTTCAATATGTTTTCAAAATTTATGTCAAATTGAAATATTTCGTACCGTATACTGTTTGTGCTTAGACTAAGGGGGAAGGATGTCCATAGGCACCCATAGAAATTTTTCTAGGGGAGTGGGGGGGGGACGAACTTCGAAAAAATTTTTAGAGGGGGGCCCAATTTCAAACTTTTAAGAATTTCAGTTCTAATTTTGCCGCGTGGTTCCATTTCGTTGACATCCTGAAACAATGTGCTAAGACTCTTTCCGGGGGGGTGCTACCTTGCTTACCCATACAGGCACCCATGGGGTATGTTCGTCCGTGAAATAAACTGCTTTCAGTAGGATGGGCATAACTGAACATAAAATATTCGCCACATGGGAATGGATTATCGAAACTAACTACTCTCAGAATACGAAGTTCACTTTGAACGATAGATACGCTTAATCCATTTTCTTTCTGCTAAAACTCTTTCGCATTGCTGAATAAATCATTTTTTGTTGTTGTTAGAATATTTCACCCTCGTCGAACACCGCAATCAAAAATAAAACAAACCTCCTTTCAGTCTCAATTACTTCTTATCGGCCGGGCTTAGTTCTTAAAGCTTGGCTTTCATTCATTTGTGAAAAGCACCCCCGTCCTATTCTGGGGTAAAAAAGGAATACTTGAAGAATAATTTCGAAGGTAGAAAAAAAAACGATGTATTTCTTGGAGAAAATACGAAGAAAGAAAGAAAAACTAGCCTTTTTTTTTTTATTCTCTTCAAAAAGCACAGCGCTTCCATTGCAATAGGGTGAAGTTGTTAGTCGTTTTCTATTATAATAAAAATAGTACTAGATTACGTAGAAATTCTGTTTTTATTTTCAGTCTTTCAATTCTAAATAATATTGGAAAATGTTCATCTCTCACTCTTCGTTCATCTTGTGCTAATTTGTGGATAGACAATACCTGGGGAAAGAGTGTTAATGTTTTGGTTTAGCTTCACCATTGGCCTCTACTATGATAGATAGTTGGTTTTTGGCGGGTCCAAAATTTTATAACAGTAGAGAGCTATTCAATTCCAGTAATGGGTAGTTATATAGTTATTCTCTTTAGAAAAAACACACCAGTTCAAATGAAATACGGCTGAAGTTGTGAGTCGTTTTTTTTAATTAAAAAATCAGGAGTGACTCCACTCGACTTTCTGACCACTTACGATTAAGATCATAACCAAGCATTTAATTAAATTGTAATCCCCCCACAATAGGCCATAATGTAAAAGAAATCTTTGTCATACCCTGTAGAAAAACTATAAGACCTATTCACATCCAAATCAATACCGGTCTTGCGACGGTGGTTTATGACCTATATACCCAATTGGAGCTCAAACGAATGCTCCGTTTAGGACCTATGGTGTTCACTCACATACACACACACACACACACATACATACATAATCTCGTAAAAATAGCATGAATGAATTGAGAAGACCTCAAACGTGTCTATACACCCATATCTCGAAGTCAAATTTATTCAGGATGACTATACTTTCCTTACATGGTACCTGTTCGGAAAGTAAAAATTGTAATAGATTACGTAGACATTCTGTTTTTATTTTTTGTTTTTCAATCTAAATAATGCTTCGAAGTGTTCATCTCTTACTCTTTATCAATCTTGTGCATAAAAAAACCCTGGAGAAATAGTCTTTAATTTTGGATGAGCTTCACCATTGGCCTCTATCATGATGTAAAAATATCGTGGGTCCAAAAGTTTATAACAGTCGAGCGCTACCCATTTTAGGCAACGGATATGCATTGAATACGCTTGAGTTTCATTTTTCAAAATTAATTGTATATTTTCAAAATGTATCATTTTTATTTGATTTATTTTGTGTGGAATAGATTCTTGAAATTCATGTTCTGCAAGTAACTTTGCTAGATTTTCGAGATATTTGAAGTTCGAGTGGAACAATTCCCTTCCGAGAAATAAACTCAAAATGAATCAACCTCAGGCTGAAATTGAGATGGAAATTTCCATTCCGGTAAAGTATTACACCTCACTATTTTCTAGGTTTTAAGGCTTATGAAAAATTTCACTTAAAGTCCCCGCCCGTTCCTGCAAATTCTTCATCGCCCGAAAACACTTTTCTCTGACCAGGAAAAAAAAATTCGTTTAATAAAGTTGATGAAAACAGTTTTTCGACAGTCAGCCCCCTTTGTGGGAAAATTCATTTTGGATTTATATTGAGTTGCTCAGTTTATTTAAGTTTAGAACACTTATATAAAAGATTAGGACTTATTAAATTTTAAGATAATAGTAATATAATTATAATAATAATAACGTGTAGAAAGCGTTTGTTTTGAAACTACTGTGGGATATATTACGGTAGGATCACTGATCATTAAGTTAGATGCAAGGCTTCTATTGAAAGAGGATGCATACAATTAAAATACGCGAAATACTTATTAACATGGCATACTGCGCTTGAATAAAGTTATCGTAGCAAATACTCTAATAAATCGTTTCTTCGTAATTTAGAATTGCGGTTACATAACTAAAAACAAATTGAAAGATGTTGTTTGTTCCTAAAAATTAGATCCATTCCTGCATAATCTGGAATGCTTAGTTTAAAAATTGAATTCCTCCGTAGTTCAGCAGAAGAAATTGGTTTATTTATTTTAATCTCGTGAAAAATGTCAGACTGTTATCTCAAGGAGCTTTTGAGAACGGCACCAATATCGTATGCATTTTGATACGACGCCAATTGTGTGCCAAAGTTTATCCATGGCAAGCATTTCTTTAATTTATGGGGCATTGCCTTTGACTTCTGTAAAAGAAATCTCGGTTTATTGCGCGAGTTCACCCATTTAGTGTCCTCAGTTTAGTATAACTCAGGACAACGCTTCAAAACTATTTATAAAAAAAAATAAAAGTTAATTCTTTCAAGGAGGTTGTCAAACGTCGAAATGAAGAGATTACAGACTCAGAATTTCTTTATTGAAATTAGAGTTTAAGTGTTTTGCAAAAGTGTCATCTTACAGCGATTTTCATGCATGTTTTGAGTTTAAAGTATTCTAATACTTAAAAATATACCTATTTTCACATGGTATTCACAGTTTTTAACTGTATTCTATAATGTAATACGCATGTCGGCTATTTTTTAAATATTAAAATCAATCAGCTTCGAAGGTAAACAGGAATTTTTAAAAGTAAACAGCCTCTTAAAGTAAAGTTACCCAATATCTACTTTACACTTAAGAGGATACGAAAACAGTTTCCTCTCTTTGAAAAATAAACTCAAATTGAATCAATATCAGGCTGACGTTGCCTGAAAATTTCCATTCCAATAAAGTATTACGACCCAGTATTTTTCAGTTTTTAAGACTTGACAAAATTTCATTTGCAAAGTCCCCGCCCGTTCCTGCAAATTCTTCATCCTACCGTAAAAAAACTTCCCTTTGAAGGAAAAACAAATTTCAAAATTAAGTTTTATCCTCGACTCTTGTGCACAAAATGTTTCCGGAGTTTTAATACTTCAGACAAAATTCTTTTACCAAGCCTGATAAAAGCGATTTTTTGACAGGCAGTAAGCGCAGTGGAACATTCATTTTGGAGTTATGAAAAAAATCATTAAAAAATCTACTTTGGGGTCTATACCATAGGATTTCTGATCCTTATATTAGATGCCATTGAAACAAGATGAATAGAATTAATAGACACAATATACATATTAACATGTGATACTGTGCTTCAATGGGTTCACATGACTGTACATAAATGTACGCATTATTTTTGTGTATTTTCCCTGCCTTTTGTATATCTATTTACTTTTCGAAGCAAAGCATCTTATTATTATAGAGCAATTTTTTAAAGAACGAAAACACTATCTAGAAGTCTGATTCCAGATATATTTTGCAATAGTGAATTTGTGCACCGCAAATTCAACAGTTATTCTAAACTGATCAGGCATTTTGTCTCAATGGGACGCCCCTTCTTGCCTACCGTGATGATCTGGTCACGCCTCTCGTGGCTACAAGCAACGCCCTCCCTACTGCTCTTGGGGCCTGACGTGACGCCTTCCCTTCGCCCATTACTAAAAAAACATGTTAACGCAGTCCTTTTCAGAATGAAAATAAACACAGGGTACCAACATCTGTATTTAGGATCGCGCCATTTAAAGTTTAAAAAAAATGAATTCCGTTCAGTTTTAAGAGCTTCCCTTAAGGGGCATCTTCTACTTTGTGTTGACGCCTTCGCTTTATAAAAATACTCACTGGTCTGAAAATCTATCCTTAAAAAAAAACTTGTGAAACTCATACAAAACGAGGAAATGCTGAAACCCCTCCACAAATCTTACATCAACGACCTCTTTTGTGAAATTTCAATGGTTTGTGGGTCAGTTCAGCCATGAGTGGATCTGAATGGACAAGAAATTTTCTAGTTTAAGAGGACGCCCTTGCCACGCCCCTAGTTAAAAGGCATGTTGAAGCAGTTCTCTGCAAAATGAATTTATAAATATATATGTGGCAGCAACCTCTGCATTCGCTATCGTGGAATTTTAATTCATTTCTTTCGATGGCAACTCAGCAGTGGATCCAAAATTTCCACTAAACTTCCGTTAAAGAAGGGCGGTAACTAATGATCACTTGAATCCATTTCTGTATAAAAGGGAAAGAAAAGCGGCATAAAAAACTCTAATAATTTCTCTCCTTTTATGAAACTGCCCGTAGAAATGCTTAAAAATGGAACTGGAAGTCCAAGTTCTTCGAAGAGTGATACGTTATGTAAAATTTTCAATGTTTCAAAAATATGAAGGATGTCACAAACGCACAGTAACCGTGAGAGCTCTATTGTTCGAAACAACCCCCGTCTCGAACCCATGAGAGGGGGCAAAGATTAGAAAGTACCAATACCTGTAAAAATCACTCCCAGTTAGTTTTTATGTATTACATTTTAGATAAAAATGATCATTTAAGATGACAGGTAAAGGTCTAAGCTATAAAAAGTTTAGGTTTATAACGTGTTGCAATTTTTCAGAATGAGTTTATAATTGAAAATCGCGGACCTGTGCTTCCACCTACCCTACACTTTTAAACAGATCACGCTGTATTTGTGCGAAATATTTACTTTTCCAAATAAAGATTCTTATTATTATATTGTAATTCTTTTTAAAGAAAGAAAACACTATCTAGAATTTTGATTCCAGATGCTTTTTGCAGTAGTTAATTTTTTCGTCGCAAATGTAACAGCTATTCTATATCGACCAGGCATTTTGTCCTAATGGGACGCCCTTTCTTGCCTACCGTGACGCCCTAGTCACGCCTCTCGTGGCTACAAGCAACGCCCTCGCTACTGGAGCTCTAGCACGATCTTATCGGAAAGCATCCGTCACGGATAGTTCTCACTCACGGATACTGAAAATCTTCGGATAAATATCCGATACCCTCATTTTGACTCTACCACCATGGTTTCGACTAATGGAAGTGAGAATTTTTATGCCTCTTCCGAGAGTATCGGAAGGGGACGCTATCAACCAATCAAAACAAGGCTCACCTTTAATAGTAAGTTGCGTGCAAAGTTAGTTGCGCTTTGATGGCTGAATCGGTAAGACGCGGGACTATTACTAGGGCGTTATGTGGTCGAACCCCGTGCTGCGCAATATTTTCCTGCACATTTTTTTTTTTTTTTTTTAAATACGCAAATCGTGGTAATTAATTCATCAGAATTTTACACTTTCAAAATAAATCACTTTTAACACCCACAAAACTCAATATTTCTTTAAGGTACATTAATTTTTGTCAGACAGACTATTTTTTCCCTAATTGTCACCCGTTCGTGATGCAACAGCAAGAGTATTAATTTTTTAAGCATCATCAATTGTAAAAATATATTCTTTGAATAGCAGAAATAAAATTTTAAAAATATATAAATAAATATACAGTCAACTCACAATTTTACGACCCTTCCGATTTAACGACCCTCTGATGAAGTGCTAACAGTTTTTCAATACCTTTTATAAACTTTATTTTA